>VFFE01007516.1:44841-60547 GCA_008921705.1 Burhinus oedicnemus
GTTTTTTTTTTTTTTCCCCACTCCGTGTATGGGTAAAAAAGGAAAAGGGTTGTCACGTTGTAAGTAACGAGGTCTGTCGCAGTTGGTACGGCACCTTAGTATCACTGGGCAGAGTCAAAGGGAGGTATTTGCACATATTGTGCCCTAATTATAAAACAGGGTGTCTTCCTCCCCCCCCCCATTTTGTTCTTTATCTTCTGGGATCAGGACACAGTGAACATTTTGGTCTCTGCAAAAGAAACTAAAGAGATGCATCGTCCGCTGCTCTCCTGAAACCCTTTAAAACAGCCGCAAACATCCAAACGGCATGTAGGACGTTGTTCTCATGAGGGTAATGGCTGCTGCTTCCCGGGGAAGAATTAAGGCGGAGACTATTAACGGAGACATGTCGAAACGTGAAATTCAACCTTGTATTCCTAAATGTATTAACACTAATATCATCAAAGGTGCGAGAAGAACGTTTTAGCAGCAGTTTTACAGTAGTAAATTTTACCTTTTTTTAAAGAACATCAGTAAGGAGGTCTTTTTTCTGCAAAAACAGTTCAGCTTCAGTCACCCTTAAAACCATAAACTCCGCGGAATTCATACAGTAGTTTTGTCTGGTTTTCTTCAAGTTAAGTTTTTCACAAAACTTGCTCTTTTTATCCAGCAGCTCGGGGGTTAAAGTACTACTCCCGACAGCAGCTGACGAATTCTCTGGGTTAAAGGATTTTACGCTGCACTATTTTATGTGAACGCCCGCCCGCGCCACTTCTCAGAGCCGGGGCGGGCGGGCGGCTCCCGCCAGGGACAAAGATGGCGGCCGGAGCATCCGGTACCCTCCTCTCTAGCGTCCGGCTGGAAACAGAGGGCGGGAGGCACCTACCTCCGCTCGGCGCCCTTGGCAGGGGCAGCGCCCGCCGCGGACATGGCGGCCTGGCCCGTCGTCCCCCTCCTTATCAACCTCGGCGGGTCGCTGCTCGGCTTCGCCGCCACGCTCACGCTGATCCCGGCCTTCAAGGACCGCTTCCTCGCCGCCCGACTCTTCGGCGAAGACCTCAACAAGGCCTCACGGCGGCCCGTGTGAGTAGCGCTGCCCTGCCGGAGCGGCGGCGGCCCCCGGCCCGCGACCGGCCGGGCTGACTCCCCCACCTTACCTCCCTTCCAGCCCCGAAGCGCAGGGCGTGATCAGCGGAGCCGTGTTCCTCATCATCCTCTTCTGCTTCATCCCCGTGCCCTTCCTGAGGTGCTTCGTGGAGGAGCAGTGCGCAGCCTTTCCTTACGATGAGGTGAGGCCGGCCTGGGAGCGTGGCAGGCAGCGACAGGGTACGGCCACCGGTAACCGAAGTCCCTTTCTCTGTCCCACAGTTCGTGGAGCTCATCGGTTCGCTCCTTGCCATCTGCTGCATGATTTTCCTGGGCTTTGCAGACGACGTGCTGAACCTGCGCTGGCGCCACAAGCTCCTTCTGCCCACCATGGCTTCCCTCCCGCTGTTGATGGTTTACTTCACCAGCTTTGGGAACACGACCATCGTGGTGCCAAAGCCCTTCCGGGTGCTGCTGGGCATGCACTTGGACCTGGGTAAGTTCCAAATCCCCAGAAGCCACCAAAACTCCCCGGAATCACTAGGTAATAGATCTTCAGACAAAGCAGGAAGCGAGAGCTTGGGTGAATCAAAGCAGGGCCTTCTTCACCTGTGAATACTAAAGCACTCGTCTCACTCTGATCCGCAGGTATCCTCTACTACATGTACATGGGCATGCTGGCAGTGTTCTGCACTAACGCCATCAATATCCTCGCTGGAATTAATGGAATCGAAGCAGGGCAGTCACTGGTGATAGCTGCTTCCATTATTGTATTCAACATCGTGGAGTTAAATGGTGAGGAAGATAACATACAGTTTTGCAGGTGCAAAAAGCAAAGGCAGACAGAATCCTAGATTTCAATATCTGGTATTACTAAAAATCAACCAGTCCTGCCTTATCACAAACACATTTTTTTCTTTTTTTCTATAGGGGATTATCGAGATGATCACATTTTTTCTCTCTACTTCATGATTCCCTTTTTTTTTACCACGCTGGGGCTGTTTTACCACAACTGGTAAGAGGATGGACATTCGGAGTTTCTTTGGAAACACCCTTTCCCTTTACTTTCTCCCTTTTCAAACAAACAAAACCACTTACTGACACGCAGGTGGGATGCTGGAGTATAGACCGGCTTCTTGCCAGAACCAAGAAAGCCAAGAACCGACAAAGCATTGATGCACCAGTAGCTTTTCTTTTTACTAGAACAATTCCAGTCATGCCAGCTCACCAAAATGCACAGAATACGCTCCCTCATCTGTCTTGCCAGCTGTTTCTTTGCACTGTATTCTCTGCACATCAGGTTGTGGGTCCCAGTCCCACTGTTCTTAACATAAATACCTGCACAATTGTTGGTTTTACTGTGTAGATCTGCTGCAGTTCCCTCTTGGCCCCTAACCTGCCGTGAGGGAATAGATTCAGTGGTTATCAAATCATTTTCGCGGCAACAGCCATCACGACAGACCTTTGCATTTCTGCCCTGTGGATTGCAGGTACCCATCTCGAGTGTTCGTTGGGGACACCTTCTGCTACTTTGCCGGCATGACCTTTGCTGTGGTGGGGATCTTGGGGCACTTCAGCAAAACAATGCTGCTTTTTTTCATCCCTCAAGTGCTCAACTTCCTCTACTCATTGCCTCAACTCTTCCACATCATTCCTTGTCCCCGTCACCGGCTGCCGAGGTAATATACCCAAGTGACCTATAATGGTACCACAGGTTGTGCTTTTTATCTCCAGCGCCAGCTGAGAAAGATGGTGGTAGGTGCTCTTTTTAAAAGCTATCCAAGTGAGTTTTATAGTTAAAAGTTAGTTGGCTTGCTCTGCCAGCTATGGTCAAGACATACAGTAGACAGAGGTTTCTCAAAGAAGTTCTTTTCTGACCACCTCACCCTCCCAGATACAGAAGATTGATTTTTAGTGATGTTAGAATATGATTATTCTCAGCTCCAAGACTGAGAGAAATGAATACAGGCTGCTTTTAATGGTGTTGCAGTGGGATCTGCTAAGATTCCATAGTAGCAAGCATTCTGTGGCACTATGCCATATCAGTGGTTGTCTCTGCAGATGTTAGATTCTTCTGTTTTATTCTTAAAACTATACTGCTTTATGTGTATATTGGGGCTGTGGTGGGCAGGAATCTCCTCCTGACTCTGCCCAATCTGAGGGACTAGGTATCAGCAGCTGCTGTTAAGCGTATTGGATTATTCCTGCTTTTGCCACCACAGGGATTTCTTTCTCAACTACTCAGCTGTGGCTCTGAGTCTGCTTACATAGGGATCTCTCCATCTCCTTGCTCTATCTGGACTAAAATTTTAATGTTTCTTTTAGGCTCAATCCTAGTACAGGGAAGTTGGAGATGAGCTACTCCAAATTCAAAACTAAGAGCCTCTCTGCCCTGGGAACATACATTCTGAAGGTAATACCTGGAAAACGTTCAAAATCCATATGCATTTTGAGGTGGTGATTAAATGCGAGAGGAACAGGATGGGAGGGAATGTAAAACTTCTGGGTTCACTAGTTATGCCCTGGCTCAAATCCAAAAGAAAATATTCTGCTTAGTCTGTCACCATTCCTCACAGTCACTCGACTGTGTTAATAATCAGTCTTGCAGAATAACCACATGTAGCAGTGTCCCAGGACCATCATAAGCCTGTCCTGACTTTTTCATAAGAGGAGGAACCAGACTTCAGGGATTGTACAGCAAGAGGGATCTTGAGCAAAACCACCTGCTGAGCACCAAACTACCTGGTGAAATAGCATGCAATATTTCTTTCCCCAGGCAGTCAAGATCTTGCACATAGTAGATGTGAGGAGTGGAAGGGATGAAGATGGCGAATACACCGAGTGCAATAATATGACACTTATTAACTTTGTTATAAAGCTGATCGGACCCACCCACGAGCGAAATCTCACACTCCTGTTGCTACTCATTCAGGTCAGACAGATGGTTACGCCAGTAGAAGGGTGTACTCTGCAACAGAAACAGATCCAAATCGGTCTCAAGATCTTGTTTCAAGGGGAAAGGGGGAAGTAAAGTATCATGCTCTTCGCACAAGATGCAGTTGAGCTGTAGAACTTGAGGAGAATGAGAGGTCTACAGAGCTCAAGGAGGAAACAGATCCCTCCCTCCTGGAGACTGAACAGGGCTTAGACTACATCGGGGCTGGGAGAGGGTGGGGAGTACGTACTGCTTGATCTTGAGCCCAGTCACAGCAGAGAAGTCTTGGCAGCACCTTCTTGTAAAGATGCTGAATTGCAGCTTTGACACGATGTATTTTCCATTAGAAACCATAGGGATTACGGTATAATATAGGCTCCTTAAGAAGGAAAGCCTTGTTCCCAACTGTTCATCTCGTCCACTTGTTCTCACAGTGTGACTGCGTGCAGGCAAACACAGAATAGGTACGTTTCTTAGTGAAGGAACGGAGGACTTAGCCTAGAATTAAGCCTTTCATCTTTCTATACCTAGAACATTTAGCCTAAATGTTATTTAGTGAAACGATGCATGCTGGGAAGCGTAGCAAATCCATCTGGAAAGGAGGAATCTGCCAGCCTGTAAACTATTTAACACTATAACATATCCATTGTCTGTCTGATTTTAACCTAGGTCTTGGGCAGCACGATGGCATTTTCAATCCGATACCAACTAGTGCGCTTGTTTTATGACGTCTGACTGGGCTGCCAGGAACAGGGGAAAGAGTTGTACCTGCCAGTCCATTTTCTCCAGTTGCTGACCAAATGATTCAGCTGATCTTACCCAGCCCTCCAAGAACCTCAGGACACCTCCCAAAATGCAACTACTCTGCGTGGGTCAGTCTTGAACTGTAATCGTTTGGGGGGGGTGGGGGGGGTGGGGTTGTTTGGTTTTTTTTGTTTTGTTTTTTAATTTGTGTGCAGAAGGCTTTTGTCCCATTCTGCTAACAGAAAAGATTTCATTGCTACTTGGACATCATGGTTACTGGGAATACCTTTCAGAGGGGAAGTAAGTGACCCAAATGTTTACTCACAGCACTTAGGGAAAGTGGAAAAGATGAAATCTCTATACATCTAACAAGCACGTTACTGTTCCCCAAGAGAGAAAAACAGGAACTTCAATTTCAATGAGACTCTGTACAGCAGAACAAGTAAACCAGAATCCTCTCCTGGCTTCTCCAATCCTATCTTTGGTCCGTGAACACAAAGTAACGTGTTATAAACGATACCCAAAAACTCAGAGCACTCTGAGAATAAAATAACTCATGGCACCCTTTCCCCTTCAGTGCTTTGCCTCCAGAATATTGACATGCAGTGAAACTAGGTTACATGGTTCATCTCTGTGGCCTTCTGCCCTGCTAGGGGGCCAGCCATTTCTGCAGTAGACTCCTTTCTCTTTCACAGATACTGGGACAGTATTTCTGAACATCTTTATCATCTGCCTTCCTTCGTGGAACAGGACATGTCTGGAACAGGCTAGCAGAGTAAGGATTGCTGTGTCCTTGCCTAACAGAGGACATCAGTATGAGCCTTTGATTAACATGGAACTAAGACCCTGCAGGCTGCAATTACCTTTTCCTCAAATACAAATCATTATTTATGTAGCAGTATCTGGCACCATAGTTCACTACAGAATCGCTGCCTACCTGACAAAAAACACGTAACAGCCATTGGAGTACCAGGTTAAAGAGTCTGCGTGAGAATAATGGGAAGTGAAAAGCAAAATAATTCAGCAGCAAAGACAGGGACGCTGAGATGGGTGACAATAGAAGTTGCTGAGCCCCGTACCTTAATAGATGCAAGGCTGCTCCGCTTCCACACACCCAGGTCCAGCCAGTGGTGAGGCTGTGAATGTGTTCCCGGTAGGCAAAAATGCACATGTTCAGTGACACTGATCAACACAGAAAATACACAGCACTCAAGCATGAATGGTACAAGTGGCTAAATCCTCTTCTCCAGCTGATCAGTTTGGAAGGCTGCTAGTAGAGTAAATTCATAGAAACACATCCATGTACACACGCACAAACATTACGAACCCCTTCAGCAGCTGGCCTTGAGCACTGAGTCTGTCCAGTAACTAGCTGCTGGATTTCCTGGCACTGGGGCATATGAACACCCCAGGTCTGCAGTACTACTCCACCTGCTGTTACTCAAATCTCACCTAGAGAGGAGAGAGAAATTAATCTCTGCTAGCTGATCCAGACGTACAGCCTTCCAGTAGCCAACTCTCAGATAGCCACCCCATTTTCTCCAGTACGTTGGCTTAGACCTACCTCCAGTAAGCAACTTGCTGACCCTGATCTCTCCCGTATCTGGTCCTGGATACCTGACTCCAAAGCCTATTACCCTGCTCGCTCAGTAGAATCAATCACACATGCTGGCATTCCACCCTAGCTTGGCCCCCCCCTCCACATGCTCCAGTCTTCCCATTCGCTGGTACCACTAATACACTGGCCCCTGTGGCCTGGTGCCAGTTGCTGGCGCTTAGCCCTCCAGACATATACATGCACACAGGGTTGACAGTTCTCTCACCCTGGAAAAAAAAAAAAAACAAAACACCCGAGAAACAGAGTTTAGTGAGACAGGTCAGACTACAGAGATAGGCTACCACTCGGCAACAATGTTCATGTTTCACCCCGTTTCTCCTTCCATGTTCCCACATTTTTTCCTCCCAGTTCACTCCGACTTCTTCCCCGTCTTTGGCGCTACCCTTAAACAACCCAAATATACATTCCCACAATGCCCTACAAACGATCTCACAGTCAGTGCTCTTCCCGCAATAACCCCACAGGCGGGGGTCCGCAGGCATCCCAGGAGCACCCTGCCTCACCCTGGTGGGGAGCCAGGCCAAGGCCAGGGCCCAGGGGTGACCCGGTTCCTCAAAAAGCTCCGGGAGCAGCCCCGCCGGGGCGGGATCACGCTGGTTCGGTCATCGGCGTGCTCATCTACAGTCACTTCCCCACCCCTGAGGTGACACAAAGTTCCTGACACAGAACCGCTCTGGAAGCCTCGCCACCTCCTCTCAGAACTAGCGCTGCTGCTTGGGCCGCCCACGGGTGGGCGGGAAGCACGAGGGGCTCCCTGCGAGACAGTCGGCTCGCTTAGTCGACAGGGGCCGACCGCTGCGGCGTGCCCAGCCCCTCCGCGGCCAGCGCACGGACCCCGAGGGGCGAGCAGGCCCGCCACCGCGCCGGTCTGCTCAGCCCCCCCCGGCGGCGGCGGCGCACACCAACGGCCCCAGCGCGGTATGAATTTGGCGCCTTACCGTCTCATTGGCCGGTCTCCGCGGCCAATAGACTCGGGGCAAGCGCGGTGGCATCACAGAGATGACCAATCAGCGATAAGTTTCTTCCGGCAAAGGCACCAATACCGAGGCGCAGCGGCGCTGTCCAATGAATAGAGCCCTACTTTTCGGAAGGTTATAAAAAGCCTGGGTGCGGGGCCTCCCGCCTCACTTCACCGCGGCGCTCCGGAGGAGAGGGGATAGCACCCGCAGCAGACCGAGGCGCCATGTCTGGCCGTGGCAAGAGCAGCGGTAAGGCCCGAGCGAAGGCCAAGTCTCGCTCGTCCCGGGCCGGGCTGCAGTTCCCCGTTGGGCGCGTTCACCGGCTGCTGCGGCGCGGGCACTACGCGGAGCGAGTGGGGGCCGGCGCCCCCGTTTACCTGGCCGCCGTGCTGGAGTACCTGACGGCCGAGATCCTGGAGCTGGCGGGCAACGCGGCCCGCGATAACAAGAAGACGCGCATCATCCCCCGTCACCTCCAGCTCGCCGTCCGCAACGACGAGGAGCTCAACAAGCTGCTGGGCGGCGTCACCATCGCGCAGGGCGGCGTTCTGCCCAACATCCAGGCCGTGCTTCTGCCCAAGAAAACTGGCGGCGGCGGCGGCGCGGGCCCCACCAAGGCCGGCAAGAAGGGCAGCGGGCAGCAGTCGCAGGAGTACTAGGCCGGACGGCCCCCCCCGGCTCCACACAAAGGCCCTTTTCAGGGCCACCCTCATTGCTCAGCGGGAGAGCTGCGATCCGCGGGGGGGGACCGGGCGGGGCGGGGGGCGGTACAGACACCCGCAGCGGCCTGGCAGCAGGCCGCACAAGCAGGGAGGAACCGGCCTGCTGAAGTCCGGTCAGAAAAACTGAGCAGGCAAGCTGCTCCGTAAACACTTAAGACTTACACCGGGGTGCGTGTAATTTCACTGTATTTATCGCCTGTTAAATCCAGTGGACATTGCATAGAGAATAAAACAATGCTTCATTTCCAAAACGGGACCCTAGTAAGGTGCCATTGCAGCATTTCTACAAGGCACTGTAAGGCATGATTCCCTCCAAGAGGAGAGCAACCCAATACCAAAAATGGTACCTGGTTTCCAGTAAAAGGAAAGGGCTAACAGTTGCAGAGGAAGGTACGATAGCCTGAACTTGGGCTTCATCTTCAGCTCCCCCTTAACTGGTTGGCACAGATGAGTGACTGTCTCAGATTATCCATTTATTACTGGCCAATTGACAAATTTGCATCTGATAACTGCAAACTTAATTCTTTACCTTAACCAAGACCTATCACGGACACAGCATCTGTGCTACTTTACAATGAGAAACCCGGTACTGGGAACCGGGGGAAGTCTTCAGCATTCAGATGAGTGAACAGGCCCAAATAACACTGATGACAAAGTACTTTGGTACTGTCAGCACAGTACAACACTTCAGTACTGTCACCTTGCATCTCTGATGATAATCTGTAATGAGTGTCTTGTTCTAACTGGAACAGGAGAACACTTACAGACTTTTTAAAATTTTTTTTGTTTTAACTTCCTAGCTACAGGAATTGTTCAAAAAACTTCACAGAGACACTTTGCAATTTAGAGAAATGCAGAAGGGGGTGAAAACCCATAAACTACTCAAATTAGTTAACTTAGTATTTCAAGTTTTTGTGCCCAAACATCAGATAAGACTGGTGTAAATGTTTAAATAAGTCCCTTCCTCCAAAGGAGGATGACAGTGTAGCTGCAAAGACTTGCTAGAGTCCTAGCAATCGTGCTGACCACACCACAGGTTTAGCGGGCATCATTGAGCTGCCTCGCCACACTAAGGATATGCTTCGCTCCCTTGCTCAGAAGTAAACTAGCTAGTTCAACACCAAGGTTCTCTGCAGCTTCCTGGGCCTGACCAGGGACATTCTTGGCTGTGATGCCAACACGCTGCACATCGTCATTTGGTCCATCTTCATTCTGCAAATGTAAACACCTGAATATAAGGCAGCAGCAAAG
Source organism: Burhinus oedicnemus (assembly GCA_008921705.1). NCBI lineage: Eukaryota > Metazoa > Chordata > Aves > Charadriiformes > Burhinidae > Burhinus > Burhinus oedicnemus. Next base: position 54,136 of record VFFE01007516.1, read on the forward strand.
AGCAGGCAATGAATGGTTTGAGCCGCATGTGAAACGGGGGTAAAATCTGTGGTCTGAGGAACCTTGAGAACAGTGTGCTATTACTGTTTCCAAGGAACCGGACCAAAAGTAACACATTTCAAAAGGTCTGGTTTTGTCATTCAGGTTTGGATTTTGAAGCCACCCACGTACCTGTTGGGGATAATGAACGCTGGTCTGCATTGTCTCCTTCAGGCTATCAGATCCATCCAAACTGTAGACTGCTCCTGTCAAATACAACTTGGAAAGACACACAGAAGGGATTAATACCACGTTAGCAAACAAAGTCAACTACCACCTTTTAAAAAAAAAAAACCAAAAACACAACACATAACAAAGCTAAGTCTGGAGGCTTCTGTAGTGCAGTGGGATCAGCAAGAATAGTGGTACAATACAACTATAAGAAAAGTAATCCCTGTTAGGGAAGAGGCGACTTCCCAAGGAAAAAGCTGAACTTTTTTCTAGCTTCTGTCCTGGTTTGAGGTAAAACAGGACCAATTTTGTTCAGTAACTTTACTTTTTAGCTAGGCCTCTTCTAACTGCTGAAATTAACAGCGCTTCCCACGTCCTTAATCACACTCCATTGTGCAAAAACACTTATTTTCTGGGGTCAAAAGCGACACTCAGATCTCAGGGTACCACTACCTTTAAAGAAGGGAGGGGGTGGAAATCTGGTACTTATAAGAGCATTTTCTAGAAGCCTCAGCTTCAGTAGCCAGACCCATTCTCATACTCCTGCTTTGGACAGAAACCCAGAAGGCTCCAGTCAGGAGCCTATAAAGATATCTGCTGGAGTTACCTTCAGGGAAGGATCAGGAAACACCTAGGCACTGGAACAGGTTTTCAGAAATAATGCCAGATAAATACTAAGTACTGCTCACCTGACCATCTTTCAGCACGGTGTTGACAGCGACAGGGACGCTACATCCACCCTCCTAAAACAGAAAGCAGCTGACGCTGAGGCTCCTGCCCGACACGTTCAAAGCAGAGGCCTCTGAAAGGTTTAGGCCGCACACAACCCTGCCTGTTGCTCCTCAGGCCCTTCCCAATTCAGAAATAATTTCTACGTTGTGATTTTAGGAAAGTGTAACAGATTTCCCATCCTATGGCATCTGGTCAACTAGCACAGCAGTATTTACTGCTGCAGGCAGAAGAGTGAGGATGCCACACCTACCAAACGTTTCATAAAGGCTCTCTCAGCAATGCAGCATAACACGGTGTCTGCATCATGCAGGGCAGATACCATATTCAGTATCTGTTGGTCTTTGGCACGAACTTCCACTGCTAAGGCACCCTATAAGAAGAAAAAGAAACACACAACATAATAATAATTCCTCAACTTCATGCATCTCTCTGGCACTCAGCATTGGTTATGAAACAGAATTCAGAGGCTTGGATGCATTTCACTAAAGGAATGATGTTTAGACGTTTACAGAAATGAATTACAAAACAACTCACTGGTTGCAGAGACATCCTATAGCAGCTGCTGTAAAGGGAAGATTGAAACTTACCTCAGCTGAGTGTTCAAGTGTCACCTCAAACCATTCTAGAGCTTCTCTCAGTTATGACTGCATATATGGAAACACCCACCCCAATGTCCCTTTGTGACAAGAAGGCTGGATAAATCCAAGCTTCCCAACCTTACCTCAAAATAAAGATCAAGTACTGAATGACTAACAGTGACAAAATAATTCTTTCCCAAACTAGAAATGAGATCTGGGGGGTGGGGTGGGAAGGAACTGCACAGTACCTAACAAATGCATGATCAAAATCACTATTTCAGGCTGAATTTGTAGATCTGTCACTTGCAGTCACTAATGCCTAGCCAGCTTGGGTTTCGCAAGTTTGATACCCGTGGTGCAGCGCTGTGTAAACTCAGCCACGCAGCCAGCATGGGCTGCAACCGTTTGCCTGCCTAGAAACAAGCATTAAGAATGTGCTCCAAGGCAGGTGTTTCAGCTCCACCCTATGGGAGTTAGGACACTGCACATAAGGAAGAAGGAAGGGGCATCACAGGGTAAACATACTGCGGTGGCTCTGCACCATTAACCTGGTGCAGCGCAACACCGACCCTGCCAGAGCCTGCCCCATATCTGCTGCATCACGCCAGTGCAGTTGTGCCACACTTTACCTTCACCATTTACTATTTTTCCCTTACTGATGGAAATCAGCCTCCACCACACCAGGAAACAGAGCTGACTACCATTGTTCCTACATGCTGTACCTAAAACAGCGTAACGGCCAACAAGAGATTCATGAAGTAGTTCTTTGGCAACCAACACACGAGAAGCATTTGGCACAATTAACCACTCTGACACATCGTACTGCTGCCAGCTTTCAAAATGCAGTATGGGTTACGATACAAGAGTTGTAACATACCTGTCCAACAGCATACAGACAATCTTCAGGGCTTAGGAGCTGGAAGAAAGTAAAATCAGAGTCAAATCAAGTTGCACTGTTCAGAATATAGGGAGCCAGAGCCAAATTCTATGCTCAGCACTCACATCAATTGAATTTGTGCCTGACCAAAGAAATATCACCTCCCCCTTCCCATGCCTCAGTGTTTCCACCCCTAAAGCAAAATAATGCACTTTCCTTCACCTGGACTGTAACACTTCATGAATTAGCTCATCAGAAAAAAATCTTAGTCATGCAGACTGCTGCATTGTGAGACACGAGTATTGTGAAATGCTGGGAGACGATCAGATTACAAACCGTTACTGCACCATGGAAAGCTGAACAGTAGAAATTTCTGTAGGAAGAAAACAAAAATAACCAACCAACAAAAAAAAAATCCTCCCTGAAGTGCATCAAATCATGAGCTAATGGGGCAATGGATTCAGCAGACTGCATGCTCATCTTTGACAGGACAACCGCAAGGTCTGAAAGACAAGGAGTTGATGTTCGGCAGAAAATGGCATTTTCTCTTTTGCTACTCCTCACCTGGCCAATGCGATTCTCCCAGCCCATTCTCTTCAGCCCAGCAGCAGCCAGGATGATGGCACTGAAGTCTTCCTTTTCATCTAGTTTCTTTAAGCGGGTATTTAAATTCCCTCTCTGTAGAAGTGATTAAGCAAGCATAGAAACAGCAGGCAAACACTCCTATAACCACTTAACATTTGCCTAAGTGTGTTTACGGAACGTACAGAATCCAACAGCCTCCAAATGAGAATCGGAGTACCTGAAAGGAGTGTTCAATATGGACAATCGTTTCTTCAAACAGAATTTTGCCAAGCATTATAGAATGTTAACTCAAGCACTGACTCTCAAAAGTTACACATGTCATTCAAGTACATTATTAACAGCCAACACCAATTCCTTTCGAATAGCAAAGAATGAGGTCTGAAGTAACGGTGCCTTTTACCATTAGTTCAGCAGCCCACATCAGAACTAGTGGCCCAAATCACATCCGTGGTATTGGGAACCAATTGTCACTTCACCACATCACTGCGACAAACACATTCCTCAATGTAAAAATTCACCGGCATCCTGAATCTCAGCTAGATTAAGGCTGGCGCCTTCTTTACAGCCTTATGAGACAACAGAGAAGAGAACGGGCTATGGTACACTACACACCTCTCTCACAATAGGATAGTGGGAGGCAGTCTTTGAGAAAGCAGTTTGTTCTTGTAGGTCTGGTGGTACAAATCAGCCTTGATTCTAGATTTCACATTAAGTTATATTATCCTGTTCACAGCTTTACCCAGCTCCCACGTTTTGCCAGGAAAGGATACAATATCCCTGAATTCTAACTGAGGGAACTTCTTTTTGAGCTGGGCTGCTCTCCGAAGTGAACTAGTTCCAATCACACTGTGGGGAAAATAAAAGCAATGAAATCCAGAATACTCCTACACTTACGTCCAGCCAGAGACATGTCAGAGCTCTCAAGGAAACAAATGACGACTTTTTTATTTTATTTTTATTGAAATGAAGATCCAAGAACCTGCCGATGATTTATATCTCCTTAGAAGAAAGAAAACCACTCTATGAGGTTTAGCATAAAGCCTGACTGAAGCTAGATGCAGGCAAGCTGCTCCCAAGGAACTGACTTCCAGGAGATGCTTCTGGAGGGCAGCTCCTAGCCACCGTCAAGGACTGATGAAACCTCATTTAAAGACCACAACACTTGTCACAGAAAAAGTCTCAGCTGCCCCAAACTGAACCAGACAACTGAAGTTACTAAATGGAGGGACTTCATCAATGACAGAAATGCAGTGGGAGGAAAAGCTTTGGAAACAATAGGGCGCATAACTGGAAACCACAAAAAACTGCCAGTCTGGCCAGTAAGCATTTCCTTTCTAGAGATGTACACTATTCACTTTTCTTGGTACCCTGGAACCTAAAGCAGATGTGATTTTCCTGCTATCCAGATGCGCAGAAGCGCAAGTCTACATTTGTGTCACAGCTAGTTTGTTTCTTTTACTTTAACACAGAAAAAAAAAATAATCTTTCTAATAGTTACCTTAATCTGAGTAATCTGAATAAGCACCACTCAGCTGTCTCAGACAAAGACTCCAATAAACTCTATGAAAGAGCAGGGAACACTAGTCAAATAATTCAAAATGGAGAAACCGCTCGTGCTCCCAGCAGAACCGTAAGAAACTGATGCGAAAAAAATAACGAAGAAATCAGAACTGGCTGGGTGAGCACAAGAGCACAGTTCAGGCCCATACAAGCTAAAATACCTCACCGGACACCCTGTCTGCATTGTATGCATTCCCCTGCAGTAAACACAATACAAAGGAGCATGAATTCACTCCGGAGACTGTGATAAGAAAGGGTCCAACTTGAGAAAAACATTGCAACTCAATGATGGCTCAAGAGATCCAACCTCACTCAGTGTACAGCACTCTCATGAGGCAGCATTGCTCTTTTCAGCAAGTGGGTTCAGTGTAATGTCTATGGAAAGCTAACAGAATGCAGTGTAAAACCACTACCGGATAAAGCAAGGAGCTCATTGACTTGCCACTGGGAAGTATCAACCAACTCCTCCCTTCCATTTTTATACCTGTCTTCCTTTTCCTCTCCCCACTTACCTCTTTTCAGGAAGGAGGCTCAGTGTTTTCCCACAGTTTTTGGGATGAAAGACAACAGCATCAAGTGGGTTTTCCCTTCTGCAAAATAATGCAAGCGCAGAATGACTGAGACATCATTTAATGGAAGGCTGTTAAGCTTAACACCCAGAGAAACTGCCTCTGGCTCCAAAATATGCCATCACCATTGTAAAAGCAAGAATTTCCAGCAAACCTGCTGGCTACAGAACACTAGGACAGGTCTAGCGTTTCCACTGTGTCAGAGATTAATCAGAGGGTGGCCAAACTCTTAACACCTAAAAGGACCTAAGCTGCCTTTGCCTTCCTACCACTACCAACACCGTAAAACGCAAATCCCTCAGAGAATTGAGCCTCACGTCCACGCTTACTTGCAGACAGCGCCGATGGTAAAGCCAGGAGGAAGAGAAGTTGGCAGGTCCTTCAAGGAGTGAACCACGAGGTCAACTCTAAAAATCAGAGGACAGTAATCACTGAACAGATGGTTGAGCTAACATGGTACCTACCAGAGGCCTGTAGGTCATCTACAGAAAAATGTGAATCCAGCCTGTGAATTAATTTGGAGAAGAGGGAGGAATTTCAGGATTCTATAGCCAGAATTACTATAAAATTCCAGTGTTACTCCAGAACAGCCACTTCACCTTTCTCACCTGTAAAATTAAGACAATGCCTTCCTCCCAGTAGCAATGTGAGACATGTTACAACAATTGGGTTGAATGAGGGGAAGACACTGGAGGTGTTCACATGGAACGACTCATCAAACCAATATGCAACCAGCATGCTGTCTGGTATTACACTTCAAACTGAAAGTAACAGCTAGCCAAAGTAAACAAAGTAGCTAGCTTTACAAGGCAAACAAAATGTGTGAGTCTCCAGTAATTTTTCACCGACATTACTTGAAAATGCAGTATCACATGCCTATGTGTCAGAGATGCAGAAGAATATCTTTGTTTTTAAACCTACTTTAACTAAGGCATAAGCACCACTGAAACCCTCCTCAGGATACTGAAAAAGAAAAAACGGAGAAAAAGAAAAAAAAAAAGCACTAATCTCTCTCTGCTCCAGCAGGATACTGAACCGAGTTTTTCTGTAGAAAGAAGTTACCCAGAAAGCAGCACAACTTGCCCATGCTCATTTCTCCTGTATATTTAGTGTGCAAATATGTTAATAAATGTTAACACCACCAAGCAAAGTATTCTTTTAAAAGAACATACTTGTAAACAAGAATTAGATTAGATTACATCCTCACTGATGCACATGTAAACACATAAATCACATGAGAAAACACCTCACTGGGGCAGACCAAGCAACACAACTCCACTTAAAAATATACAGCCCAAGCC
>VFFE01007516.1:60567-76210 GCA_008921705.1 Burhinus oedicnemus
AAAAGAGAAAAGAAAAAAGACAATGACTTATCAAAGGATTTCTTAGCCAGAGAGGTACCAGAACAGTAAGAAACTAGATCACATACGCAGCAAGCCAGAGATGTCCAAAGAGCACCATGAATGCCAGAAGAGGAAGAGAAAAACAATGAGCTCTTACTCATTTCTTTCAAGTGCATTTTCCAGCTCTTTGGTGAAGAGGCTCTTCTCCCCAATCTACACATAAATGAAGGAACACAAATCACAAAAGAAAAATCTGCAAATATATCATCAAATACAATTAATTCTTGTGTAGAGGAAGAAGAGAACCTTTACCTTGGAAAGTGCTGTATCCAAGATCTTGTCTCCAGTCGTTGACATGGCAACTGCTCAGAGAGAGAGCACAGGTAAAACGTGAGGCTTGGTCAGAGCACATAGACCTAGACTGGAAATATCTACATAACATGTAACAAGCAGTACAGCATCACACACTGCTGCATGAACACAGACTCAAGATCAATTTAAGAGCAGCTCAATTCTAGAAATACACTCCACTCAATACAAGTGAAATTCAGGCTTCCTTCACTGTCCTCAAACACAGAGCGAGGGGGAAGAGGGCAGGTTTTGGGAAGAGCTGACCCAATGGAAATTGCCACAGTCTTTCTCTGGAGTGCCAGTGAACAGGTACTTAGCAGTACTCTTCAGTGCAAGGCTGGGCTCCCGTTATTCCTGCGCTGTTGAACACCTCAAGCCCCAGACACAAAAACGTCACTAACGCGTAGCACGGTGTGGCCAGAGTGACACCAGGTTCTCAACTAGAGCAACCTAACACCGCCAGCATGACATACTCAGAGATTCAATCATCAGGAGCTTATGAAATCCACTTTTCTCTCCTAGAAGAAACCAGCAGCAGTTGCTCAGCCACACAACCTAACTGAATTCAGAAGGCACTCTTAGATAAGTGGGGTCAAATCCTCCTCCTCCCAGTGACAGCACTCCACACACACCTCTTGCACACAAAGATACGCAGCTGGCTCCTGCTGCCGTGCACGCCAGCATCCAAAAAAACTTACCAATCTCAAAGCGGAGGTCGGGGTATAGCTCACAGAGCATCTCGACAACACTGTTGGTTTGAATCCGGGCCAGCTGCAATGAAGCAGAAAGCAAAGCCCTACACAAAGAGCACACCATCCATGCAGTAGCTAGAGAGGACTTCGATGGTCAGGCATGCGTGACCACTACATTGTCTAAATCGAAAGCATTAGAAATAAGTAGCCCCAAGTAAAATCTCTCATATGTACGAACTCCTTGAACTATGTGAACTCATATCATGACCACAGTGTTTCACCAAAGAACTTTTTTTTTTTATTGACTAAGTGGCAGAATAACATCTCCCCATGTCCAGCGCTGCTGTGAACCAAGCACTAACAAGGCAAAGCAAAGAATTTATCGAGTTAGGAAGAGCGACTAGAACAGAAGACTGTGTGTCAGGATTCGCACGTTCTACTTCCAGCTGTGTTATTGAGGTCACTAGCTGTCCCCCAGTCAGAAATTCTATTTCCCAATACCACCTCGGTACCTTCATTCATAGGCAGCATTTACCTGTTAACTTTGAGCCACTTGGTTTCACTGCTGCAGATTGTGACTGCTGAAAAATGCCCACTCATCAGCAAGCGGGCAGAAAGGTAAGCAAAACCATCCTCCTGGTGCTCAGTGATGACAGAACAAGTCATACTGCATGCTGGGCACTCTCTGCTTTTTCTAAGAGTATGAATTTTACCAATACTGCAAGTTTTGGGAGAAGCCAGTAGGATTTCACTGTGCCCCTGGAAAGTTTATAGTTACTGGCAAATAGAGTTACTTATCCTCTGTAAGATCAGATCTCTATGTAGAGCTTCTACAGACAATGAAAAATAACAGCTTAGGTCTGCACAGCAAGTAACAGATCTTAAAGCAATAAAGTGCAGGAAGAACATTCCCTTGCATAAGAACAGCAGAAGCAAGTAAAGTATAAACAAAATTACACTAGCAGAGTATCATTCCGCACACGCAAGCAGCAGCAGACTCAAGCAACCGCAGGTGAGTTTCAGCTTTTCTCCCATCGATGAGCTGTGTAGCCTGCGGCAATTAACTCTGTTCTCGGGACTGCAGTTTCCCTACACACAAACCGAGTATAAGCAGCTGCTTCCCCTCGCAAAGTTCCACAAGAGCCTCGTGTTAAAAAAACAGGCAGCAGACGTGCGCGGCTGCGTCCCTCGCCTTCTTGAAACTACAGAATTCTTCCTAGAACACGCTGCTAGAATGAACGAGATTATCTCAGAACAAAGGCCCGGAGGAGCTTTATCGCCCTCGGCGAGGCTCCGAGGGAGCCCCGCTGCCGCCGCCTGGCCGGAGATACCCGCTCTATCTCTGGCCGCGGCCCTTGGACAGCTGAAGCCGTTAGTCCTCGGGGGGGTTTGGGCTGCCGGCCGTTTTCTCTTTCCCGCCTCCCTGCAGGAGCCGTGCAAGTTAAGAGCCCATAGCGAGATCCCCGTTACCGCGCCCTCCCTCTCCGTTACCTCAGAGGCCCGCGTTATTTGGAACCGACCGCCACCCGCGCTCCGAAGAAACCGGTTTTACACCGTATTCCGCCTACCTGGCTCCGGCGGGTGCCCACGCGGACCGCTCTGCCGCCCACGCCGTTCTCGCCCTGCGGCGACAGCCCGCTCAGCACCGGCCCCGCCGCCGGCCCCCCCAGCAGAGCCCCGCTCACGGCCTTCGCCCCCGGCGCCGCCATGACACCTCCTGTCCCGCACCGCTCCATGGCACCGCCCCGCCCCCTCCCAACGTCACGTCCGGCGCCCCACGTGACCCCCCCCGGCCGCCGGTAACAGCGGCGGCGCTGAGGCAGCCCGCCCGCCCATCCGCCCCCGCGGGCCCGGGCACTCGGCGCGCTGCCAGCTAGTCCGGTTTATTGCGGGGCTGAGGGACAGAGCGGGGGAAGCCCGTACAACCCGAGCGGGGGTCAGGTGCCGCGCTTGGTGTGGATGAGCAGCTCCCGCTGCAGGCCCGCCTCGATGGTCGCGGCCGCCTTTCCCGAGGGCAGGTCCGTTATGAGGGTGAGCTTATTGAAGACGCCTCGACCGAAGTAGTCGGCAACAACGGAGAAGCCGTCGTTGGAACACTTGAGCTGCCGGACACAAAGCAGCAGCATCAGCAAACCCCTGTGCTGGCAGCCCCTGCCAGGCCCTCGCTGTGCTGCCAGTTCAATGCAAAGGCCGCAGGAGTAGCCAGCTCCACTAAGGTCTGCGGGCACTGGCCGTTCCACCTCTGGTTTCAATCCTACATTTGAGGTACGGACTGAAAAGGTAATGAGCAATTACCTTAAGCAGAAAGTGACTGCCTCAGCTACTCTCGTTTCCACATGCATTAACATGTTCTAGCTAATACCCTGTTCTGGACAAGGACCTGTTGGAGCGGATCCAGAGGAGGCCACCAAGATGATGGGAGGGCTGGAGCCCCTCTGCTGTGAGGCCAGGCTGAGAGAGTTGGGGGTGTTCAGCCTGGAGAAGATAAGGCTCCGGGGAGACCTTCAGGCCCCTTCCAGTCCCTAAAGAGGGCCTATGGGAAAGATGGGGACAAACTTTTTTAGCAGGACCTGTTGCAACAGGGCAAGGGGTAATGGCTTTAAACCAAAAGAGGGAAGATTTAGACTAGACATAAGGAAGAAATTTTTTATGAGGGCGGTGAGACACTGGCCCAGGTTGCTCAGAGAGATGGTAGATGCCCTTATCCCTGGGAACATTCCAGGTCAGGATGGACGGGACTCTGAGCAACCTGATGAAGTGGAAGATGTCCCTGTCATTGCAGGGGGGTCAGACTACATGACCTTTAAAGGTCCCTTCCAATCCAAACCATTCTACCATTCTCAACTTCACCACTTCATCCTTGGGAACCAGACACAATACTTGGTGTACCCCAACTGCACCGTCCTGTCCCCATTCTGATTCACACAGCTTTTTTTCCCTTCTCCTTAATTTGTTCTATACAACTTGTTGACCAGCTGTCACACTGACAAATAGGTCTCGATCCATTGCAGGGTCAGGTGAGAATAGTTTTTCATCTTCAGAGAGCATCAAGGACTCTTTATACCCTGTACATAATGCAGTCATCCTACTAGGGCCTAAATGCCTCACTACTTGCAGTAAACATAACCTTGTTTACAAAATACTTTCAGCCTCACCCTTCTCTACCAGCCTCTGGGGATCTGTAAACAAATCTATATCCTATTTATTTAAACTTGGTAAGACAGGCAATGTTACCCTACCTGATGCTGAAACTGGTCGTGCAGATCTCTCTTCTGCTCCTGGGCTCGGATCATGTCCGTCACTTTGCGATTTTCTGGCATGCAAGTAGGACATTCTGAATCGCTCTCAGAGTAGCTTTCAAAGCAATGCTGGTGGAAGGAGTGACCACACAGAAAGTGAACCGAAGGCAGCTCCAGGGCACTGGTGCAAATGCTACACTTGGTCTTCTGAAAGATCTTGGGACTGAGAGAGTGAGAGGAGGCAGAAGGGCGAGACAGACAAAGAATATTTTTCCTTAGTAAAAGAAAACAACAGTTCTACCCTGTGTAACACAAGACAGCACGCGCTCCCGCACCTTGCTTTCAGCTCTTCAATCTCCTGGCGGATCCTTGTAGTTTCTTCTCGGTATTTTTGAATTCTCTGCTCATCCTGCTCTATCTGGCGGCTCTGCTTCTGCAGCTTGTTGACAAGATAATCCTTAATCACAGACAGTGTGGCTGTGGAGTTATGAGCCAGCGTCTGCACAACTGAGAGCAACCAAGACGTTAGCTGCAAGACAAGCTAAAGAAGTGCAGCTACACTAGTCCTACCTGAACAGACCACTTTCATGTAAAAGGCCACTTACAGGCAAAGGCAGTCAGCATTCTTACTGAATCAGAGTGCTCATTGCAAAACTCAATTTCAGTTTGACCTCTTCCAGAAACAGGTGACTGGGAGCATGTCTGGATAGCTCAGACCAAAAGGGGCAAAGCAAGGATCTAGTGGACTGGATTCCATTTCAACTTCTCCACCAAGGCACAGCAGGAGTTTCAGCAAACCCTTCACCTCCCCACACTGACAGAACATAAATCACATACAGACACCTCTACTGCAGATCTTTTTCCCTAATTTGGGAGCCGTGACTGGCACTGCTTTTCCATGTAGAGCAGGGAACAGAGCACTTCAAATGGCAGGCTCAGAATTTGTTGATACTGCTCTCAAATTCCTGATCTACAGAGATTGCTATAAACTAGTTTGGGGGGTTTTTTTGGGGTGCTACATGTTATTATTACCAAGCAGTGGAGGCATAAGATTCTTATTCTCGATGTGCTTCAGCACCACAGCAATATACTCTTTGCAGTCCTCCTCCTTCCGCGCAAAGTAGCTGAGAGCCTGTTCCCAGAGACAAGCCTCTTGGTCTCCATACAACTCACACACCTCAATCACCTTCTTGTACTGTTCATTCTGCATGTGGTAGTGCATGATCTGTTGGAAACTACGGGAGAAAGAGAGACTCATCAGCTGCAACAATCCATCTCTGAGTTTTTACAGGGACCTCAGGTTTTCACCCAGCCACGCAATCCCCAGACATTCACACAGAAACCAAGATGGGTCTGTCATTCACTCTCTACGTAACTGCCCTGCTCTAACAAGAAGGTATTTTCAGCTGAGCAATGATCTACCATTCCCATCTTGAGATACTAAAGAGGTCATTACCATGGTAAGGCAGGGACAGTTATGGCTCAGCAATCCTTTTGGTGGGGGACAGGGACAGGACTCTACAGACAAGAGCAACACTCACAGTTTGCCCTGCTCATAGAGGTAGAGGACACCATCCTTGAAATTGTGCATCTGACATAAGACCAAGGCCTTATCAAAGACTGTTTTGAACCTTCCACTCTTCAGGAGGGTGAGGGCTTCATTGTGCAGTTTCTCCTTGATCTACAGAGAAGGGGGAGAGGTCGGGGAGAGCAACACACACACAGAGACTTTTTTGCACTAAGACCTGGCAACAGCTCGCAGCTCTTTCAAAGAGGACAGTTTTGCCGTTTGCCTTCTATCCCTTTTAAGCAAACAGGATGTGATTTCTTTCGCCCAAACAGCCAGCATCCTCAGAGGTCTAGGCAAGCAAACAGAGCCACTTTTGTGGTAGAGGCATCTGCCCACAGAAGTTGTATTGTCTGGAATCTGTTCTTAAACGAGATTCATACAAAACAAGCTCAGCCTCACTGAAAGGAGCATTCTCCCAGCTAGCAGGCTGCTTTCCCATTTATGTGCCATTTGCCCAGCACAGCATATATCTTTCCTCATGTTATCAATGCCCGTCTGGAAAGGTTACGGGTTGGCAGGAATGCAAATAGGATTCAAAGACACCAAATCTCCCTCTCAAAACACAGAGCTGGAGGAGCTCAAACCTGCTCATCTTGTTCATGCGCCCAGTTCTGGAGCCGAAGTTCCAGTAAAGTGTCATAGACACCCTGTGGAGAGTCAGCCTGCACCTCAGTCATGTGCTCCAGAAAAGCCTTCAGTTCTCGGGAGTTGTTTGCAAAGACTGGAATGAACTCCTCTGAATTAGCCTGCAACACAGCCGGGGGGGTGGGGGGAAATCAAGCACCCAGATCAGTCTCAGCCAGACTGGTTGCTTCTTCCCAGCCGTGCAGAGTGCTCATTCTCAGAGTCTGTGATGTGATGGATATAGCACGGTACAGGGTGCTGATGACAGCAGGAATTGGTTCTGAGCAATAGCTTTAAGCGGTCTCGTGTCTCTAGGACTACCAGTACACCAGGACAGGGCTCCTCATTACACCTAAAACATCAGGCCTGTACCAGGAGCACTTGCTTGCTGCAAAGTTACTACTCAAGAGCTACAACTCTCAGTGAGCGCAAACCATACCTTTTTTCCTTCTAGCATCCCAGAGCCTTCGTTGTCTCCCGATGGCTGATAATCAGTGCAAAGGATCTTCAGCAATTCTGTGGTCTCGTTAGGGACATGGTGCATCAGGATTTTACCATACCGCTTCATGTTACTCTCTGCCTGATCAAAAGGCAGTTTTCCAATGTAGCGCAAAGCCTCTTGGTAGTTCTGTGGAGGCAGCCAGCAAAATAATCACATGACACTGGCCTCCACTCCACTTCGAGGTTAGGACAGAAAGCATTGAAGACATGCTGCGAGTATGCCATGAACACCATTTGCTGTGAATTATCACGTAATTCACTATTCCTGCTTGTTTTCCTCCTCAGGGAGGAAGACTGGCTGTGGCCCAGGGGAAAGAGAGCGTGATTTAGATCGATCTCTCACTAACGACCCTCCCTCCTCTTAAAGGGCACTGTAAAAAGCCACATCTGAAACAGAACAGATGGCCCTCTGATTTCCACCCCTACTCTAGCACAGAAGCCAAAAGCAGAAAGCCAACACACAAGTGGCAGCAGGTGTTGTTACTGCTGCCCCAGCAGTCCTGTCAGCACACTAGCCACAGAGAAGAGGTCAGTGAAATGGTATTCTCCCTACAGAGGGGGGCTAGAGAAGTGGTATTCTCCCCAATAAGAACATGGGAGCAGTAACATCTCCTCACCTTGATGTCCTCTAGCTGGATTTTGAGGTACCATTCATGATGCGCATGCTTCTCTGCCAGGTACACAGCATGGGAGTAGTAACCCGCTTGACGAAGCACCTTGATTGCTGTTTCCACATCAAAGCGGACCTCGCTCTCACTTGTCTACAAGAACAAAAGCAAAGATGGTCCCTCAGCAACACTCCCACAGTCCCCAAGCAGCAATCGTTTCTGTAAGAAGAGGAAAGCCAGAGCAGGGACAACTCAGTACCTCTCGTGCAAGGGAAAGGTCACACGTGCAGAAAAGAAGTAGTCTAACCTTCTCTCATTAGCTTGCCAGTCACACTGGCAAAAGCCAGCACACTCCAGACTCAGACTGCAAGCCAGACAAACTGAGAACATAACCAAGAACTGGGAAATAAAGGAGCAAAGATAGGGGTACTGAGAACAAATCCATTCTTCTCTCAACAGCCCCACAAGAACCAATTTACAATGTCACCACCAACCCTTTTTAATTATTATGATGACAAACAACTTTGCACGATTTCACCTTCCCCCAATACCTTAATGAACTCCTCCAGTTTGGAGCTGTCTTTGAGTTTGGTATAGCAATTCAGCAGAAGCGTAGTATGGTCTGCATTGGCCAGGGACTGCAGGTGGAGCGTCTGCAGATAAGCAGTGAGGTTGTGGATACGTTGAGCGTCCAGGAATTTCCGAATAACGTAAGATGGTTCCAGCTTCCCTATAGTTCTAGGAGGGGAAGAGTCACCTTACAAGAGACCGTATACCCAGGAAGTCCAAATAAATGGGGAAATTAACAACAGAGCACGGAGATGCCGTAACTTCAGCAGGCTCTAACTCACTTGGGACAAACTCAGCTACACATCAGAGGTTACAACTGGTTATGGTCAAAGTCCACCCATCTGCACACACAGCGAAACAAACAACCCTCTACAAAGGCCACAATCGGGAGGACGGTGACCACACACAAGGAGTTAATCCTCCTTTAAAGGAGGCAGTGAGAAGACAGACTACACCCCAACCATAGCTAACTGGGAAGCCCAAAAAACGGGGAACAAAAAGCTATGTTTTCCCTCATTTCAGTCACATCACTCAAAGTCAGCCTTAAACACTCGTGCCCACACAGAGCAGTTTAGCCACAGTTATCCTGATGCTTAATCCAAGTTGACAATAAAACACACACCAACTCTCACTAGATAGCGGGACTCCAACATTTCAGTTCTACATGAACATAACGCTGCAGCATTTTGAAGAGAATGAACACGAAGTTTTCAGCAAGCCCCAAAACAGGCTGCTTGAGATTTAAAAAAACTGAGCTGTTTTAAGCCTCACATTAAGCTGTTTGAGCATTTTCCAAGAAGACTGCCCTACGTGGTCAAATCATATCATCCATCTTACCTAGAGCGACCCCTTGTTTATAACGATGTCATCAGGCCCCACTCCACCCCAGTGTGCTTTCGCTATTCATATTAAAATATAATCAAAGAGGAGAACTTTATCCTAAGGTGTACAGAGTGATTTTCAAGCAACTTTTTCTGGGACTTTTAACCACTGACACGTTTTTCTCTACTGGTAGAATTTTCACCTCGTGTCGTACTTTTTTTGTTTTGTTTTGGTTTGGTTTTATTCCTGGGCTGAAACAGAAATCAAGGCCTCCACAGCTCCTACCTGTATGACCCCGTCATGGCTCCACAGGACCCTCGCTTACCGGATATACTGCTGGATGGCTCCATCATGATTCCCCTTGTTATACAGATGATCGCCATATTGCCGGAAAATCTCTGACAAGCCATCGCTGTCCAAGTGGTGGCTCTTGGCCAGGTTAATAGCCATTTCAAATAAGTTCTTTCTGAATAGCATCTGTTAAACACATAGCAAGAGCAGTATGAGGGAAATACCACCCCGCAAAACAAGTTGAAACACACCTGGAAAACAAGTTGTTTCTTCTTTTTGGTGCTGTATGCATACACATGCTCAGGCTTTTAAATACCAAATGCATTATAACGCTGGTTACGCTGAAAAGCTATTGGGTCACTTCTTACATAACTCACTTATCCAAACAGTTCGACTCTTCAACCTGCAAAGCCAGGACAATCTTGCAGACATATAAGGCAGAGACTAATAACAAAACAGGTTTACATACCTCAAGTTTGGTTTGTGTATCCTTCTCCTGCAGAACGTGAATCTTCCCATCTCTGGTCAGTACATACAGAGAACCCCACTCTGCCAAGACATCCACTATATCATCAAAGATCGAGCTGTACGCAATAAATTTGTTGCACAAGTCATAGATATTCAGGACTTGTTTGTCCGAATTCTGTGCCTCATTCCCAGCAAACTCAGACCTGGAGAGCAGAAGACAGTTTTAGAAAACAGGCAGAGCGTAACTTGAATGCTTGATACCTATGCAAACTAGGGATGTCCAGAGAGCAAGACAAATAGGGTTCATTTGGGCAATTAAACTAGGCAGACCCACAGGCAAAACACCACATATTTATACACAAATTCTATCTATGAGTTAGACTGAGAAATTCACAGGACTGGAAAAAACACCCCACTCACTCAGCATGCTTAACTGTGCTACTCTCACAACGGAAGTTAATCGATATACGGGTCTGTAGGAATCTTAACAACCTCTGACCAAGTTGCAATTGGCCCCCAAGAGCAAAGCTTCACAGGGAAGAAGGAAAAAGAGGGAAAGCAGGAAGCTGCAAGAGCCAGAAGAACTCGTCTGTTCCGAGGAGCCCTACTTTGGAGATGTCTTTCGGTCCTTGGAGACAACGATGAGGTACCCCCGATACCAGTGAACAATCAGCTTTTGTCCCTCAAAGGCAAAGCAGGGGCCACGTTCATCTGGCTGATAAAGGTACACACATTCATTTCCTGCCACAATGAACTGGAGATCCTGGGAGGGGTCGCTGAGAGATGAACAACGCAATCCACAGCCGTGAGTGTCCAGCTCCAGGTGAGGATAGTCTTTCACTGAAAGCATATAAGACTACAGAGGAAACACAAGGTTTTGGGGATTGCTCTGAACTAGACTCTGAAGCCAATGCAATTTGCAAATCAGAGCCTGATTTTTCCAATTAACTTCCCACCTGGATGTTCTCTGTAGTCACCACAAACAGATGTGTTGTCTTGCCAGACTGTCGGAAAGCAAGGCCAGTAACCGGATAGCTGCCTTCATGTAGGATCTGGGTTTTACTGTGCCGGTCTCGAGTGATGTCTCCTTTTGTAAGTACAACGCTCCCATCTGCAAAACCTGGCAAAGGGGACAGACTAAGCTGTTACTTATACGGCACACCTGAAATACTATCCAGCGTAAGTTAGGGCAGCTCCAGTGAGCAACACCACCTTGCTCGCCAGCAAGGTATTAAGTAACAGGATTGCCGCAGGTTCTCACGCCAAGGAAGTACGTGCCAAATTGCCCCCGATAATTCCTGTTACGGTTCAGAGCTGTCACCCAACTCCACACAGGATGCCACTGCTCAGCGAGGTTCAACTTGCTTTCCACACACAAACTTCACTCAGTTATTTTTGTTTGAGTCTGTCTGTGGTTTGTTTTACAAATAGCTGTCTCATCCACCAACTCGAACTATCATTTTAATTCACTTGCTTATTTGAAACATACTACACACTGTAAAAAGACTAGAGGGAGATTTCCTAAGAGCAAGTAAAACGTGTGGTTTTCACAGCTTGCCGACAGCCCCAGTCCAGCAAGTTGTTCCAGGGTGGAAGGCCACAACACACATACGGAAAGCTTTTTGATTTCAGTGCAGGGACCAACTCACTGAAAATGCTTGTAACCTCACAACATAACTTCTGATAGAGTAACAGCAGTAAAGCGTGAAATATTACACAGGAATGGTTACACCCAAAACGGGAAACTGGCGTTTTTCTTTTAAAAAAAGGTTTCTATACAGTGCTTGAAAAAATCTCTCTGAAACATCAAGCACCACAAAACCTGTGGGTTTTTTTCCTGTGCTACAACAAAAGCTAAATTTAGTACTAAGTTCAATAAATGCATAACCTAACTGAATGTTGGGGAAAGCTGACATCAACTAAAAATACGTGCTTCTCTTTTAAGTATCAAAGTATTCCTATAATATATACAGACTCAGGCTAAAATTACCTATTTATCTTCTCAAGCTCTCCGACAGTGCAGGACACACTATCTGTCTGTAAGAATAACACAAAAACCATGCGAGAAGAAAAACTGCTGGGATGCTGATGTTTGTACTATCTATCCGTTTTCCTTACATCTCAGCAAAGACTGCAATATTTTTCCTCAACCTTTACAGTTCAGTTTTACTTACCAATAGCCATGAAATTAAGATTCTCATGGACAGTGAGGCAGGATACAACTGTGGGCTTGTTACCTGGTATCGCTGGAAAAATTCGCGTGGAAAGAGGATTGCCACCATCTCGTTTCTCCAGGTTCCAAACTTTAACCTACAAATGATGACGATCTGGCATAAGCAAAATGCAAGGTATCAGGAGGCCAAGACCCAGCATAAAACGTAACAGAAATCAGAAGCTGCTTAAGGGAAGAAAGGTCAGCCAAGGTAATCGTGGTAGTTTTACAAAAAACCTGTAATACAAACACACCGTCCTCTCTGACTTACCAAGGGGTTAATACCCTCTTCATCCTCCCCAACAGAAACCAAGATACTGTGCTGCTTCAGCTGGTACAGGTGCGTCACCCTTAGCTTGTAAGCTTGGAAACTGCTGAGTTGAAGGGAGCGAGGCAAAAACCAGATCTGTCCTTCCATATGTAGACCGCAGTTAAGGCACACAAGGGGGAAAGCCGGCCCGGCCGAGCCACACGCCGGCCCCACCGCCCGCCCGCCCCCGTCTCCGCCTCCCACAAGATATCCCCGAAGACGAGGTTCCCCCGGCCCGAGTCACAGACGGCGACGCCCGGGGGCAGGGCGAAGGGCTTCCCGCCGGCTCCATCCGGCCCCGGCGGCTCCTTCACCATCTCTCTGTCAAAGAAGACGAAGCGGCGCCACTGCAAGTAGGCGGCCATCTTCGGGAGGGGCCCAGCCCCCTCGCGTCTCACGTGACCGGCTTCCCCGCCCCTGCAGGTCACGAGGCAGAGCATGCGCTGCTGCGCACCGCGCATGCGCCGCCCCCGCGGGGCAGGGGTGGTTCCGGAAAGCAAATAACGGCAAGATCATTGTATGGCATGACGTCGTTTCCTGGGAAATCAAGGCCTTGGCAGGTGGAAGGGCTCCCTGGGAAGACACACAAACCCTAACTGCCAACGTTCCCCTCCCCACCTCGGTGCCCGCAGCTCTCATGAACGAGCAAAAACGGAACATCTCCCTCCCAGGTCCTCGGGCACCCCCACCCTGCTCGCTGCCGAGGGGTAAAAAGTAAAGAAAACCTCAGCACCATGCAAGTACTGCTTAGCAGTAGCCGAAGCACTGCTGTGTTGTTTATCGTTTCACGTGTGCAGATTTCCTATGCTTTGGCCTACGGAATTTTTACCCGGAGCAGGTGATCACAAAGCCACCTGAAAGCAAAATCCCACACGGATTTTTCAAAGCCTGCAAGAAGTCACTGTCCTTTGTAGTTACTTTCTTTCTGGTCTTCATCCCCTTTCCTTTGCTGACCAGAAAAGAGGAAACGTCTTTTTACGCAACCCTGGGCACTGCCTGAGCGCAGCTACTGCTCCTCAGGCCAGCTCTAGCTAAAGAATCCAACAGATGGAAGAACTCCAGGAACTGCCAAATCGGAAACTCAACACAGACAATTACTACTGTGTTTACGCCAGACAGGTTTTCAGATAGCAGCCAGCGAGTTCCAGGCTCAGGAAGGTCTCACAATGCTCCCCGCCACACATTCTTGGTCCCAGCTCACAAACTATTTTCAGAGCTTTCAGAGCACTGCCAGCCTAACATTCACAAAGAGCTTTGACTAGGACAACCCTTTTCCTCCACCCAATGACTTAAAGAGCTCTCTGATCAAGAGCTGCAGTCTCCCTTTTGACATTTGCCATGAAATTTTCACGCTGCACATAGCTGTGTGCACCAGGTACAAGACCTCTTCTACAAGCATATCCACATAGTTTTTACCTTGCTCCTTGTTTTAACTGCTGATGGCACTCAGCTACTCTGGTTGCAAAAGAATGGACCACACATTTGGAATAAAGTAGTAATGCATACACTGAAGTGTGGCAGCAGCTTTTCCTCCCTTCCTAGCCAGCTTTCCCTTAGGTATAAGCGAGAAAAAGCAGTGCACCTTTCACAGATACTTCAGCTGAGAGCGCAAGTCACTCTGGTCAGAAGAGCCTGTCACATCCCACGCCCTCTCTTTACCTGTGGAAGAGAAAGATGAAAAATGTAAAGATACAGCAGTGCTGCTCTGGTCCCTTACAGAAACTCTCATTGTCCAAGTCAGGGCCAATTCAGCGCTGCAATGAGCCACCAAGTCCACTCATCTAGTTGAGATGAGACTGCGGAGCATCAGACCCAGGAAAAGCACATGCCACTACGGAAAGAGAATGCCTCTTGCGGCTGCGCCTCATTCTTGAAGGTGGAGAGCCTTTCTATTTATCAAGATTGACTCCTCTTCTTGAGATTTCTCTCCAAAGCTTATTGTAAGTGTCTGATGTGGGCCAGGGCTCTCGATAAAGAGGTCAGCACGCTTCTCGCTCAGTGCAGTTAAAAGAAAAAAACAAGACAAAAGTGGAGTTCCAGGGAGCTTTTATTGAGCTTAATCAACAAAATCAGGATTTTACCATTCATCTTTTTTGCACTCAGAACTCATGAAGCTCTTCATAAGTCAGTGCTGCGACGCACATACAGCCAGAGAAATACATTCTCAACAAAATCTGAGCTCCACTGGACAATCTGCCAATTACCGATTTAACAGAAAGCCAATTTTCCCCTCCCTCCCCTGAATGTTTTCAAGGACTAGTCCATGTTGTTTGCTGGTTAACAGTAAGAATACCAACCTCTTAACTAGGGACCAGTGGATTATGATATTCCACCTGAATTGCAAATAATTTCTTTTCTTGAAATAAAAGTTCCAGTTTCTTTCAATAAAGGGAACAGTGATTATTTTCTTCTCCTGACACCCCTTCCCCATATTTATTGGTTAAAATACAGCAAGGCTGTATCTTAATAAACCCATCCCTCCCCCCACCCCTCCTTACCCTTCCCTGACTTGTCTACAGCAGAATTTAACAATGCTTCCACATAGGGACATTTTAGCAACACAATGGTGAAGTGAACTGAGCAAAACCTATAGGATAATCTGCCAAAACCTCATTTTGAAGACTGGATGAGTCCTCTTTGGTCCAGAGACCCAGTTTATTACAAAGAGAAACTGTGATTCACAAAAGATGGACCAGAAGTTCACAGCAATCTGAAAACTCCCTGCGCAGACTACTGCTGCCCAACCTTTACCATGGGGGCCATACTGCTGGAGCTCCTGGGAACAAAATTCACTCCGTCCTCAGAAAGCAACAGCTGCCTGGCCCCAGCGGCATGACAAAGTCCAGCGCCAGGACAAGAACCACCACAACAGCAGCTCAGGAGACATGGCATGGCATCTCTGTAACCTCTAGAACAGAAACCGAGGCAGGGCAGCCGTCTGCTCAGGTTTGTGTCCCATCAGTCATTTGGGGAAAAAAACCAACCAAACAAACAAAAAAACCCTAAAAAACCTGAAGCATTTTTAAATCCTTGTAGCAGACACCCTCCCCCATCCCAAGTAAAAAATAAAGAACAAAAGATCAGAATGAGATGATTTGATACCAACATGTACACAACATGAACTCATGTTGAGCTTCCCTGTTCTTACCCACAAAAAAAGTCAGAGGGCAAAGGAAAGATGCTCCCATCTCATTCTGGAAATCGAAACATTTATTTGAGACCAACCCACCCCCCTCCCTTTGGCAAAAGCCCTCCAGCAACTCCTGACAGCACACCCCCGGAGACCAGCCTACAGTTTCTCTCAAGTAAGCTGGCTGAGGATTCATGCCACCCTCTTCACAGCCACTTCTTCACCCAGCTGTGAAGCTCCATTTCATCAGATTCA
>VFFE01007516.1:76230-91705 GCA_008921705.1 Burhinus oedicnemus
CTTGACCAGAAAGCGCTTTTCAGCAATATACAATGCAAAATGACAGACAGCAGTTCATGCCAAAACAGGGGAGATGGCAAGCAGCTTTCTGCAGCTTCTGACATTAACAGGGGTTTGCCCTTACCTTCTCAAAAGTCTGTATAGAGGCTGCTCTGGGCAGAAAATGCACAATGCTGCAGGAAGTAAATCAATCCCATAAAGCCCCAGAACTGTCAAGTTTATGCATGTAAATTGGTTGTCTACGGTCTCTCTTAAACCCAAATCCATGCTTTATGCATATACTGCTCAGCAACTCTGACACCCGCTGGATTTCCCTCACACCATGGTGGAACACAGGTCACGGCCCCCTTCAGAGCTTGTCAAGTTCCTTAAGTTTCTAAGGGGGAAATCAAAGAGCATCTCCCAACAGGCTGAGCTACAGATTTTGAGGCCTCCCAGCCCCACAAGCGATCTCTTCCATACGAATGGTACAGGACAGTGTGGCTAGCACCAGAGCAAACCCACCCTGGTAAGGGACGCTTGTAGAGGCCTGCTCTTCACGGAGGTCAGAGCACTTCTCATTGTTTAGTGTTGCAGAAAACTGAGCCCCTCTCATCTTTAGCTGCTCCCATAATCAGTCTAATCCCTTTAACCCCAGCAACCTTCATCACAAAAGAAAAAGTTATATATGAACCCAAACAGGAAAAAAAAAAAATCATATTTACAAAGTTTGTACAATATACACATCTGATTTTCTATGGGACACACTGCACCAGAGGAAAGAGGGCCATGGCTCTGAAACAAGTCTACATATCAAGTGCTGTAACTACTAATGGAGACTCTTATGGAAACCAGTCTTTAGTGTTCTGCTAGAGCATAGGGCTTTTCTTATGGCTCCTGCAAAGGATGACAGGCTACTCTTTCCTTCTGGAGCTATGACGCTGCACCTAATCAGCCCAGATTTTAAGTTGGTTTTGTTTTAAATACAGGTATTTACAGTGTGGGTGAACTGCAGATGCATATCAACTCCTCCAATTAAAAAAAAAAAGTTGAAGAAAAAAGTAGTATTACCAATACGTTTCACCTCCCAGCCCTGGGCTTGAGTACTTGGGGAGGAGGAGAGGGGGAAGAGAGGGGAACTTTGACCTGAAACCAAAAAACGGCTGTTGATTCCTTGGGCTGTGTCGGAAAGGTGATATTCTGAATGGTCTCATAGCATAAGGCACTTTGCACGAATAAGTAACAAGCTGTTTAGCTTAAAAACAGATGAGTAACCAGGGAGAAGTTGAAATGCACTCAGTCGATGGTTGAAGAATTTGAAATCGCAGACAAGCTCGTGTTCATCAAGATTCTTCTCTTTTCAGGGTTTCTCTTCTTCCCTTACTGCCCCTCCCACCCAAAGAAAAAAAAAAATTAAAACCAGCAGTTAGTGCAACTAATGTTCAATCAGCCCACAGTGCAAACAAGTGGAAAACCAAAAAGACATTCCTCCTTTTATCTTCTTTCTTCCTTGCTGCCGAATTTAAAAAGAAAAAAAGGCCGAGCTCTTTAGTCTTCATTGTTCCAAAATGAAAAGACGAAGAAAAACCCACAAAGAGAAGGGTATCCCCAAAGAAACGATGTGTCACAGATCTGGATCAAAGGGCTTCACCTTCTGGCATGTGTAATCAAAGCCTAAAAAAACAAACCAAAAAAAAAAAAAACCCACAACACCCACAGTTAAATCAATTCTATGCAAAACCAGAATGTAAGCAGTGAATCACACTGACTACATAACAGCTCTGGAAAACCAAAGGGCATTTGGAACAGCTCAGCCTCAACCACAGCTTCACAGCAAGGTGCTGCTAAAAAAACTACCACACCTACAGAGCACAACTACCTTCTGGTTTCTTGTCCTTTAGGAAGCGGCAAACAGTTCTCAGGCAAGGTAGCAGCATTCCCCTTAAGGAAGCCACCCAAGAGCCTCTTCCAAGTTCACCACCTGGGCGGGTTTATTTAGAAAACATGGAGAAAGCTCAGCCAGCAAAGCAGAGGCTGCAAGTCAGCTTGGCATGACTGGCTATGGCTATCCTTGAATGATTTCAAAGAAGGGACATAGGTTCATTTTAACGCTATCTAGTGGTCTGCTTCTATAGCCACAGGTTTTTTTGTCACCTTAGAAGAATTTCAGCAGCTTCACTGGGATTCTCTTTCTAATTCATGATCTCCGAAAAGACTGCACAAAAGAATGATTTCCAACCCAAACCATACAGTGTCTGATCTTCCATGATACAGCACCTTAACTAAAACCAGATCAAACATCATCCTGTAGCTATTTTGCTTGACTGCAATTCAGGGCAAGTGTTCTTCTTACAAAGGACTCGATTCAGCCATTTTTCCTCCGACAATGATCTGATCAGAAAAGGCACACTTAACAGTCTCTGACAGTGAAACTTCATTTTCTCTTAAAGCTATGTAGACGACCTCAAGTGGCAACAAAGATGAATTACAGCTCTGTTACCGACTTTATTTGCAAGTTCTATGAACCAAAGGATGCAAAAGACACAACACCTTTAGCTTGAACCTGTTCATTCTAACTGGTGAAGTGCTTAGACTCTTCTGTTGGTGCTCTGTTCTCAAAGCTATCCGTTTTCTCTCCTCACCTTTTTCAGCACCACCTTCCTCTCTGCTCCTCTCATTTTAGCTAAGCAAGACAGAAAGAATTCCTTAGGCTACTAGTAGTCACCCTGGCCTCTCCAAACACCATTCCCCACTCCCTCTCTTCCCCCATTTCTGGTATCCTTAGCACATAACCAGCATTTCAATTAAAACAATTAAAAATTACTCATCCTTCCCTCCCCGCTTCAGCACATCCACAGAACTCCTTGCACTGACAGTCTATTTCAAACCCTTGTTCACATTCAGAGCCTCTTCAGCACATCAGTTTCCCCTCTTCCCTTGCAGTAACATTCACACATCAGCTCTTCTTTCATCCAACACAACTTCTCTATTCAGGAAGGCATTTACATACGCACATGTTTACTGTTTCTCATCTTCTACAGGTTCACTGTGGTATTCTGCCACATACAGGCTCTTGTCAATGTTGCTTGGTATGGGTTTAATTTCAGTTCCCAACTGCTCCTCAATACTTTTCAGGTTGAATCGATCATCATAGGTGATCAAGTTGATGGCCAGGCCAAGATGACCAAAGCGACCTTTAGACAACAACAAGAACAAGACGACTTCACTGAGTAATAGAAGGCTGATAGAAAAAGTCTGCAGACTGTGGAGTTAACAACATCGCTCTCCGATCGTAAAAGCAAATCCAGACCCCCGCACGGGGGGCGGGTGGTCTCTACAGCTTTCACATCAGTTTTTGGTAATGAGTTTCATACTGCTATAGGAATAAGAAAACTGAGGAGGTTCGAAATGCTGCAATCAAACCTTCTCATTATTTACCAACGAAAAGTCTTCCACTGCTGCATTATGCACATCTAAGCCCTTCTTCCATAACAGAGTTCTTGAACAAGCCTGAATCACAAAGTTCAAGTACATCGAGTTCCTTTGTTTACTGCCTTTCTTAAGGGTATATTTTGCTGATGTCCAGACATTATAAACATACCTTGGATCACACACAAAAGAAAACGATGCTTAAGACACCACAGAAGCTAAGTTTTCAGTATAGAATTTTCCCACACTGCAAACAGGAGCATCAGTAAGACTCCTGAGACTAAAGCAAAAATATGCGCTTTTTTTTGTTTTTTTATTAGGCTGTTCAGGCCAGTTTCAAGAGAACAGCCCTTTATTCAGCTATTTGTGAGGACAACCATCTGAGATGATAACCAAAAATAAGTTTGTCAGAAAAATCAAAGCTATCTAAAATCATTCTCAGATACAGTAATAAAAAAAAAGAGAAGCCAATTCAAGCCTAAGAAACAGAGTCATCAGCAAAGTTGTACCTAGAAGATGTTTTTCCTCTCACCTGATCTGCCAATACGATGGAGATAAGTCTCTGCCAGCTTTGGGAAATCAAAGTTTATCACCACATTCACAGCTTGGATATCAATACCTCGGGTAAACAGATCTGAAAGACAATTCAGGTCATGATGAAAGTTAATTTCAATGAGATCAAATGCTGACAGTACTTGGGGCGGAAGGATTAACAATGATTAATTAACATTGGCTTGCACTAGTTTCCAGATACAAGCTTAGCTTGTTTACAAGGACAGTTTACATACAATTCCGTTAAGTTGTCTTCTTGCTCTTTATCCATTATAAACATGAATAATACAATAATAATGACCAAAACACCAGATCTTCACATCTATGCCAACAATTCCGTTAAGTTGTCTTCTTGCTCTTTATCCATTATAAACATGAATAATACAATAATAATGACCAAAACACCAGATCTTCACATCTATGCCAACTAAGTAATTAGGAGAAAGCTAGTTTTTTCCATGTTAGACTATTTCTCAGCAGGTCTTCTTATAGAAGCGTCTCCTCACATGTGACTGTGCATTGCCAATGTGACAACAGACTTGAGAGCTGAACTATACTAGCTCAAGTATGTTCATTTCACTTCTAGTGATTTTTGTTAAGATGACCCAGACACACATAGTGATCAGCAGACACTGCCACTGCCCAAACAGGTCATACAATGGAGAACTCGACCATACACAGGCCAAGCAAAAATATAAAAACGTTTAGAAAAGATGAGTTACAAACATTTAAAGAATCGGCAAAACTTACTTGGGTGATCCTAGCCACAGTTCTACCTAGATTTTGTAAACCTTACGGCCCAACAATTCAGAGAGCACTCACATGTGAAAATGTACAGAAAACGTATCTAGTGCAGAAAATACTATCACAGTAAAAGATTTGTTAGCAAGCTGCACCTTCACTGTTTGTCACAAAAGACAAAAGCTACACACCTAAAGGAGTGCTGCACCCTGCTACACACAGGCTTGACAAAGACTTCTTACAAAAACAGACTGTTTTGCTTTATTACAAATCCAGCGATCTATTACACCTGGGCTAATGGCTAATCCACTTTCTATCACAACCCTTAGAAACAGGAAAATGTTTAGGAACTCTTACCAGTGCAAACAAGATTGCGGCATAAGCCATTTCGGAAATCGTGGAACACACGATTGCGGTGCTCCTGGGGAAAAAAAAAAGTGTGTAAACAAAACAAACAAACAAAAAAAACCACCCCAGAAAAAACAACAAACAGCTGTGACTTTCAGGTATATTCAAGTTACAACCACTGAACTTCAATCACATGAATTCCTCCCCCTCATCATTAGAGAACAGCTGAATCAAGCAAACCTGCTAGTATGTATTTTTTAGCACTTCTTACCCTTATATTCTAAAGAACTTACCAGAGGGGCCCTTGGTGCCACTTTTAGACAAAGACATTTAATTGACAGTGTTTTAAAGCCTCCTACAGTTGCATCAAAGCCATCTCAGAATTTGAGTATCTTAAGTTACAATTACATGAAACACGCATTAAGGAACTGAAACTGATATTTTGACTATCATCTTCCCCCAGCCCTCTGCCAAAATTCAATGCATGTTTTATTCATTCCCTTAAAAAATGAAGACAGCAGTAACTTAATTTTCCAGTATGGAGTACTGCTCGCGACCGATTCAGAATTAAGGGTGGAATGAGTCAATTGTCTGTCTCACAACAAGTCACTTTGGGTCACACAAAGATTAAGCAATATCACTATTAAGGAGTGAAATTAACAGCAGGAATGAACGAGTCAAAGGTTTCCACACAAACATACCTGCATTTGCCACAAAGATCATCTACTGACTGATCAAAAGCATACAAAAATCAAACCTCAAGGAACTCATCTGCACATCTTTCTGTTCACAATACCAACACCACTTCTATGTCTGCTTAATTAGTTACTGCTCTGCATATGGCCCACCAAACATTAACTTTACCTGTCAGGTCCACGAACAGCAAGCTGGGTTTCCTCTAACATTTTCATTTTAATTTATCCTAGCTTACATATAAAATGAAAAAGATATTTCAAAGTACTACTGTTTTACATGCATCACTTCAACCTTCTGACATCTTTAATACACTTGCTGAAAACAAGGAAATTACAAGTGTGAAGCTCGAGGACATGTGAGGTAACGGACAATTAACAGAAACCTCTGCACCAGCAAAGCTGCACTGGCATTTTTCATCATCTACACCTAGGCCACAGGTGCTCAGTCGCCATACACCAGTCATAGCTTTCGCCAAGAGGTTTGATCAAAGCCACCTCCCCAACTTCTCAGATTCCCCTGCAATCACAGTGCAACGTTTACTGTTTGCAAAGGCATGCAGGGCACTCAACTGGCTGACTACCAGCTTTTTTGTCCTTTGTTTTAAATCAAGCTCGCTTTCAGCTGTGTTATTTACACTATACGGTCTACCATGGCTCCCCATGCTGGCAAAAGCAAGGCAGCAGCAGTAAGAAGTGTGCCTTCTGGCCATGGCCTATGCTTACACTGGACTAATTAACCTGACCTGAAATAATCTTAAATACCAACTGACCAGCTACACTGAATAGCCTGGAGGGTGGTTTAAGGAGTGGGGCAGGGGGTGTCTAAAAACAAATCGATAGCAAAGCAATACATGTTTCAGTTTTCAAAGAACATGCACATTTAAAGAAAGCACGAGACAATTCAGCCATGCAGTAAAGCGTGGGGTGGTGTGGAATAAACCACTGTTAACTTCATACTCACCTGCCTCATTTTAGCATGGATATAGAAGCAGGAATAGCCCAGCTGGGAGATCTTTTTGGCTAGCAATTCAACCCGTTGAGAGGAGTTGCAGAAAATGATCGACTGGTTAATCTGGAGCTGAACATATAAGTACCGTGCTCAGTAAATGCAGCATTTTTATAACAAATGATCCAAGACATAAGTCTAAATCCCCTCCAGAAAGAAAGCAAAGCAGGTATGCTGCTGGTAATTTACACAGTATATATTTTTGTACAAGGGGGGGTAAAAATTAACAAAGTTCTAAAACACAAAGGTGCAGAACAAGAAGCACGCATTTTTAGCTTCATCTTGTATCATAAGATTAGAACATTTCTGACAAGGAAAAAGTGTCATTAAGCCGTCTCTGCCACCCTCAGTCTTATTCTTGGTTCTGAAAGGAAAAAAACCTCTGTATGTTCTTGAACCAGCCCTACTGCTTACCCTGGAAAACAGCGTATTGAGGCAGTGTACTTTCTGACGCTCAGTTACATAGGCATAGTACTGGGTAACTCCCTTCAAGGTCAGCTCCTCCATCAGATTAATCTCGTAGGGTTTCTGCAAATGGGAATTCTGAAAGATAAAGATAAGGATAAAGCGGGCATATCTACGTGCAAAACAACGTAAGTACTTCCCACCCTTTGGCACATTTAACTTCCTCCATGGCAAGGACGCACTACCTAGCCACTCACTCTTCATGCTATACAGAAAACAGGGTGGGTAAAGTTTCACAAAGGATTACTTATAAATCCAAGGCAATCAAGCAGGCCAAAGAGGAGAACCCTCTGGAAGCAAATCAGTGCAGATGGCATGTAAGTGATATACAAAGTGGCAAACAGTACCTTATAGGCAAGAACTGTGCGTGCCTAGCTTTCCCATTAATGGTACTGTTGGTCAAAAATTATTTTCAAACTTCTGTCCTGGATTTAGGCTGATTTAGATTAACACAGTGAAGCCCGGCTGCGTTAAAAAACCAAGCACTGACAGCTATACACCACCCATTCACACACTTCACATGCAATGTCACCACCAGCATACACATATAAATACACCTGCACTCACCATGAACTTCTGTACACTCAAAGGGAAAGTGGCTGAGTAGAGCAAAATCTGTCTGTTTTTAGGTAGCGTGAGAATAATGTCTTCCATTATTTGAACAAAATCTTGAGACAGCAACTTATCTGCCTGTAACAACAGAAGTAATAAAGATTAAGGTAAATTAATGGGGCAAGATTTCAGTCTTCTGGTAGTACCATGTTGGATGGTGGAACAAAACCCCAAATCAAAACACCAGGAGCACTGTCCCTGCCTTTATGATGGGACCATCCCCCTCTAGAGCACACACCATGCTCCAAAAGATGTATGATTTAGCTGCTGGAGACAGGATTCATCAGTAAAAGGAAGTTTACCCTCTCCTGGTTTTCAGCACTTTGATTTAAACAGAAACAAGTTCAGGAAAAATAAGTGGAATTTAAATTGAAAGAAGTTATCAGGGTTCCCATTAGAGTCAGCCAGGAGCTGACACACAGCTGTTTTCTAAACCCCTCACTCAGAAGCTTGTACACTATTGGATGTTCATAAATCATTTTTTTATATAGAATTATGTGGTAAGCACAGCTCGCTCGTTATAAACTGGAAACAAATGAAATGCATTCCTTCATTTCAGAGTCCACTGTTAAACTATTCTTCAGGAATAGCCAAGACGACAGGAAAGGC
Organism: Burhinus oedicnemus; assembly: GCA_008921705.1. Lineage (NCBI taxonomy): Eukaryota > Metazoa > Chordata > Aves > Charadriiformes > Burhinidae > Burhinus > Burhinus oedicnemus. Next base: position 84,667 of record VFFE01007516.1, read on the forward strand.
AAATCTTCCTAAGCTGTTTTCTTAAAAGATTCACGTGTAGAAAAATTCTTCTGCCAAAATACCTTCTCAAAAATACTGAGAAATGGATGAGCTATATAATCTCATAGTGTCTGTAAGCAAAGTTTGATATGTTGCTGCGCATAATGAGGAGACTCGCTGAGACACATCATTGCTTTGACATGGTGTTAAAATCCCCAAATGTTTAACGTGAGCAACTTGCCTCATCCAATACTATCATCTGGACATGCTCAACTTTTGCTACTCCTTTCTTGATGAGATCCAGAATTCTCCCAGGGGTAGCTATCACCACATGCACTGTAAGGTTAGAAGAGCCAAAAAAAAAAAAAAAAGAAAAAACGGTTAAGACAACCAAAACAATGTTTCCAGCATGGAAGGCCACGTTTCATACAGTCTGAGAGAATAATGACATCATACAAACAGCGAACAAGACACATTGTAGTCTGTTCTGTAACAGGCAAACAGTAACAACAAGCAGAAATGCCACTGCCACACTGCAAAAGACACGAACAAACAGCAACTGTAGTGTAGTAAAAGTGCTCCAACCTGTATCATCAAGCCTCATTATGTCATCTCGCAAATTGGTTCCTCCCGTTGTTGCCATCACTTTGGCACCTCCCATGTGTTTGCTGACTTGGATACAGATTTGACTGACCTGCAGGGCTAGTTCACGGGTGGGAACGATCACCATTGCTGAAAGTTGAAAGCGTTAGTGTGAGTTACTAGTAACACACTGTATCTTCATTACTAATCCTTAAAGGAGACAGAGACTTTATGAAAGCTATACTTCTATGGCTTTGGAGTTCCACTCTGGATATCCTGAACAAGACCTAGAAACTGCTTACAACAAGGCAAATTCTGTGCACGGGTTCTCCACCTCTTGATATTCCTCTGCACGAGTCCTCCAGCTAGCATGCTTGCTTATTACTCTAAACTGACTTTCTAGGGCAAGACAGTAAAGTCCAGCAGGTGCCTTCCATTTCACGCTTTAGAAAGCAACTGTGGGACTTTCAAAATTCCACCTCCCCTCCAGCACTTCCCATTAACTTTCTTTGACAGTACAAGCAAGTAACCTACGCTGCTCAATGTCATTGACCAGTTTTAGATTCAAGTCTGATACATAGCAGCCAATACCATTACCTGGCTGCAGCTAAGTGAGATCCATCTCAACTGACCTTGTATATTGTCCTTCTTTAAGTCTAGCCGTTCAAGTAAAGGAATGAGGTAGGCTCCACTCTTGCCTGTTCCATTTTTTGCTCTAGCCAAAATATCCCTACCAGATAAAGCAATGGGGATGCTCTCCTCCTGAAATGCAAAACAGATAGCGCATGAGCAATCATAAGCCACTCACTAACAGTACCATATGCAATCAGGTTTCATGAACAGAATACCCTGCAACTGCAAGCATCACAGACTCACAAGGAATTAAACCTATCAGTAAAGAGTTCCCCAACAAAGCAATCTCTCGGCTTCCCATATCCCACTTAAAAGTCCGTATCTTGCCCAGTCATAACAGAACCAGGAATCAGGTACCACAGGAACAGTAAGCCCATACTGACACATTAGGAAAAAAGTGAAAAGTTAGGAAAAAAAGTGAAGAGACAATGACAGTCACTAGCAAACTCCTCCTACGGAAAAAGAAACCCACCTATATCTTAACATCTGAACCACCTCAGTGCATGTAATTCAAACCTGCACACTCCTGTGATATACTTCTCATAAAACCAGCAGGCCTTCCTTCTGAAACTTCAGCCACTCAAACACAGGCCTGAAGTATTTTACACTTTACTGTCTTTTACAGCAACATCTAAAGACTCCTCAGCCTTTTGGAAAGGCGGCATGGTTAGAATCTGTTTTAAAGCAGACAAATTACCTGAAAACCATAGTTTTCTCATGCCTTAAGAAGATAAAGTGCAGAACTGTGTCAGTGATAATTCTCCAATGAGCAATTAAAAGACAGTTGAACCTCCCCTCCCCCCCTCAAAGTTTACACATCAACAGTTCTAAACAGCACAAGCCTTAAAAGTTAAAGCAAGATAGAGGGACAGAAAAGTAAACTTGCTAACGTATTAGTCTCTCTCCCATAATCCCCATTATGCTCCTTTCAGATGCTTATAATAAAAAAAGCCAAGACTGTGCAATAAAACCATAGTTGTCTTTGTAACAAAGGTATGCAGCCAGAACAGCCCTGTTCTCACTGGGACTACTTAGGTGAAGGATGTTACTGAACGGAGGATTAACACACTAATGTCTCTAGGGTGAAAAGGAAAATCCAAGTTAACTTCTCTAAAGCGTAAGCCAGTCCCATCTCTAAGTCATCCATTGCATGACTTGGTGATTTAGTCAGGCGTTAGAAATTCTCACCTTCCCCAAAGGGCCACCAAGTTCTACCGTTCACAAACCCAGACTTCCCAAATCATGACACAAGTATCTGACATCAAAGCATGAATAAGAATTTCAATAAATTTATAAAAATTAAACACTGCTTGTAAGTAGCCTGTTTGTAAATAACCTGAATAGGAGATGGTTTTTCCCAGCCCATTTCAAAAATTCCCATCAGCAACTCCCGTTTCAAACAGTAATCTTCAAACTCGTTTCCTTTTGTGGAGGTCACGTCCTGAATAATCAAAAAAAGCACATCCATAAGATTAGGTCACACAACCTGCAGCTGTAGATCAGTCTGAGTCAATGAAGAGATTGCCTATGCAGGAAAACCAGAAAGTGCATTCCACTATATAGGAGTTCCACTGACATGTGTGATGCCATACAGTGAAGAAGAAGCATTAGCTTTCTCATAACCAAATACAGTACTGTGAACATACACTGACATGTTTTGATCAGCCTTTGCAAGAGACACTGACAATAATCAGTCCCGTACTGTAACACGAGAAGTAAGAAACCCACAGTAAACTCCATTTTTGAGCTTTCCAAGAGAAGCATCTCTCCCAAGCAGATGCAGAACAAACTACTTCTTCACTTAAAACAGCAAAAGCTGCAATGGTTTTGAATCTTTGCTTAGGACAAATATTTTGTCATTGCAGCTTCTCCCACATCTTTTAGTTACTATTTATTCCTACAATTCAACCATCCTTACCGAAGTTTTGATTCTCAAATCCTTTGGAGGGAGTTTTAAAGTCTTCTTCCAGTCATCACCAGGTCTATATGAAAATAAAATATATTTTTTAAAAAATAAATATCTGGTTTAATAATTTTATTTTGCATTTTATTTTCTTCAATACAGTGATGAACATGTCATTTTTTCACCTCCCGACAGCTAAAAGCGCCTACACACATGAGCTCAAGTCTTCTCTGAGCTACGCAGGATGCAACAGGCAGGAAACTGTGAACAGCAAAAATCAGCAGTCTGCCAAGCTCACAGAGAATTTGGGAAATCTTTATCCAGTCATGATTCAAGTCCCATTTTTAAGGCAGTGAATGAATCCAGTAGAACACGGATGTTAAACTGAGCACTGACTCAGTCATATGGCAGAAACTGGCTGTAATAAATCCACATGAGAATATTTCATCACTTAAAAGGAAAAAAAAAAAAACACAATCCCATGCCCAGGGAACATCCATTCTTAACTCATGAGTACATGTGAGAAGACAGAAAACACTTTTGGGTAGGAAATTAAGTAAGCACACGCTCCACTTATTGATGAAATGTTGTCTTTTGCTCTCAATGAGATGTAGGCACCCATCCTCTCTCGAAAGCCACTATACAGAGGAGAGTAAGTCCTTCTCTTCCCTGATCCCAGGACGTCAAGAGTGAATTTTGATGAGCTTAACTCACCAGTTTCATTAGAGTAACCCATTTTGAAAAGAAAAAAAGAAAAAAGGGAAACGAGTTAGGCAAACTTTAAGAACTAGAGTATTCCATTACACACCCTCTGACGACAACTAGCATTTCCTTCGCAAACAAGTGAGTAACAAAATAGAAGTAAATGTTCAGGGGAAGGAGAAACCACGGGGCGGGGGGGGCAAGCAGGAAAGGCAACACATTACCGTACCATCCAAGTCTTTTACGTCTTTCAGAATTTCCAACCAGCACACTCACGTTTTATTAGCACACTGTCAAAACCAGTTTGATGGTAGGAGGGTATCACAGCGGTACCATATTATCTCAGCTCAGGCTTTGATGAATTAAAGCCAGAGTGTTACACAGAGGATAGCAAACGCTACTATTTAAGATCAATGACAAAAGATAACCGACTTTAAAGAATTTCTCACCATGAGAAAGAACTGCAACGAACAACTGAAAAGCATACACAACAGGACTGAGACTAGGTGGTGTTTCCTCCTCTATCTTAAATTTCATTTCAGTTCCTTCCCACTCCCCAACTTCCCTCTCATACCACTTGCAATGAGCAAAGAAAACAGGATGCTGCTGCTCAGTAGGCTACCTCTGACAGGCTGCTACATGCTCTGAAAAGCAAGACATCAAATTCGATTTTCCCAACAAACACATTGTGAAGATCACTGTCAGAGGGAAGCTCACATATGGAAACAGAGCTTTCTTTCATAACGCCCATCACAGGACACCTCTAACCGCCAATGTCACAAAACAACAGAGGAATACTTTTTAAACATGGGAACCCAAGAACACTTTCCCACACATGACTTTTACACATTACTTTTGTGACAGCCGATACAAACACTTACTTAATAGCGGTGGTCATACTCTGTGCTTGCTGTTGAGTGCCGTTATTGATTGTGTTGGCATTTTTCAGCTGGTTCATCTGTTGCTGAGTTTGTGTGCCTCCACCTCCTGGGCCCCCGCTGGGTTTTACAGGGCCTCTCAACTGCCCATTCTGACTGGATAGACCCATTATAACAGGGTTCTCTGTTCTGGCCGTGCTCATGTTTTTATTTTTAAAGATGTCTTTTTAGACTTCAAAACTTTGAAAGTCAGTACAGAAACTGTAATAACAGTTTATTAGACTCTCCAAAACGAAGAGATAAATAAGTCTTGCTCAATATATGAGTCCTTTAATGCAATGCAGGCAAGCACCTGTAAGTCACTCAAAAGTAAAGTAGTAACTTGCTCTGATGCACTGTGGATCAACTTTTTTTTAAAAAAAGCCCTCTTAACAAAGTTGAGTTATATCAGAATTCACTTGCTTCAATCTGAAAGAGAAGCAGAAGACAACAATTAGCATGTGTATTATTTTCACACGTAAATCACATCAGTTTACCTTTGTATTTTAAGAATCACTTCTTCCCAGGCAGTATGCAACAACAGTACTTGCTTTTCTGTTTTCTCGGTGATTAACTATCAAGATACTTATAAAGCTTTTTTCCCCTGTCTATAAAGCTGCATCCACCACCTTCAGGCACCAAAGATAATTTTCTAAACAGCTATACTTTTAGCAGCCTTCCAGTGGGTAACTGCTTGAAAAATACTACCTGCCCTGCTGCGCCCCCCCCATAAAGTAAGCATGAATTATATCAATTGTTTTGCCAGTTCTTGAAATTCCCCCACGTCTGGGACATAGCAAAGCAGTCCTAAATGCTAAGCAACAGGTTATGCACAAATTTGTGACAGGAAGCAAGACCACAATATCAAGCGGATATCCCAGTCAGAACTGATGAAACCCTCACGTTACTCTGATCACCCTTTTCACTTCAAAAGAGAAATAGAAATTACATTATTGTTTTAGTAAAAAAAAAAAAAAACACACAAAAAAACCAAACCACCACCAAACCAAACCCACAGAAAACCGCTTACCCTCCTCCAACCCAAAAAGTTGGTTCAACAAGCTTAGTCAAACTTTTAAATTGCATATTGATTAACACCATTCAGAATAGCAAAACTAATGATATTATCAAGCTGAACCGACAGTAGCTTCCTGTTTTGTTAAATTTAAATGATTGAGCCTAAACTGAAGCAGTGAGTAATATACGTTTACACTACACATCTAGCTTCCTGCTTACGTGTTCCGCATGACGTTACCTTCCAGCTGTCAGTAACAACTCATATTACACTCAAAAGATAACATTTGGTACAGACGACTTAATATTGACACCGTATTTAACAGAAAGGTTGGCAAAACTGCAAAGAGATAACATAAAGTCTGCACCTTACATATGTAAAGTAAGCACGGCCCAGAGCTGAAAAACTCTCTTTGACAATATTAGGGAGTCAAGATTCCTAGTCAAAAACAATAGAAAGTAGGTTTGCGTGTACAGTTTCTCATCCCAACACATCTGTATCTTGGGAAAACGAAAAGGAAAAACCAGCAGACTACTGCTTCCTAACTTCAGTGGCCACAAAAACATGCGCATTTCCCCAGCGAATAAAAGACACATTCAAGAGCATTTCAAGAGGATGGAATTCAGACTCTTCCCAGACTTCCCAGCTGTTTCCAAGCATGTCAATTCTAGCTTCACAGCAAAGCTTTAAAGTTTGCAGAACTAGGATTTTTTCTGCTAGTTATCTCTCTGACTGGAAGCACTGTTTCAAGGTATCTCTGAAAAAAAAATTTCTCCTGCCCGTTAACTTTGTAAAAAGCGGACAAGTCACAAAAGTAACCAGGGCCTGGAGAGCGACGCCGGAGTTCTCCAATACTGCAGGAGATGGAACCTCTCAGTCCTTTAACCTCCCTCGCTCGTAACTACCCTTTAAAAGAACGGAGATTAAAGGAGAACGCCCAACCTCATCGAGCCCAACAAGAGGACGAGACGAGACGAGACGAGACGCGCCACCATTTCGCAAAACGACGGAAAAAAAGCTCCCCCCTCCCCGCCCCGCACCACGACTCTCCTCTCCGGACGGGCCGGCGGTCGGGGCAGCCGCCGCTGGACCTTTCCCTTCCTCTGCCCAGGCCGGCCCCGGCACAAAGAGGCCGCGCAGCTCGCCCGGCCGCCGTGCCCATTGTCAGCCCAGGCCGCACTGCGGGCCCCGTCGCCCGCCAAAGGCAGCTGCGCCACACCGGCACCTCCCGCCCGCCAACAATGAAGCGGCCCCCACCCGCTGCCCCCTCCGCTCCGGCCGGCAACAAGCACCGCCACCGTCCCGCCC
>VFFE01007516.1:93262-190286 GCA_008921705.1 Burhinus oedicnemus
CAAAAAAGAAGAACTTTTGCTGAAACTGCTGGAGGAGAGACGGATCCTGCCCCTGAAACCATGGGGCCTGTCAGCTACTCATCAGAGACCTATGACTTGGTGAGTCGGGCCTGGCTTTGCTTGTTGAAGAGGATAATGGGGAGAGCAGGTAGAGCTGGGGTGGGCTGAAAGACCTGGTTTCTACCTGTCCATCTTCTCACCATCCTATTGGCAGAGGGGGAGCTCGAGTTATTTCTTACGCCAGTGCAATCAGCGCTTGCATCCCTCAAATCTGGACTTGACCGATGAGGGGACTGCAAGCGACAGCGCTGCACTTCTGGAGAACTGATGTAATGGGGCTGCAGCCGTTGTGATCCAGGGGTGCCAGGTATTCCCTTGGGGACAGGTGCCTAACTACCAGGACCTCATGCGCAGACATTCTAGCCAGCACCAAGCCCGAGTGCCGTCCTTGCATGGGGATCAAGACCACAGTCACTGCCAAAGGGCCAGGCAGCTCACTAGGAGAGCCAGGGTGCAGCAGCCCTGTCCCGTGCTGCCAGCCTGTCCCAGTCTCTCTTCCCTGCTGCCCTGCTCTCTGCACAGCCATTGACACGATGTGGGCGTAAAACACTTGTTCTGAGTCGGGCACCTTTTGCACTAGTCTTCGGTGGTATAAATGACTGTGCACACAGCATGCAAAGCTCTGGAAATCTCATCTAGTATCTTTACATAACAGGAATACCCAAGTAAACCCAATGCTATTTCTCCGCGTGTGAAAACCCTTGGTACGACCATACATGCTCCTACCCCTGCTTGCCTTCTCCGCGAACAATCTGCCGTAGACTCTGCTGAAACAGTATATTTAGAAGAGGGGAATTTTAAAGAGAAGATAAATTGCAAGTACTTCTTGTAATAGGGAGTGATGACACTGTGTTTTCTGCCCCGTAGTTCTCTCCCCTGCCTTTGCAAGTGAAAGACAGCAGCTGCACCTTTTAGAGTATGCTGTGCTGTCTAAGGGGAAGTCCACAGCAGCACTATCATTAGCCTGGTTTTCAAACATTGCAGCTCAGAATTTATTTTTTAATAGGGTGGCTCTCTGCAGCAGACCTCAGGTTTTGTTTAGTTTCTCTAAAGAGAGAAATGCTGGACTTAAGTTTTACCATTTTTTTTCTATCCCTCCCTTTACACCAGGGAAGAGAGAGGAGATGGGCGGGAGCAGCCCTACTCTCCTTTTTCGGATTCATGCAGTATAAAAATCCTTTGTGAATGGTGATCGTTCCTTGAGAACTTTTTTGCAGAAGACACTTATCTCCCTGACCTCTGCTGAAGTTCAGTGGCAGCGCAGATGCCTGCTGAGAGGTTAAAACCAAACTCAAACCGTTTTCATCTCTGTGCTGGTTTGCTCCTCCGGCTGAACTCCCCACTGGAAATCTGTCCCACCACCAGAGAACCAGTGAAGTTGAAGCATGCCACCTGCCTGCCCGCAGCCTGTCACACGCTATAAGCACGCAGCTGCTTGTGGAAAATTGGGTTGTTTTTAACACAGGGGGATTAAGCAGCACTGGGATTTGTTCTTTATACACAATACTTTCCAGAACCTTAGCTTAGCGGTTTTACCTCTGTGGTGTATTATTTTAAGTTATAAAGGAGACCCTGAGTGAGGGGGGAAACTTGGCTAACTTTGGGACTGAGCACCGACAATCAGATGTCAGAGCAAGAACAGTTTTATACCTTTTCTCAAACTTCCCGCAATCGGGAGTTTGTGACATGTGTTTCCCACTCTGCCTCCTGGGAACTTGCCAGGTTTGGCTCCCTCCCTGGAACAGGCCACAGATCTCACATGAGCAATGCCACATTTGCTTTGGCGGTGCCGTATGTTGCTTTACTTATACTCGGCGCTTGTAGCAGCAACCCATGCACAGAGATTTGCAAAAAAGGCCTCAGTGGCGTCCTGTCAAAGTGGGGACATAAACCTTGGCCTGTGCACTCACCAGAGAGGATCGCTCGACCAATTGAGCAAGTGTGGAAGGAAAAATGGTGAGAACATTTGCACCGACAGGGCATTTATCTCAGTATCACCGAGTGAGTGCAGCGAGGGCCTCACCTAAACTTTGATACCATATAGGACCACTTGTCTTTGTAACCTTGTGGAAAAGGAACGCGCCCAAAATGATAACCCCATTTCTCCACAGCAAGAAAGCTTTGCCTGCTTAACCTTCCTCAGCTGCAGACTAGAGAAACAAAAACACAGTTGCAGAAAGACTACCGAGATCTCCACCGGGTCCCCTGAGGTGCTGCAGGCCACTTTGCATTGTAATGGGACCAACACAACTCAAAAGCCATAAAGGCACCTGCGCTACAGTAACGTGGCATTTCCACAGGCTTTGCTCTTATTCGTGGGTTTCCCTAGTTCAGCACCCGGAGAGGGGACAAGCGGAAGCTATGCCAGTAACTTGCACTGATGTGGGCAATTTCAGTTTTAAGGCTTTAGGAACGAAACATGCTTCTCCTGGCCCTGGCGTGGGCTAGAAGGGAATGGCTTACATGGAAAATCCCTAATAGTGCACAAGCTGCTTGTCTTCTGCAGCCAGATGTTTTGATCGCTGGCAGTTGTGGGGAACTGAGAAAAGCAGCTGACACAGGGAGACCGGAATAACTCTGAGATGTGGGTTAGAGGGGAAAAGGGATCCCTGAACAAAGAGCTCACAGGAACGGGCTTCCCCGGCATGCGCTTGACTGCTCAGTTACAGAAAAAGGCACCACTTTATCGCCCACCCCCAGACCTGGCTGCAATTGTCTTGCAGGAGACCTGTACAAAGGTCTCCCTGCATGCACACTGTTGAATTCTCCCATCCCAGATCAGGCAGCCACCCGCTTCCGGTCCTATAAATGGGAATTGCAGCAGAGTCCCCAAAAGCCTCGGCTTGTCACATTCGGTGCGTCTCCTGCAGCTCTGGTCCCTGCCCTTCCTGTCTCAGCCCAGACTCTGACTTTTCGTCCTCTTTTATTTGTCTCCAACTCATCTCTGTCCGCTCCCACCCACACTTGCTGCTCTGCTCGGAGATGCACATGAGAGGACGCCTCAGACACAGCTCAGCGCACGCTTCCCCTGCCCGCTGCGAGTGGCTTACAGTAAGAGCCCTACCTGCCATCTTATCAGCAATCAGATGGTGTCTGATAGTGGCACTCAGCCTCCGCACCTCCAGCTCTGAATGCAAGGTGATGCTGGAAACCGCCCAGCAGCCAAAGCCATTGAACGCCATGCTGGCTGCCCATCCGCCATCGTCGGTGGCACTGGCATGGCTCTAGGCAGTGCTCCAACACTCAGGCAAGCAAACGCGGCCATTTCCCATCATTTCCTTTTTCCCTTTGAAGCTGGAACCCTCCGACCTCTCCCCAGTGAAGTCACCCATTCCAACACATGCTCTCTTTGGGGTTTTCAGCATGGTCACCCATGCATCCTGAGCAGCCTGGTTTGGTTGCTATACCAAATTGCAAAGGTTTTTGGATTGGTTTTGGGTTTTTGGGGGAGATTCAAGGATCTGGCCCTGACCAACACATCACTAGTTTCTGTGCACATTGGTGACTCCTGACACAGGGTCTGGGTACAGACTGGGCAGGAAATATTTTCAAGCCAGAGAGAAAACCAACTGGGAGGGATTTCTAAAGGCTTTTGTCTTCAGCAGCAATCTCTGGTCTCCAGAATCATACCGTAAACTAGAAAAATAATTGGTCCCCAGGAATATGAATGTTTCTCTCCAAAAGCTTGCAGCCCCACCTTTACGTTAGGGGAAGACAGTCATGTGCGTTTGAGGTTTTGGGCAGGGAGGAGGACTCTTGGCCCCAGAGAGGACCGGCTCTCGCTCATGTGGGAGGAAGCACCATGGCATCACAGCAGAGTGGCAGCACTGCTGGGTGCAGAGCCAGTGGGGAATGGGACTGTGGCAAGACCAAGAGTAACTTGGGTTAGACCAAAGTCTGTCTGGCTCAATACTCTTTCTGGCAGTAGCCAAAGGTAGAGGGCAAGAGCCAGGCAAGCTTATTCTGCACTTTCCCCAAGAGCTCACTCACTCTTCTACCGTCCACTGTTCAGGGGCCGCTTGAGCCAGCTGCCTGCTCCATGCGTTCAGTAACGCTCCATAGACTTCTTCCACATCAACACGGCTGGGCTCCCCTTGGAGCCATGCAGATGGTTTCAACAGCACAGCAGTTCGAGACAAGCACTGCCGCTGTGCTGTCACCTCTTCACCCCAGACAGTCATGTGCAGAAGCACCCAGCACCTCACCCAGGGAAGGCAGCCTGGGAGAGGAGAAACATAAATTGCCCTCTCTAGCTAGGCACAACACAGGACTTGAGGCTGGTCACGGTCATTTGGCTTTGCAGCACATGGGGGGAGCAAAAACCCCCAAATCAGCTCTAAAACTGTGTAAAGCAGGGCTAGTATTTTTAGATGGGAACTTTGGCTGACGAGGGAAGGAGCAGCAGGTGCAAACGGCTACAGCTGGCAGTGAAAGGTATGAAAGCAGCGAGCAGAGACTTCCGCTGTGGTTGACACCGAAGTCTCAGCACTGGTCTCCAGAGAGGGTGTGGGTGGGGGAGCTCAGGGTAACTGCTGCCGAGCTCTTCCCAGTTGTCACTAATTTCTCAGCTTGCCACAAGACGCCCCTGCCGCTCTCTTTTCTGCCTGTCTGCATCCGAGCCCCTTGCTTTTGTGAACACCCAGCTCCCATGAGGTGCCTGAGGCCAGCAGGAGCATGCCCCCCATCCAGGGAACTTGTCCCGAGCACAACTGCAGCTTTCCGGCACCTGGGACTTGTGCGCAGTCTCAGCCCGAATACGGCTGCTCACCTGGCAAGGAGCTACAGCAGGCCAAGCGCAAAGCACATCTGCAGTGGCTCTATCACACTTTCCTTACTGGGTATCAGCCTGAGTGGTGTTTTCAGATTCTCTTTCCTGCTCTGACTGTAATTAATTCAGAACCGCAAGGTTTACCAACAGAACAGATTTCTCCAGCATCCATCCCCATAGCTATGGCACCACGGCACCTCAGAGGCGTTCCTCCAGTCGTGTTTGAACACCTGCCCCACACCTTTGAGTGTGTGGAAAGTGATCCTAACCATGGCTGCTGCTGTCCCCACCTTGCCTTGCTCTGCCCCAGGCAGCTCCGAGGAGGAGAGGCAGAAGGGGACGGGATCAGTGCACATAACTTGAGGTACAGATGTGCCCTGTGGTGAATCCCACCACCTTCGTACCTGACAGCAGACAGCAGGCAGGACAGGGACAGTTGGTGTCAGAAACTGGTGGAAAGATCGAGAAAGCTGATAGAGGAGGGTTCTGTGCTGTGTGAGAACAGAAGCCACCAGCAGGTAACTCAGCAAGAACCAGAAGATGAAACCGGTCATCTGTCCGGACACCAGAACATCCCCAAATATGCTTGTTAAAGATTACAAACTGAGCAGCCCTCACTATTGGAGATCGAGACAACCCTCTCTATGTGCTGTTGCACCTCCTGGGACTGGCACCAGAAGGGCCTCCCAGGTCATCATGCTGCAGACAGGCAGCACCTCCTCCTGATGCAGGTGGGCTGCAGGACATGGGGATGCTCCGCTCCAGGTCTGCCAGGTGCGGCTGAGGGACTGGGTTCTCGTGTTCAGAAACTCCTCTCAGGTAACCCGACTCTCTCTCTCTTCCCCAGAGCCAGGTGGAGCTGAGTGGTTACTATGAAGCCGAGAACACCACCCCGTCTTTGGAGGGCTACTTTTGCTTCAACCCAGCCTCATCTGTGGTCGGCAACCAGAGAGATCCCTTCAGAAAGGTCTTCATGCCCCTCATCTACCTGCTGATGTTCGTCTTGGGGACTGTGGGCAATGCCCTGGTCCTGGTCATTTTAGAGAGGTTCAAGCGGTCTCGCACTACCACGGAAAACTTCCTCTTCCACCTCACCCTGGCCAACCTGGCACTGTTGCTCACCTTCCCCTTCAGCGTGGTGGAAAGCTTGGCCGGGTGGGTATTTGGGAAGTTCCTCTGCAAGATCCTCAGTGCTGTCCATAAGATCAATTTCTACTGCAGTAGCATGCTGCTGGGGTGCATTGCGGTGGACCGCTACCTGGCCATCGTCTATGCAATCCACACCTACCGCAAGCGCAGAGCTCGCTCCATCCACCTCACCTGCATGGCTGTTTGGCTTTGCTCGCTGCTTTTGACCTTACCTGATCTCATCTTCATGGAAGTCTGGACAGATGACAGCAACCGCAGCATTTGCTATTTTCCAGAGGTTGGGATCGATGGCAACAACGTCTGGCTGGCGACTCGCTTCCTCTACCACACCGTGGGCTTCTTTGTGCCCCTGCTGGTCATGTGTTACTGCTACATGGCCATCGTCCGGGCTCTGTGTCAGTCGCAGCGCCTGCAGAGGCAAAAAGCTGTCCGTGTGGCCATCCTGGTCACAGGTGTCTTCCTGCTCTGCTGGAGCCCATACCACATTGTCATCTTCCTGAACACGCTCACCAAGCTAGAAGCCTTCACCAAGAACTGCCTCCTGGAAGACCAGCTGGACACGGCCATCATGGTGACAGAGGCCATCGGCTTCACGCACTGCTGCCTCAACCCCATCCTCTATGCCTTCATTGGAGTCAAGTTTCGTAATGACTTCTTCCGGATCCTGCAGGAGCTCGGCTGCATAAGCCAGGAGACCCTGCAGGAGATCCTGGAGGTGGCAAGGAAGGGTGGCGGGATTGAGTCTGACAATACCACCTCTATCTCCACTTTCTAGCTGGGAAAGGCTGCCTGCAGGGCAGAACCAGCCTGGGGCTTGCCGTCTCAGTGACACACGTGCTGTGGCCTCACTCCCAAGTTTCACAAGTGTCCCCACCGCTTTCTTCACTCCTCGGGAAACTGAGGTCCGGTAGCCACCAAACACCCAAAGCCCACCAGATGCCTTCCCTGGCTCCTTCTGGTTCTCATACCTGTAGAAATCTATCCGGCAGCTATTGGCGAACATTGGCTGTCCGATGGTCCCTCTGGCAGGGCTGGATGAACCCGAGCGCATTGAACCTGATGTTTCCACCTCTCCCTTGAAAAACTGCAGGTGTCCTGTGCACAAAGCCAGGCACAAGACTGGGGTGCTGGGGGCAAGGAAAAAAGTGCAGCCAGGTAAACATGGAGTTGTGTCAGTGAGCGAGGACTGAGGACAAAAGCTAAGAAGGCCTCCATTTCACTGGCTGAGGTTGGTAGAGACATGCCTGAAGAAAGCAGCAGGACTCAATGGCCACAGCAGCTGGAATGAGAGATGCAGGTAGGACTGGCGGGGGGTGCAGAGCTCACTCCAATAGCATGGGCAGACCGTGCTGGACTGTCTCTGGCTATAATATCACTCCTCCTGCTGTGCCACATCCTCCTGGCCAGCCACAGTAAGTTGATCTTCCCAACTTGGCTCACACCAGGAGGTCCTGCCATGGACTCAAAGATTTGACTGTCACAGATTCCTTTCCTGACATCAACGGCATCCTTTCCCGCTCACTTGATCTGTTTTACTGCTGTTAAGAGCTCCAGTGAGTGACTGCTGAATCGAATGCCTGACTATGCAAAAGCTTTCCTTTAAGGAAGAAAGCCATCTCTCCAGACGCCTTCTATCTTGTGACTGAGCACAGGGGAGATGAACCATGTGGCTTTGTGAGGCTGAAGGTGTAACTTTTTTTTTTTGCAGCTAGTTGTATGGCACTTTGTGGGTTCTGAGAGCAAGGAGCCCCGTTTCCCCAGAGTAAGGAAAAGAGCTCGTGTGCATAATTTCTGTTTGGTTTTAGTGGGCCAAGAGGGAACGTAGCGCTTTGCTTTGCACTGTGCTTTCTGAGATTTTTGCTCCACCTGCATCTAGGGGGCTTTCAGAGGTCTAGTGCACCCAGGTTTACACAGAACAAACCTGGGCGCTGGTCTTGCCCTGAACCACGAGTATCAAGCAACTGCACAGATTGGGAGTGCTTGCTAACAATTTGGTCCAAAATAAGAGCAGTAGCTTTCACCATCATTAATTATTGCACCGCCAGCTGGCGTGTGGGGCAGCCCTAACAGACTTGCGCAGCCTGATGCCTCCTAGTAGGTCTTGTCACAGTACAACACGGCAGTGCATACACGGCACTGCTCCATTACATTTCTCATGCTAGCTAGGCGGTGCTGTGGCCTGAACTGTACGAGAGGGGCATGTACCAACCGTCACACAAGCATGACCCTAATTGCGAGCACACTTTAAAATCCATTCTACCATTCACCTCGCTTTTTAAGCAAAGTTGGAACAACGTCAGTTCTCCTGCTGCAGCAGGAATTTTGTGGTATGCACACTTCTGAAGTCCAACCCACCAACCAAGGGCTCAGTTGCCACCGAACTTCACCGTACCCAAGGGCCCCGCTAAAAAGACCAGTCATTACTGAAGGGCTGGCATTACATCAGTCCAGCTCAGGCAGAGATCTCAATAGCTCATTCTCAAATTGTGACTGGAGGAGAAAACTACCCAAGCATAAGGCTTTTATACAAAGAGCAGCCCACCATTTCCTGCAGCGCTGCATCTTCAAAGCTGAAACCTGCAGGTCATGGCAACTGTGATTGTCCAAGCACACACACGGCAGAGGAAGAGCAGCTCTCTGATGCCTGCCCTTGCCATCTCCACGGTTGTACTGGCGAGCAAACCTGTTGCAGACGCACTATAAACACTGCCCCAGCCCTCGTTCTGATGGGAACTGTGTTCCTACGCAAAAACGTTACTGAAGAAACAGAGTGTAAAATTCTTACAGTGATCACAAGGTAAAAAGAAAATCTGGACGCAAAATATGAGTGAACAGATTACGTGTCTATTGTTACTATAGTTTTTAGTACTGGTATGTTGGTAAACTTTTAGAAAGTTTTGATGTGAGCTGTAATAAACAGTTAAATAAAATACCGTTGTCTCATGTATAGTGCTTGTAAGCAGCTGTCTACAGTCACGTTGATTTTGCAAGGCAAATGCATCAGAGAGCACTAAGTGGGTTGATGGCGCCTTTCTGACAAGCGTTGCTGTTCGCCCATGGAGACCACAGGGCACCTTGCTCAGATTTCCCTTCACCAGTACCACAGAAGGCTGCGCTGTGTTTGGAGTCAGTCCAGACCTACGTTAGCTCCATGCTTTGCAGAGCCTCTTCCACCAGCTGCAACACCTCCTAACCCCAGGGGAAAGCCACCCATGCACCCACGTTCTGCCCAGACAGCCTGGGGAAGGCTTGGTTCGGAGCTGGCAGACCCTTCCCCAAACAGCGGACATTGCTCCTCCTGCAGCTGACTGCAGCCAGCCTGCTGAATGGCAACGAGAAGAAAGGAAGAGGAACTCTCCTTCACCGCAGAGGAAGCCAGGCTTTCCACTCAGTGAAATCCTCCCCATCTCCCCGAGGTTTGCATGGCCATCACATGCCTTGGCCCAGAGTGGGCTTCCCCCCCCAATCACTCATACTGCCAGAGCCACCCCCAGACACTGCAGCCCTCAGGCAGACCTTCAGGCTCCCCCGTGGAGCTCTGCTTGGCCCCTGGCCCACCGCTACCGAGTGGTCTGTGGGCAAGGCCACTTCACCACCATCCACAGCACATGCTCGTGCGACCCCGGGCTGTGCTCTGCAAACAAATCCGGAGCAAACAACCCAGAGAAAGCCCTGGTCCCTGCTGAAGGCAACCCCAAAGAAGGGGGACACCAAGGCCCCCATGTTGCATGCTGCTCTGCATGTCCTATGGGGTGACTGAGTCTCCCAGGGGACAGAGCTGGGGTTTTTCAGCACAGCATCCTGCTACACGCATGGTGATCACGGGGTCGTGGCAGGCAGCAGAGCGTGCACTAACGAGCGTGAGCCAGGAAACGCATGAATGAACGTGTGCCTGGGAGCACTGCAGAGAAGGGGCTCTCCCCACGCCCTCCCACTCCTCCCAGCAGCTCCAACACCCCCTGCCCCACTGTGACTCACACACAGTTTCATTTTTCTTATCAAGAAGGTGACATACTTCCTCACCCCAATCTCCCAGAACCAAACAGATGCTCAAGCGCTTCAACGTCTGTATGGCTGCCTGCCATGCCTTCCTTTTGAGCACAGCTGGCCCTGGACATACGGCACCATGGCCACCACCAAGGCCTGTAAGCTTGGGTTCTGGGCAACATGCCACATGCACCATCCTGACTCTGCACAGAGACGGCACCATGACCCCTTTATCTCTCTGAGCCCCCAGAACCAGCCTCTCACCCTGCTGCCCTCACAGCATGCTCTGCATTTGCTCTGGCTCCCCACAAGCATGGAGCAGCTACAACGCACATGAGCTTTGCCAGGCCACAAGATGCCCAGAACAGGACGGAACCATGGGGCTCCAGGCACCAGCAGGCAGCTTGGGCAGCAAGTCCCCAGTCTAGGTCACCTCGCTGCTCTGCAGTCCTGCCCAGGGACTCAAGGCGCCTGGGGTGGCCCTGCCTGCCCCCCCCACCAGCCCTGTACATGCTCCTCCACCTACCTGGGAGGACTGTCCTGTCCCACGTCCTGCAAAGGTATTTCCCTGGTCCCAGCCCAGCTTCCAGTGCCCTTAAGCAACAGGTACAGGGGCACACACAGGTCTGCACCACACGCAGATGTCCCAGCTCCCCCAAGGAGCTTGCAGCCATCTCACAGAAGGCAGATGTAAGGTATTTATAGTGGGGCCAGTTGATCCCCTCTGATCAGCCCCAACCTGCTGCAGGTGATGTTGGCTGAGCTGAGCATGCCTGCTTGCAGCCCTGCAGAAAATCACGTAGCCCACTGACGACAGGCACAGGGTTAGGTTTTGAAATTTGTCTTTTTAATAAAAAGGCACCTATAAAACAGGTCAATACATTACAGGCAGCACAGATACCCAAAAACAAGCCTAAAAATTGTTTCAAATAAAAACCAATAAGATGTCTTCACATATTGTATTTATATATTTATATTTATATATATATTTATATAATGGTACAAAATGACTGGGGAAGTTTCTCCATGGGATGACAGAGAACAGGTCAGTCACCATTACCCTCAATGTGAAAGCTAATTCTGGGTGTGTGATTATCTGACGTACTGAAAGATGTGGTTTCCCAGCGTTTGCTTTTTTTTGGAGCTGGAAAAACATGGCAAAGTCATGGCTAAAACATGGGCAAACCTTTTACTGTGATTAGGTGGAGTCAGTACACAGAACTCAAGCTGAGAAGCCGAGCAATAAACTACAAGACACGAGACTAGACACAGCTCACGGCAGTGGGCACCCGGCTGGTGGCAAACCCTGCTCAGGTCTAACAAGGACTGGCTGTTACTGAGCTTCCAGAGAAGCTCCTGCCATATTGCTGTTCACGGACACAGCTGGGAGCAGCACCCGGGGCAGAGGGGTGTTTGGCAGCACCTCTCCCCCTCGTTTGGCCATCGCAGCAGTAGGGATAGGGCTGGCTCCGGGGCAGTGGGATTTTGCAGAAGAGCACAGACTGCTGCTCCAAAGTCCCCAGCTCTGACCCAGTGTCAGGATTTCTCTTTTGTATCCAGGGGCTGCTGAGTCAAAAGGCTTTGCTTCTTACTCATTTGTCACCGAAGGACAGGTCTTCCTCCTGCCGCCAGGCAGAAATAGCATTGTGCTGTCCTGTCCCTGTGAGCGGGCAGCGCCAACCTCCCTAGCAGTGCACAGCGGTGCGCTGCAGCCTGTGGGCTCTGGCCGACGCAGGGACAATGTGCTGCCAACAGAGCGAGGACCGCAAGCCCCAGGCAACTTCTCGCAGTCGGGCTGGGTGAAAGGGACAACGGGGAAGGTACGGACATGTGAAGACCTCAACCGGGCTAAAACAACAGCTGTCTACAGACAAACAAAAAACCCTCTCATATAGAAAATATTATGGCTTCAAATTAACCGAGACTAGCTGGTGGGTGGTGAGCAAGATTTGGGGCTGGCATCGGTATTTGGATGTTTATGAGAAACTACCAGCAGCCAACAGCCCGAAGTGCAGCCAAGAGAAGCCACAGCCTTTCAGGCAAGTCAAGCTTAGAAAGAGCTACATCTGTTCAAGCGACATCCTCCCATGTGAAACGCACACTCTGAAAGCATGGAGAATCCAACCGGCTAACACATCAGGTCCAAAGCACACTTCGTTAGCCTGGCCTGAAGGTTATTCCTCTGCTCCAACTGCCAAGGCAGGGATGAGCACTTCCCGGGATTGTTCCCATTTTGCCATCTCCAAAAACACTGCTCGCTCACATCATACAAAACAAAACCACACAAAGCAGGAGACCGGAGTGAAATCCTTCCTTGAATCCAGACCCATGCTTCCCACCCACTACTGCTCGCTACAAACTGCCTCAAGGCTTCATGGTATTCCTAACGGGACTTTGTGGCTCCATCTTCTCGCAGATGGGATGAAGCCAGCCACTGGGCTGACATTTCAGCACCCGCCGACCTTTCCGAACAGCTTCCAACACAATAAAAGAATTGCCGTTCGCTTGCTACTTGACAATCTCCATTTCTGAAAGCCCTCTCTTCCCTGCAGCAGCAAGTAGGGAAAGGTGAGCTCTGTTACAAGAGAGGTAGTATGCAAAGTCTGGCTCTGTGGAGATAATCCTCCAACTGGTGTTCCTCGGGCAATCACACGCCCCAAGCTCACTGCTGGATACCCATAGGGTACACCATGCTGGAATGCGGTCCCCGTGGAGGTCCAGAGCTACTGTGGTGCGTGCAGAAGTGCATGCACGTCACCCCGCAGTCCCCTCCACAAAGGAACACAGGAAAGACCATCAGTGCTGCGTGCAGGAAGACCTTACAGAGTGGAGGGTGGGGAGGGTGGCACGCATCCAGAGAAGCCGGAGTCGTTCGAATGGCACACTTCTGCCAGCCTAGGAATGACTGACTGCAACGCAACCTTGGCCTCTTCTGTCCGAAGCACAGAACGGCTGTGCTGCAAGACAACTCTTATACCGAGATGGAGTATTGAGTGCAGGGACAGGTCGTCTTCAGTGGCTGGACCTCTATCGTGCAGAAGGGCAGGGCTGCTGCCGGTAGCTCAGGGTAAGATGGAGCGAAGACTGCCTGTGAAACTCCGGAAAAGGAGGATCGCCAAGTGTGAGGAAGACCTGGGAGAGCATTCAACGGCAGAGGTAGAGGGGGCGTGACACAGTCATCAAGGGTGATGAATGGGTAAAGGCATGGTGTAGGAAGGCTGCAAAAGAGCAGGGTTCCCAGCTAGCCTCTCCAGGAAGCACAGGAATGCATCGCCTCGCTCATCTCGGAGCCCATCGGTCCCTACGCGCTGCACCACCCTGCCCACAGGTGACACAGCGTGAAGGGAAGAGAAGGGACTAGAGGCTGGTCAAGACCTTCGGGTCCAGCATGTTATCATCTGTGAAGCCCAGATCCTCACCGCTTCTCCAGCTGGAGGGCCGGCATCTTCCCCATCACAGCCATGGCAGCTTCGCCACAGAGCAGTGACACCTTGTATCGCGGGAAGCTGCCACCTCTGCCCTGCCGGATAAGCACTGCTTCGGCAGCATTTCACCGGGGCCACAGCTCTGACCTCCCCCATGGTCCTCGGTCATTGGTTCTGTTCGTGTACTCGGCACAGCCTCCACGGGGGCCTAAGGTCTGCATGAAACTGTACACTCCACACATGCAAACCGTTCAGATGCGCGAACAACACAGGTTTGACACAGAGTCACTCTACAATGGGATCTCTCAATGCCCTGTGCACCCTGGGGGATCCTCCTGCCTCCCCCAAGGAGAGTTTTCAATCCTTGTACACTGTTGCCTTTACCATGTTTTTTGTTTCTGTTTTTTTAAAACATGTTTTGAGGCTTCTATTAAAACACAGAAATACAGAACAATTAAAAACCAGCACAAGTTTTGCCTTTCCCAGCGACCTATTTACAGCTAGTTCCAAAAACCCTCTTACACATTTTGGTTGCTTAAAAAGAAAAACAAAACAAAAACAAAACAAAAACAAAAAACAAGAAAAAAAAAGAAAAAGGGAAAAAGAGAGAGAGGAAAAAAAAGGAAAGAAAAACACTTGACGGAGGAAAACTGTAAATGAAAACTTACGAACTGCTGCAGGGTCTGGACATCCCTGGTCACCACGCAAGGTCCAAAGTAACAGCCCCACTCCCAGCCCCTCCACCCTCCCCTTCCCCAAAAAAGAAAGGAAAAAGAAACCCAATTCACATCAAGTTTACTGCACATCTGGTTTTCTGTGTAGAGGGCGAATCCGATATGAAAAGCATCCCACGTGGTGTCCTCCACTGGCGTTGGCCCCCAACCCTCCCCCGAAGAAAGGCTGAAAAACGTTTGTCCAGGCAGCCGGGTCCCCTCCCCACCCCAAGCACCGGCTGGGGTTAGAACGGCAGGTTTGCCATGTTCCCCGGCCCGGGGATGTAACTCATCTGGCTGTCCAGGGAGACACTCCTCTGCCTCATCTGGTGCGTGACCATGAGGTTCTGCTGAGGCGGGGGCCCCATAAGAGAGCCCTGAGGTGACATCATGTGTCCCGTCTGAGCATACATCTCCCCTGACACAGACATACTCCTCTGTTTGGCCTGCATTAGCATGAAATTCTGCTGGGCCATCAGGCTCTGCTGCGGAGACATCATGCCCTGGTGCATGCTGTTGCCCATCATGCCTTGCTGGGGCGGTATGCCTGTCCTGCCCAACATGGGCACCTGTCCGGGATGGCACATGGGCATGCCAAGTCCCCTCTGCACACCCTGCTGCCCGGGGAGGCTGGGGGCATTCATACCTGGCCGCACCGGGGGCTGGTCAGCCATCATGTTCTGTAGGTTCATGAGGTGGAGGTTGGAAGGCTGCGATTTGGGCGCTTGGCTATCGCTCTTGGGGAAGTACTGCAAGGTGCTGCTTGGCTTCTCTGACGGGATGATCCTGGACAGGTCAAACTCAGGGATACCTGTGGGTGTGGGGCGGATGACCTCACTGAGCTCGGGGTCGTTCAACACCGATGCCACCCCAGGAAGCACGGGTGGGTAGGGCTCGCCGATCCGAGGAGGGATGTTCTTGCCCATCATGTGCTGCTGAGGGGGCATCTGGCCGGGCTGCTGGGAGGGAAGGTCCTCAGGTGGCAAGGGCATCCCTGGAGGGTAATGCTGCTGCATCCCAGGGCCCCCTCCCCCGCTGGGGGCCATGGGCATGCCTCCAGCGGGCGACGGCATGGCGTTGTGGGGCTGCTGCATGCGGGGGAACACAAGCTGGTTGGAAGGAATCATCTGTGAACTGTTGGGCATGGGGCCACACTGCTGGTTCAACGAGTCCTGGGGCCCCGGGGGCAGCATCATGGGGTTCTGGGGGGGGACGCCTGCCCCCGGCGCACTCGGGTGCATAGGAATGTTGGAGCCCAGAGGGTTTGGGGAGGACATCATGGAAGTGGGGGGCAGTTCGTGGGAGAGAGGTTGCTGACCAGGCAGGTTCATTCCCATGGGGCTCTGAGAGGATCCAGGCCCCACGGAGTTCAAGTGCAGTTGATTCGGCTGATTCCCCGTCACGCCTAAGGAGATGAAAAGGACAGAATAGTTAAACTTTGCCCACAGACCTCTCAGGGCTGCAAAATCCACACCCTGGAAGCCTGCCGAGCACTCCTGCTCAGAAAGCCCCGATTGCAGAGTGTGATACTCAGTAAGCAGTCGCAAGATGGGCTTGCAAAGTGCCAATGTCAGGAAAAAGTGTCCAGGCTCCAGCTCCCCGAGCCCATGAGCAGCAGAGAGCTAATTCCAGCTTCATCCAGTCCTACGGTGGATTTGAAGTTCCTTACGGCCCACTGATTTTAGAGTCCCAGCTGTCTTTGCACATTGGGACAGCCCTATACCGTGATCTCAGCAGGGCTCTCAGCAGCCTGGAAGGCACCGAGGAGTGACCCTTCACCACTGCCTGCCTGCAGGGTTAGTCACCCGGCAAGCTCCTGTGACCACACGACCTTGGGTGGCAAGGAGGAAAAAAAAAGCCTAAGAGTTGGCAGCCTGACACAGGTGCTGTCCAGGAGGGAGGGCTGTGCTCATCGATCCAGCAGAGCGACCAGTGCCTGCGGAGGAGTCTGGGTTAGGAGGAAGCCAATGCATTTGCATGTCTGTGGTCAACCTAAGCGACTGCTCAGCAGTGGAAGAGGCAAAAAGTTGATTTTTTATTTTGAAAACTGCCAAAAATATTTATCAGACAGCTTTAACCCCCTAAATCAAGTGGTACAGCATGCTGGAATTCCCCTTTGGGCTAGTCACCAAGTAACTAAAAACACTCATTTGCCTAGCTGTCCTCACCAGTGCCACCAGCTAGCGGAGCGTATCTGGCTGTTGCCTACTGAAATCAGAACTATGCTATGACACAGCCTTGCCTCTGCAGGCACCTGGGCTCCACTCAAAACACCAGACTCCCAAACCCTGTTCAGAGCAAACCTGTCCCACTGCACAAGAACACAAGGGCTCCAAGCAGCAGACCTCTGCCTGCAAGTCCTGGGCCTGAGGCAACTCCGGGAGCCACAAAAATCCAGGGCCAACGTGTCTGCACAGGGTAAAGGCAGTTCTGAAAAATTCCAGAGCTGGTGGAAGAAGGGTGCCTCAAGTGCCAGACCAGTTCACGTCCTTCCAGACAGCACACCCAAGCCAAAAGCTGATGGACAGCCCGGGCACAAGGCAGACTGTTACGAATGAGGGCAAATTTAAACTACTTGACATGGCAGTCAGTGAGAAAAGAGTTTCTAATGCCTCCTCCACCTGGTGCCTCAGGCCTGTTGGCAGCCACAAGATGGTCTGACCCCTCACAAGCCCGGCCCCAGAAGTATGTACCTGACAGGCTTCCAGGCGGGAGCATAGGCCTGTCTGGCAGCAGCTCATCATCAGAGGTGGCAATGGTTTTGATGGCATTGTGGTAAAGCGGTGTGGAGCTGGGCATGGCATACTTGGACATCTGGGACATCATCAGCGAGAGGGGGTTCTGGGAGGGGGATGGATCTGGAGAGGAAGTAAAAGGCATGTTGGGATTCATGGTGCTAGAGGTGTTACTGGCTGGCGCGGAAGAGCTGCTCCGAGGCCCAGAAGGGAGAGAACCTGCAAGCAAGAGAAAGACCAGCTGAGTACTGCCTGTGCACCATGGCTTGCTCCCGTCAGACAGCAACCCCGTTCCCTCCTACCAACGCCAGCAACCAGAGGAGGCTGCAAAAACCCAGAGGTGGCACAGCCCAGCACCCTCTGTACTCTGAGGAGGCTCATGTGGAGACCTTGCTCCAGAACAGTGATGGACTTCCACTTCAAACTGCCCCGAACTGCCCAACACAGACACATCTTTTGCTGCCTGTATCACAGACCACAAACTGCGGTTGAAGTAAAAGCTGCTGTGTTTGCCCTCCCATCTACCTGAAAAGGCCCCGTTTGGATTCCTGCAAAGAAAGACTTGCTCCACGTAAGGGCATGCACAGGCACAAGTATCTCCCCATTCCTGTGACAGCATGCGGGCTAGAGGGAAACACTGTTCACACACTCAACCAAAACCAAACATGCATGTGCACTCTCACACAAGATACCCGGCATACCCTGATCCAGTCCTCCCATGGGAGTAGACGAGTTCATGCTGAGAGTCTGCTTGCTCTGGTTGACTCCTGGGCTGGGCATGGTGGCTTTGGGAGAGGGCACCCAACCGGGGGAAGGAACAGCCATAGAAGGGGACTTCAGGCGGCTTGGTGAGCCAGTTGGAGACCGGACGTTAAGCGAGGAGCTCATAACCTGGGGGGACTTGAGGGGTCCAGACTGGTTTGAAGGTGGCATGCTGACCATCTGCGAGGGAGTCTGTGGGGACTTGAGGTTGGCAGAGGGAGAGGTGACCAGTGGCGAGTGCACCTGGCTGAGGGTGGGAGACTTGAGGTGACCCATGCTGGGGGAGTTCATCTGGCTGATGTTGATGGTGAGGTCAGAGGGCCGGCGGCCCAGCCCCCGGGAAGGTGCTGGGTGCATGTTGGCCAGGTTGCCCCCTTGTGTGGGAGTGGGATTGGAGGCTGGAGGCAGAGGGATGTGGCTGAGCCTGGTGGTGCCACTGATGCTCCCGACAGGCATGGTGCCCTGCTCTGGGCTGAACATGTCTGAGCCGCTGCCCATCTCCTGAGGCATGTTGGGGTAGGGTCCTTGCCCGCTCGAGAAGCTTTGCTGTCCTTGATTGGGGAACTGGGAGGGAATCATCATTTTCTGGGGTCCCCCCAGCATTGCACTGCCATTGCCATTCTGAGCCCTCGCCCTGGCCAGCTCCTCAGGGCTCATGCCCTGGTGGGCCATCATGTCAGGGCCTCTCATCTTCTGCGACATCATCATCTGCTGCTGCGGGGTCATCTGGACATTGAGGTTCATGTTCATGTTCATGTTGACATTCATGTTCATATTGAGGTTACCGGGGCCCATAGGTGCATCCATGTCCCGAAGGCCCGACTGACTCATAGGGGGGCTCAGCATCGCCCGAGTGCCTGCAAAATCCATTCCCATCGGGGCACTGCTCAGGCTGTCCCCTGTTATCTGCCCAGCAAACATGGATGGATCCATCTGCCTGTGAGCCTGTATCATCCTCTCCATTTCCATGCCCTGGCTCATGGAGTTGCTGGACATCCCCATGGGCCTCTGCATTGCCACTGGGCGTTTCTCCATCAGCTGATGCCGCAGGATCTCCTCCCTGGCACGGGGATTCATGAACCTTTCGGGGTCCCCTTGCCCTGATGGGTAGGGCAGGGTGCCTTGCGGAAAGTTCCCGGGGCCTCCCATAGGAGGCATATCATCGCTCCATCCCATGCCAGGCCTGACTGGCCTCTGCATGGCATTCATGGGCCCAAGAGCATCCAAGGGCATGTTCTGCATCCCTCCGAAGCCAGAGACTCTCTGCATTTGATTCCCAGGGAACCGTGGCCCTGGGAAGGGTGGCCCCCCCCGCAGCTGCATAGGGTCCTGCACATCTATGGGTCCCCGCAGCTGGCTGCCCATCCCTGGCGGCCACTGCTCTCCAGGCTTGCTGTGGTAGGGTGGCGGGGGCCCACGCATCATCATGCTCCCCATTGACTGCGGGATCATGATCTCCTGCATGGGCCGGCCGTGGATACTGATCTGCTCCTCTTTCCGTCGCTTTTCCTCATAGTACTCTTCCTGCAACTTCCTCCAGGCCACTTGCTCTGGTGTCAGGCTGTCCTGGTTCAGCCGCTGCATCATCATGTTCATCTGCTGCCCCATGTCAGCGCCTGGGTGGTGGGGCACCTCGTGTTCCAGACTGGGCCCACCAAGGCTCTGGGTCTGGGAGATCATGGACTGCAGAGGCTCTTCATACTTCTTCATGCTGGGGGGGGGTGCAGGGGGCTGGGCAGGGGCAGCCTGCGGCTGAGGGGCAGTCCCACCCTCACCTGCGTTTTGGCTGGACTTCATGAAGGGCTCAGCCTCCCCACTGCGCAGCAGCAGCCGCTCAATGTCCCGCAGGGTCTGCAGAGAGCGCTCTCGGTGCTCCAGCTGCTCCTTCGAGAGCCCTTCCGAGTTCATGGGGTTCCTGGGGCCCAGGCCTGCCTGCCCGTTCCCCGGCATCCCTGGACCCGGGCCCTCCCCGAGGAGGCCAGAGCTGGATGTGGCGGAGGAGTCCACTTGCCCAGGCTGCATGGTGTTGGCAGACGCGGTGGGCGTATTTGGGTGGTTACTCCCAGGCTGGTTGCTGCCGCTGTTGTTCCCCAAAGGGTTGGGAGTCAGATCTCTCCGGACATCTTCGCTTGTCCCTTCCTGGGGCAGGCTGCTGGGTGCTGGCAAAGGTGCTTGACTGATGGTCTGAGGTGGAGGCGGAGGCTGCGGTGGGGGAGGCTGCGGCTGTGGCTGACTCGCCTGAGGTGCTGGTGGCTGGGACTGTGGAGTGTTGGCAGCAGGAGGGTTAATCGGAAGCGGCTCAGCAACCCCCAGGACTTTAGGAGCTGGTGCCTGGCACAGAAAAGAGAAATAAACATGAGCAGGAAAAACCCTAGGTAGGTATTCTTCCCTGCACCCCACAGGAGACCTCTCTGTCCCAAAAACATGCCCCGTGGCAGTTCATCTTCATTCCTTGCAGGGAAGAAGCAGGCCCTGTTGCATGCCCTGGAAAGGCACAATCAGGTATTCTGCCCACGTGGCTGCGAGGTCCCATCCCAACCTTTTCACAGCTGACAGCAGCCAGGACTCACTCCAAAGAGGTTCCACAGCAAAGCAGCTTTCCACCCCACTGAAAGGGCATTCTGATAGCCCCTTCCTCTACAGTCGAGCCAAGCGCCGGGGGAGAACAGCCATCTCAGAAGGGAATGGTCAGTCAGCAGCATGTGCCGACAGAAGCACTTGGTTCATTGTTGGTATACCTGGTCTAGCTTTGCCCGCGGGACATTCTGCTGATGGTAGGCCAGAATGGAGTCAGCTCGGCCCTGCAGGACAGCTTCTGCAGCTCTGGGGAGAGAGCACAAACCGCTTGAGAACAGGCATTTTGCCCCATCCCACCCATCCTGGGCCCCAGGTGCCACCTCCGCTCTTCAGTCCTGCAGGAAGAGGGAAATCTCTGGAGGTCACCGAGAAGGGGGGATATTCTCAGAGTCCTCCCACCTGTCCTGCGCAGGCCCTAGTGAAGTTCTCCAACTGATGATCGCTTGCCCTGGAATTTCCCTCTTCCCATGTCCTGTGATGGGCACTCGGCTCTGCCTTGTGCCTGCTGTTGCCTGCTGCTGGCTGTTGCTGAGATGCTCCGGGATCTACCACACCCAACCTGTCGTATAGCAGAGCTCTAAAACTAAACAGCCTTGCTAAGACTCCACAGCTGAGACAATGCAGGACAGAAGGGAGGAATCGAGCAGAGGGCACCAAGTGTTACACAGCACTCCCTGTGACACCCAGCCCCTTGGATACTTCCGAATCAGGGCAGCAGTCCATACTGCTTCCGGTGAATCTTTTCATTGGATGCTGGCTAGGTGTACTCAATGGCGCATGTCGCAGAACGCAGTGCCAGGCATCACTGGGAGGAAGTGTGCATTTAAAACAAAGTTTGCCCACCAGCAGTAGCTGCCAGCTCCCGAACCTCAGAGGGGACCCACTCTGTGCAACTAAAGCGATGTGGGTCTGTTCAGTTCTCTTGTACTCAAGTGCAGCAGGCAGGTGCAGCAGGCCAGCCCTGCGCCAGCAGAGGACGGATGGACAGGGTTTACTGCTTACGTGTTAGCAAGGTGCGTTGTAAAGACGTAAACGAACTGCGAGGGCTGCTTTCCTGTTCCACCGCCTCCACCTCCTGCAGCGTCTGACCGTAAGCCAGGGGCAGCACCATGAGGCACGCTGGAAGAACTGCTCTCGTTCAGGTTCGGCAGTGGGTTGGACCCTGGGCCAAGCTGCGAGGCCGTGGACATCGCAGGATCTGCTACATTACAATCTGCGGGAGCGCAGGGAAGAAGCGGCTGAAGGCGGCGCAGCGGGACAGCCCAAGCGGCCTCCGCTGCGGCTCCGCGGGAAGGAGCAGGCAGGAGGCAGGGAGCCGGGACAGAGACCTGCGGGGCAGAGGCAGAGCCGCCGCCGGCCGGGCCACCGGGAGGTGGCAGCACCCGCCCGCCCGTCCGTCCCCGCCGTCGCCTCCCGGTGCCTCAGCACGGGGCCCGATGCTCTCCTCCTCTCCCTGCCCCCAGGAACGGGGAAAAGAGGGGATGCCGTCCGCCGGAGTGGTGACTATTAATCGTCAGCCGTTATTAAATAATATTCCCAGTTAATATTAATAAGCATTGCAATTACCAGAGGCATGCAGTGCCTTCCTCTTGCCTAGCTCCTCACGCACACGCTACACCCGCCACAGCAGGCTCGCCTGCTTTCCTCTCAGCAGACCTACTGAACACCAGTCAGTGCCAGCAGCCCGGCCCTGGCACAGCAGCATTTAAAGCAAAGAAATACCACTGGACATCTGGTGTGGGGACACACGCACTGCCTGGACAGCCCCACCTTGACCTGCTCTAATTAGGCAGATCTCAGAGCAGGCTGCAATGGCGATGCAGCACTATCCCTTTCCACAAGGGCTGTGAACTGTGCTGAGAAACACAAGGGAACGTCCTGGAGAGGATGGCTATGGGGCACTGGCAGGCACAAAGGCCACCCTCTACTCGGTTTCATACACGTCCCTGCCCTCCATCAGCTGTGGGCTTTGGGCCCCACAGAACCTTGCCCTGTCCCCTCAGATAGTCTCCCTGTTGCAATTTGAAAGAAAACTGAATTCTAGATGCCAAAAAATCAAAGAGTTTGGATGCTTTAGGAAAACAGGAGAGACCTACAGTTTGTTGCCCCAAAGGGTGCACACCTTGGCCAGCTCAGCGCTGCCGGAACCACTGTCAAGACCCCAAGAGCCTCTTTAGCCTCCATTGCCTTTAAAGCACAGCTGCAGAGAGCCGGGTGGATGGCCTGGCACAGACTTAGCTGCTGCGACAAGGGCAACGCACGTTGTGTGGTCTGGCTGCCACTATGATCACGGTAGGCATGCTTAACCAGATTTAAGCCAGGCACACTTTCAAGATGGCCATTCTGCTGCTGGTGTGGCCGGACCAATGTACAGCAGGGACATCTAACCTCAACACCTTCCCCTCCAGCATCTTGGCAGCATCTCCACAAAATAGGTCCCACATCTTACTGCATGGCCACAAACATCCTCGCAGCACAATGACCGCAAGCTGCAATGGCCCACCATGCCATGCACCTGGCTAAGTCGGCACACACGGGCAAAGCTAAAGGTGCCAGCACCATCTGCCCTGCTGAGCTGCAGGAGGGACCTGGCTTTGTTCAAGCTTCTGAGCTGGTAAGGAGGTAGACGCTCACTGTGTGCACTGCTGATGGGCTTGTCGTCTTCCTCGCTGTCTGGCCCAGAGCACCATTCGTCCCCACTGTATGGCTGCTTCCTTTCCAGCACGCACCGCCGCTTGCTACGGGGAGCCACCTCACCTGCAAAGGGACAGAGCCATCAGAAGAGCTGCGGAGACCTGGCAGGGGCTGGGAAGGCTGGGGCCCTGCCCAGTTGTGTGCTGCATGCTGGCACTGCCAACCCAGCCAGGATGCACTGGGCGAGAAGCCTTGTGCCAATGTCTGCCCAGCCCTGGTAAAGGTCCTGAAGCATCTGCTCAGTCTGGGCTCCTTGTCTTTGCAGCCAGACCTGGTGAGGCTCCCCTGTGAGAGCTAGCAATGCAGAATAAGATGTATTTCTTACTGTCTGAAAGGAGCCTGCAAACACAGGACATGTCCAACTGCAGTTCCAAACCGGACAGCTTTGGGTATTAAGCTGAAATGTAAGGGGTCTGTGATTCAGCAATTAAAACCTGAAAATAACACAGGAGGGGATGTTCACATTCTTTGCAGGAACAAGAGACAGACTCTGCCCTTCAGAGACGTCAATCAGGCAGGGGCCTTTATGCCCTCTGTAAACTCGGATGCTCCCTCCATTTCTCAGATGGGGTTAATGCAGCTCAGAGAAGATGTGGCTTCTCCAAAGGCACCCAGGAACTCAGGGAAAGGAATCAGGCACAGGATGGGTAACTTCCGGTCCTGTGCTTTAACTCTAATATAACACTGTCTGGCCTGCCTTTTTTACATCACCTAGTGGTTTCCAGGCCATATTCACACGATCTACCAGTGCACTGCAGCAGGAACACAGGAGATTTGGGCCTTCCCAATCAAGCCATTTTAATAATCTTCCTGTGGATGTCAGGGCTAAAGGCAAGTACTGGGATAAAGCTGCAAATGCTCATGATTGGCGGCGTACAGTAACCCCCAACGCAACAGGGAGAAAGCTTTCCTGGGGGCAGGAGGCCTGTTCAGCTATGTTCTACCCATTCTTCTGAGGCACAGCTCTGGCCTAAGCCGGTCAAGCAACACAGCTTTGGCTGCAAAACCAAACGCTTAGGGGCATGAGCCAGAACAGCGACTCTGCGTTTGGGGACCACAACTTCAGGTGGCCGGGTGTGAGTCTTGCTGGGAAGCAAAGACACTACTGGCTGGGATTTCTCCTCCACGAACACCCTGCAAGATGCTCAAGCACCCCATGCAGCCATTGAGCACAGAGCTGGGTGGAACGCAAGAGGGTACAGGGAAAGCTGGTGAGGACAGGGAAGCCAGAGGGTTTGGAAGCACTGACTCAGCCCTTTTCCAGAAGCCACGTGCTGTAACACAAGAGTCATCCATCGCTGACGAAACCACAGAACTGTTCAGACAGCGACCCTCACAGCACCTCCTCACTAACCACGACCGAGTCGTCAGGCAGCTGCAAGAACACCACAAAGGCAGCTCTTTGCCAACAGCAGGGAGACAGAAAACAACTCAACTCGGTGCCAAGTTGAAAGTCTGCACGCTGCAAAGCAGAGGTGTTCAGTGCAGTTTCAGTGAGCCGCGTTCTTGCTTAGCTGGCCTCAGTAGCTCATGAAAACCAAAGTCCCAGATTCTCAGGGTAACAGTTTAGGGAATGAAACGTAAAGACAACACTCAGCCGCTCTCGTCCCAAAACTGCAGATGTGACAAGCAGTGATGCAAAGACGCACAGGCAGCCAGGACAAGCCCAGACAGAAGCCACAGCACAGAAAACCAAGATCCTCACAGCTGCTCCCATCCCAGGTCCTGCCAGGATGCTTGGAGCAACTGCAAGGAGGATGTGCTGAGGCAAGGTTTAGGAGAGTATTACCTTTTGATTCTGTGTCCTGTGAAGGGGTGCTGGCTTCTCGCTGTTCTCCAGAGTCCACCGAGATGTTTCGTTCCCGTTTCACCTTGCCCTTCAAGGAGCTGAAGTTTGGGACAGTGTTCTGGCTGGTTTTCAGTCCAGAGTTGCCAGGGGAGATCTGAGTGGCCTTGCCGCCATGGCTGCCCGCCCCCACACCCTTAGAGCCCAGGTTGCAGGTGGGTGCTTGGCTCACGTTGTGGTGCTGGGCTGGGGCACCGCTGCTGCCTGCCTTGCCATGGCTGGGCAGTTTGTTGTCAGGGTGCATTGGTTTGGCTAAAGCTTCCCACAGTGCCAGTGGAGGGAGCTCCCAGGCCCTTCGGTCAGAAACCTGCAAGAGAAGAGAGCAGCGAGTGAGCCAGGTGCCCCTCGTCTGTGCACAGTTGCCGGGGTCACTGCCCAGGGCCAGGGCATGGGCTTGGGTCACAGGGCCAGACAAAGCCTGTGGCAAGGCACAACCCAGAGCCACTCCTGCTGGGAATTAGCCCTGGCCCCTTTGAGCAAATGATCCTGCTCTGCAGTGAGCTGTGTGTGGACAAACAGTGAACTCCCACCCAGGCACGGCAGGCTTGCCAGCACTCCAAGGCACAGGCACTGGACATGAGGGCCCTCATTTCTAAGGCTGTGATGAGAATGTGGTGCTCTGTGCCAGCCTGGCCTTTGGTGAGTGAGAATGATCCTTAGAGGTATTTTGCAGATGTTCCCAGAGCTCAGACAAGTTTGCGACCCTGAACAGAAATCTGGTGCCCTACTGGTTTCAGGGACACCTCCTGTGGCTGTTTCCTCTGCTCTGCAAAACACACAGGAGACAACGGAGCAGACAGAAAATGGTCTTGATGCAAGCCTATAAAGAAAAAGCTGAGATGAGGCAGGGGAGCACTAAGAAGGTTGAGGCAGCTGAGGAGAAGGAAGAGGCAGTGGGTTACAAGGCAAGGGCAGAGCCGGGAAGTGCAGGCACTCATCAGCTAAGCGGTATCGTATCCCTGTCTCTCCCAGGGGCCTGAGGGACTATTCCAGCTGCTGAGGGACCATCCCAGCTCCTGCTCCAAGGCCCTGGGTGAGAGGGAGCGTCCACTTCAGTGGCAGCTCCCAGCCCAGCAGGATGATGCAACATGCCATGGCTCTGCTGGGATAGCAGGGTGAGGCTCTCCTGCTCCAGATCCAGCCCAGCCTTCTGAATAGCCCCACAGGCCGAGGCAGAGCCTTTCAAGCAAGAGGTCAGGGCAGAGCACGCAGGCTTTTGGGCTGGAGGACACACATGCAGCTGAGCAATGCTGCAGCAGCCCTCCTTGCAGGATTTATTTGCCTTGGCAGAATCTCCTAGGCTCGTGCTGGGACTCTTCCCCCCGAGCTCTGCATGGGCATTAGACATGACTGGTATGTGGCTCCGCAGTACCTGAGCACATCACGGGTTCTGGAAGGCTGCTCCCAACCCTGTTCAACAGACAACCCTGGTAACTGCAGGGTACATCCCTCCTGGCCTATGAGTACCACCCTACTTGCAGCAAGTAGCCTTCTTCAACGTGGCATAGGCAGTGTGGGACATCAGCCAGCCTCACCTCAGGGGCTACCAGAATGGGCAGAGGACATCCCTGACCTTTGGACGTTGCTCTTGCACACCAACTCTTCCTGGCCTGAACCGCGTTCACTGCCAAGCTCTCAGAGACAGTCCCAGCACAGAAAGATGCACATCCCATGAGCACTACTCCTGGCTTTCTTCATCTAGAGCACGTAACTCTTCCTGCATCAGGGCCCCACGTTCCTCTGCTACAGTCTCCTCACTACCCCAGCCAGTGACCCCAAAGCTGCAGAGACCCCCCCCTGCCTGTCACAGTCTTCTCTACTTCTCAGGGGGCAGGGGGGAAGGAGAGTAAACCACACGTTCATGGAAGTTGAGATACCACTCTGTGTTTGCTTACGTCTGCTACATGCTTTGCATGACACCCCCACGATGCACTCATGAACCTCTCCTGTGCACAGGCAGAGAAATTTCCCAGCACATGGGGGCTACAGGGCCCATGGTCTGCTCCTCCCATCTGGACTGAGCAGGCCAGATGCTGTGCACAGATTTCTTCTGCCACCCAGGGACAGGAAGCACCGGCTCCAGACCAAACCCTGCATCTCTAAATAGCACCGCAAGAGCTCAGCAGCACTACGCATGCTGCTCCTGGCTTGCCGAAGGCGGGCCTGAAGACACACCATCGGCAAAAGACAACTGCTCACTCTGCTAGGGCAAAACACCGCACCCAGCGTGGCACGCAAGCGAAGAGCAAAGCACACTCAGCAGACCCGTAATCCCTGAAAGACGGCGATCGCCACAAGGCGCAGGCTGTAGCTTGCCATCACCGCCAGCGAGCTCCTTGCCTGCACAAGGGAATTCTTGGCACCTGCCTCCCTGCGAGGCAAGGCTGAGCCGGTGGCTGGCTGGCACGCCACGGCACCCGACCCAGAGCAGCCTGCACAAGCAGCGCTATCGCACAGCCCACCCAGGCATTCCTAGCTAGCTAGTGAGATCGTTCATGCACAGCTTGGCCTCTCGCTGCTTCCTAACTAGCGAGTCGTTAGTTGCTCCCTCCTCCTCCACCTCCTCCCCATGCACCTCGGTGAGGGCTCTGCTCTAGCCTGGAGGAAGATGGTGAGCCACAGCGCTGATTAATTTTCACAGCACATAAGGGAGTTGCTAGCCCTTTAAGTGTCAGCCAGTCTCGCTCGCTCACTCTTGTTCTCCAGGGACCTATTAATAGCAGCTGGAAAGATCACATCACTCTCTGGATATTTATACCCCTCATTCCACACCAGGAGAGATTTATGTCAGAGCTGCCGTCCCAGTGCCTGCCCAATTGCTCTGTCAAACTGCTCGCAGGGGGAGGGGAGCAGAGTGGGGAAGGAGACATGGAGAGGGCAAGCGGGGAGGAGGAGAAGGTCCATATGGCACAAGCTGCAGCATTAAGCACGCACGCTGCCTGCAGCCGCTGGCTGGCCAGCCACAGGGAGCCTTCAGCCCGCTGGAAGAGGCTGCTGCCAGACAGCATTCCAGAAAGCAAGCCCTGCAGCAGCTCCCGCTGCTGGTGGCCCTGAGTCCCCGCCTGCTGCGCCGCAATCTTTGCAACACATTGCACTGCAGTCCCGAGGGTCACAAACCGACTGACACCAGGGTGCAGCTAGCCCAGCCAAAGAGGTGCTACCACCACCATCCATATCGGCGATAGGCTGGGAGATGCAGGTCTGCCTGTGGCACGTCTGCACGGACATGGTATCGCATGCCAAATAGATCCCAAAGCGCCTCACCAAGAATGTGAATGCTCAGCAGCATTGCCGCACAACCCTAGCACAGCATAGCATGGGCACGCGAGTACCCTGGGGAGGGAAGAATAAAACCAAGGCCCTGCTAAGACAATGCCTGCAGAGTCCAGAGACTAACGCTTGAGATGCACCCCCTACCCCTCTAGTTCTCAGGGCAGATTGCAGGGAACACAGGCATTGATCCCGAAGGACCTGGCAGCTGCCACAGTGAAACCTTCAGACACTGCCTGCAGCGTGGATGACCCTCACCGGCTGCAAGGCCCCTCCAGAACGTAATGTTTTTGGAGCATCTACCTTCTTCCTTCATTTTGGGAGTAGGCTGGTGCTCCAGGAAGGACATCCAATGCCTTGCCTCAGCCAGTCACAGGGTGGAAAGCCACCCTGGCCTGACTGGAGGCCCTGGCTCAACCTTGGGAGCTCTTCTCTTCCAGCCTGAGTCTGACCACACTCCCCTCGCAAATCCTAATGGGAGGAAGGCCAGAAGCAGCTGCCTGCGGATTCTGCTCTGCTTTTGGGAGTAGCAACAGTTGGATCCTCTTGCAGATGGATAGCGGGGATCCAGCCCGACCTCCCATCTCTCTGGTTGCAGTATGCTGATAGGCATCTCAATTGCTCCTTGCACACGCCCCTAGATTCAGACTGGATTCCAGCAGTCACGCCGCACATCTGGGCCACAGAGGAGAATTAATTAGAAAGTAGATACACTGACACAGGGAGACAAACGATCCAAAACATCTTGAAAAGAACACGACAAAAAGGAGATTGCATTGAAATCTGTCTCCCTCTGCAATTTAGCAACACACCCGCTCCAGCCCAGTAGTTTTAAAGACAAAAGCAAACTTAATTCACAGTGGTTAAAGCAAGGAGCTGAGACTCCTGGCTTCTACCACCGGCTGCCACTGATTCCACAAGTGACCCTGAGCAAGAAGTACTGTTTCTGGGTGCCTCGATTCCCCTACCATTAAACAGAGGGACAACCCAGCCTACCTCATGTGGGGAGGGAGGCTTACAAGGCACAAGAAATAACCTCTGTTGAATGAAGCACTGCATCTAAATGCAGAGGGAGAATATTTGTGCCTGGTACATTGGAAAAGCCACAGCTTTAAATCAAAGACTGGGACCTCAGCAGACAAGAAACCTCAAAACAAAACAACAAAACCTGCTTTCAGTAAGTCTCCTCCAGTCTGGTCTGAACAGCAGCAGAGGGGGAGGAGGAAGCTCTGGGTGAGCAGAGACTGGGCTGACATATTCCCGATCCCGAAATTGCTAGCTGATAGTTCACGAAACCTGAAACCCCACTGTGTTCCTGGAGGGCTTTCTGGTGAATCATGCTGCCGCTCGCTCCCAAGGACGATAACACGGATTCCCAATGCTGCCACAAGAATGCGGAGCCCGTGCCCACCTCCCGACAGGGCAGGGTGGCCTCCCGGCCGCCAGCCTGCCAGCCCCGCAGCTTCCACCTCTGGGTGCTGGCTGGCATTGCTGCCCTCTGTCCTGATCGGGAGAAAGGGCGAGAGGGGAAGCCGGGAAACCAGAGCCACCACAATTCCAAAAGGAAGGCGCTTCGCCACAGGAGAGCTCTTGCGAAACCCAGACCACTCCTGATTTGCGCATACACAGCGAAGACCAGAACCCAGGCCTCTGGAGCTGTGCTGACATGCCCTGCAGCTCGTGAACACCCAACCTACCAGACTAGATGGGTCGTGACAGAGTGATGCAATGAGCAGAAAGTCACCCAGCCCCTCTGCGCCAGCCAGTCCGGAAAGTAACAAGACCAGGCTGCCATTGCAAACACCCTCTAAGCATATCGCCTATGCTGATAACTACCCACCTGCTCACTACAAGCAGCAATCCCGGGACAAGCCCAATCCAAAACGGCCTGTGGACACCACCATGAACTCAAGTGGAACATCTTGGCTTTGAAAATGAGAGGTCCTAAGCAAGCTCACAGGCTTCTTGAAGAAAGACATTAGGCAGAGAACAGCAAAAGAGACCTGGAAGACCCACTGCCTCCCTCCTGAAATACCTCTCACCCCAAGTCTGGATGAGATCGCGGGCACACTGCCGAACACCACTCCTAGAGTACCAGTCCTCCCAGGGTTAACAGCAGAAGGGGCTGGAACACGTCCAAAGAAATACCATGCTATTTCATTACAGTCAGAGTGTTTCACTGAGGCAAAGACTACAACAAACTGTCCAGAAGCAAGATTTCTGAAGTCCGAGACTCTTGGCTCATTTCTGATTTGAGAAAAAGACCAGAATCAGAAACTTGACCTTTTCCGTGCAAAAAATGGTTGTTCCAAAACAATCCTTTTTGCAAGACCATTCAATGGGTTTTGAGTCTGTTCCAGTGAGAAACAAAACCCTCAAAAACAGTAGCGAAACAGTATTGCTGTCACCCAGCCAGCTCCAGCCAAGAGTCAGCGATGGGCTTGGACGAGCCCTGGAACCTACCCGAGCCCAACAAGCACTGCTCCGAGCCAGCACGCTATTTAGCGACCAACAATTGCTGGAGCGTCTCCCTAACCCCTGTACGGGAGCACTGTATGTTTATCACCAACAAGGACAGCTTTAACCCAGGCTGCTGCTGCTAAGGGTGGTCTCATTTGAGCCTTGCTTTGGTCAACCGGACTCAGAGACATCGGGAGGCACGCAGTTCCACAGGGCAACGCTCCCGCTGACAAGAGTCATCCATTTTGAACACTGTCATGAAATTATCTTGCTCTTACACCATCAGATGGATAGCCTGGAGAAGCCCGTTTTCTCTTCATTTCTTGGATCCTTCTCATGCCCTGTTAAATAGCAGAAAAGGTGGTACCCTCACAAGCTGCATGGCAGGGTTCCAAAAGACCTGCACAGAGAACTAATGCTCTGTTGAGTCCTACCAGTTCTCAGAGACATTTTGGCAGGCCCTGCTGATCTCCTGCCGTTTGGAGCTGCCTTGGGAAAAATGCATTTCAGCATGGCTGCTTGGCCATGAGTCTCAAAGGTCTTTAGTAGGACCAAACCTCAGATTCACATTCCCTTACACCTAGGAACAGACATCCCCATGCAACACAGGGGGAAACTGACAGAGAGAGGGAGGTGAAGCGGGAATGTCGTTTGCTTTCTGCCCTGCATCCTATTACTTTTCTCCTGCCGCAGCTTCAATCCATCCGTGTTAGAAGAGCTATTCTTAGCACTTCCTTGCCCCCAGCTCAACAGTTTCTCCCACTCTTCTGCTGCCTACTGCATCCCCAGGCAGAGCCTGGATTCCTGTCCTGCTCTCAGGGAGTCTCCAGGTCTGTCACCGAATCTGCAGATCCTTCCAGCTTCCAACTCCAACTGGCACATTCCTTACAGAAACCCTGCAGGTGCCAGACATTACTCGACAGTCACACACAGCTCTACAGGGATGATAATGAGGAATTATTTTGTACACTGGCTTGTGCGACCTGCTGGGGACAGGTCAGCAAGAGACCTGCAGGCAGCTCCGGGTAGCACAGCCACCCACACGCTGCAGCTTGGCAGGCTGCGGTGGTGTAACAGCATCTAGCAGGGCAGGGCGCAAAGCCAGAAATCTCTTCCAAAGGTACTGCTGCTGCTCAGGGACCTTTGATTTCCTCCGAGGCAGGATCTCTTCCCGCAGCACGTGAAATCTGGCCAGAGTCAGGGGCTGCTGTGACAGCTGGACATCCCCCATGCAGCCTTTGGTAAACACCTCAAGGATCTTAGCTTGCACATGCCAGCGGCGCGGCTCAAGCAGGTAGCAACACTGGGATACACAAAACACTTCTGCAGCAGGCACCTTGCATCTGACCCCCTCAACCACTCACCGCCAGCTGTCCCAGCTCAGGGCAGGGGACCATCCCAGACCACAACAGCGTGGCTGTGCTGGGGTGCACAACGACAAGCCCACCTATACGTGAAGGGGATGGTTTCCCTGTGAAAACCATCATGGCAGGTAACACTGTAGGCTGCAATGCACAGCCA
The DNA here is from genome assembly GCA_008921705.1 of Burhinus oedicnemus. Classification (NCBI taxonomy): domain Eukaryota; kingdom Metazoa; phylum Chordata; class Aves; order Charadriiformes; family Burhinidae; genus Burhinus; species Burhinus oedicnemus. The sequence goes on from VFFE01007516.1 coordinate 125,230, forward strand.
CAGCACAGACCTCCCTGTGCAGTTGCCGCATGGGATTAAAAGACCTCCTCGGGCAATTCCCACTGTGTTTGCACACTAGGCTTACTGGGATTGGGTAAGTAATGCTTAAAAGTCTGCCTGGTGACCTGTCCTCTGCCACACCAGCTCCTCTGAGCAGCAGGGCTCACAGGTGAGACCTTGACAACCCAATGTTCCCACAAATATCACAAGGGAGCCAACTCTTGCCTAGAGTCACACGTGTTCAGTAAACGCCTGATGCAGCTAAGCCTACGAGGAGGGCGTTTCAGCTGCCCCTAGAGTTCATTAACTGCTTTAGGATCCTTTGGCAATAACTAAAGATGCCCATGAGATGCCAGCAGCATGCAGGATTGGAACCCAGCAATGCTGGAGCTTCACGAGGAGCTCCTGAGCTCTAAGACAACAGTTTCTGCTCTTCTTTTTAGCAGAAAGTCTCTCTGCAGGGCTCTGTGATGGACTAGGTATTGCCAACAAGGACATCGCACTTGGTCCCTTCCCTGTGCACTGTCTCCAAGCCAGAGACATAAGGGTTCCCAAGTGCCGCAGGGTCTGTTGCCCACAGCTGGTCCAGCTTCACGCCAGGTGTCTGGAAGCACTGGGATATTTTCTGGGGTGTTGTACCCCGTGCCCCATCTCTGGGCCTGAGGTGAAGACTGTGACAAAGCCACTAGGTGTCACTGTCACCCAGGGCACCTGCAGCCCCCCAGGGCTGAGCACAGGCGAAGTCGCTGCACCTCCTGGCTGGTGCAGGGGCTTTGTGCCCAGACCAGGGGCTTCCTGTGCACCCTTGCCCTCACACTTCGGACTCTGCAGTCAGAGGGGCGTGCTGGAGGGCAGAGCCACGCATCATATCCCTGCAGCAAGTGCTTACCCCACTTCCTCAGATAAAGGCAGCACCAAGATGCCTGCTGCATGCTGCAAGCGAGGGCTAGACACCCCATGCCACCTCGCAGAAAATCTCCCCCAAAACAACAGCTCTCCCTTTGAGCCCAACCATGCAAGCTCAGGCCACTTTCTGGCTTGAGAAAGGGCACAATCTTTGCAGGACACCCTTGTGGCAGGGACACCCCTCAACGCCGCCGTGTACCAGAGCTGCACGGCACGGTACAAGCAGCAGTGCAACAAGCAGGTTTGCCTTTGAGGAGGCTCACAGCAGAGGAAACGAGACATTTGAAGCCACACAGCAGACAGCTTGGTCCAACAGCCCTACTTTGACCCGACTATACAGATTTTTCAGATCACTCAGTGTCCCAGGGTTCTTGGCCTGCTCTTGAAATAAAGTTGGAGAAGAGTCGGGCTCCCTTCCTGCGCCCAGTCCTGGCACTAAGTGCGATGTACAAAGGACACACCTCCACAAAAAGCAGAGGCGGGAGCAGCTGTGGGCCAGCAAACCACCCAGACCCCAGCACTGCATCTGCGCAGGTGAGCACACATACGTGCCCCAGCTCACGTGGGGAGGGGGAACCTACAGAAAAACACCAGGAAGAGGGGGGAAAGCAAGGCCAGCTGCCCCAGCACCTTGACCCTGCGCCACCCTCTGCCAGAGGAGACACAGGGTTGCCAAGCGCTCCTCCAGGGTTATAAATACCAGCCCGGCACGCAGCAGAGCCTCGGCTCTATATTTAAACCCCAGCTGAGGTCACTTCCTTTTCCCAGCAGCTCCCTCCAGCCCCCACCTTGTTGCCTCTTGTATTTGCATGCCATCGTGACTAAGGCACATCGGGGTTTAAGGTCAGAGGCAAAGCGGCTGTGCATCTGCCTCTCAGGAAATTCCACCCTGGGAAACCCTTCACCTTCCCCAGCGCCGACCAGATCAGCACGGGCAGCTGGAGAACCCACTGCTGAGCAGGGGCGGCTGCCACGAGCGGCACTGGGACTACAGAGCTGGGCTGGAGAGGGAGGGAGGGACCTGAAGGAGAGGGGAGCCCGTGCTCCCCCCGACCTGGATTTACTGTCAGAGCCTGGGCTTGCACCAATCCAGAGCAGGGTTTCCCCACTGCGCACCCCAAAAGGGCAGCTGCTCCACCTCCTCACCACGCTTCACCTCCCAGAACCCTCCTCCGCATCTCAAGCTGAAATTCCCCAGCTTCTCCCACTCAGGGGGTGCAAAGAGGCTCGGCCTTCCCCACAGACTTAGCCCGAAGCCCCAGGGGCTACTCTGCCCTTATACACCCACCACCACCCCCCGCAGCTCACTGAGCTCCTCCAGAGACACTACAGTCTAACCCTGACCCAGGCCTCCAACCACCCCAGGAGAAACATGCAGAAAGAACCAGGAACTGCCCCGTCTCACTAACGGCAGCCCTCTGGGGCGGGGGGGGCGGGCAGCGAGACCCCTGTTTAACAGCAGCCATATACTCACAGACAGAGAGGAGGGACCCAACAGCAGCCTATCCTGGGGGCTGCCCCCAGCGAACCCCTCTTCTCCACCATGACAGAGAGGGCTCATTACTTACGATGGGCAGAGTAGGAAGGGGCTTCTGACACTCCTCCAGCCCTCATGCCTGAGGCTCACAGGAGCCTTTGGGGTTTGCAGTGGTCTCTGCAGCCACAGCCCAGGTGCCCAGACTTGGCCAGATCAAACTCTGCAGCAGTTTCATTCGCATTTGGTACAGTACCATCAAGCACTCCCAGCTCAGCCCTCGGCCCTCCACGCTCAACGCTAGTTACGCCATTATTTAAAAACCAGAACCTATCAAAAAGAAAAGTTATCGTGTCAACAAAGACCGAGGTACAAAGAAGGAGGGAAAAGCACAACGGGCTACCTAATGGAAGAATTGGAGATCACGGATCTTAAGGAAGCAGGGTAACTGTTTAGGTTATGACATAAGCAAACTAGGTGCGGGGTTTGCAGTAGAACTAATTGGTGACACTCAAACGGTACCTATTAGGTTTCAAAGTTTTCGGCCGTCTGGATGACCGAGCCGATTCGCATGTCTCTGAGCTAGCATAAGACATGCTGGGATCGACATCTCTGAAGACCGACAGCCAGAAAGTTTCCCGTACACAGTCTTGGCATGCCAGCCAAATGTCTCTTCCTCTCCCTCATCCCACAGATTCTGGAGAGGAAATCTGTGACAGAGCAGGGGTGCTGAGGCAGCCCTATAATCGCCGGAATCAGCTGATGGGGAAGCAAGCATGGCAGAAAGCTGCAGGGCAGCATCACACCTACCAAAAGACAGGCAGTGCAGAGCCAGCCAGCAGAGAGGGCCATGGGTGTCCAGATTCTCTGGCCAGCAACAAAGTACTTGTCCTCTGGGGCACATGGACATCACGCTCTGGCTCCATGCCTGCACCCCGGCAGCGTCAGCACACCAGCAAGGCATGCTTGCGCCTCTACAACAACAGGAACCAGAAGCCACAGCAGGCCATGAGCAGCTCGTTGGCCCGCGATCACGTTACAGGACAGGAAGGAAGCAGAGGCTTTGATCAGGCTGGAATCGCTTTAAACAGCTTCCACACCGATACCTCAGCCACTGGAATTAGCACCCCGACACCCCAAACGTCTCGTTCCTAAAGACACGTCCTGCTCTGGCACACACGGGGCCAGAGCAATGCAGTGGCTGGCGGCCACACCAGGGCTGGAAGAGGGCTGCTCCCAAAGCAAGGTCAGGGCAGCGAGCAGCCTGGAAGAAGGCAGAGAGCCTCCCTGTACCTTGTCAGAGGAAATTAAGGCTCAGCGGGACCCTGCCTCTCCATGTACCTCTTCACCACAGGTGGGTGCTACCAAAACAGCAGCAACCGGTGGGTTTGGAGGCTGCCGCTCCCCTGCAGCTCCGCATACCCAAGGGTGGCAGGAGCTTCTCCATCCGCTGCTGGCAGGCAGAGGGTTAATGATGCCCAGGGAGCTGCGAGGCAGCCTCCTCCTTGCCCTCTCAGGAACAATGGGGCCATTGTGGGAGGCCAGGCAAGTGTGGGCAGGTCCCTGGGACTGGCAGTTACCCACTGGGTGGGTCGTTACTGCCACCACTCTCCTCCTTCGCTCAGGTAAGAGAATGGTGGCTGCCACTGGCCCTCGGAGAAAAGAGAGCCAGTCCAGCCGCAGGAACACCATGCCGGCATGCCCGGTGGCCCTGCTGAGCAACCTCACTCCTACCAATCTGTCTGGGTACAAAATGCAGTCAGACAGCCACAGGCATAAAGCTGCCAGCAGACACCAGCATGCAGCAGACCAGACTGCGAGCTGGCTGCTGAGCACTGCCAACACCACACCTGGGTCTCCAAGCAGGATCAGCTGTGTGCTCGGGATGTGCTACAGGGGGGCTGGAGCAGGAGGGAACAGGTTTTTCTCACCCCAAAGTCACGTTTCAATGGCGGGTGCAAGTGCTGACCTGGGATCAAGAGTTTCTGGGAAACCTGAGAACTCCTCAACTTGACACACATGTGAGCAGTGAGAACATGACGGTGTACAGGGGTATGACAGTGACTGCTTTCCAAGTCTCCCCAGTCTGAAACTGGGATGAATAAGCAAGGGCGCAAGCAGCTCCAACGTACTCCCAACTCTCCTACAGATTTGCATCTCCCAGCCCCAGCACATCAGTGCTAAGAGAACGTGCAATGCTCTGAATTCACACCCCCAAGAGACAGAGCTGATCCCCAACACAGTGGCAGCACCGCTGGGAAGTCCTACACCGAGGCAAGGCCAGCACTCTGTCGCACTCCCAGACTTTCCAGCAGAGCCTCATGCCCCCTTGGGCACGGGACCCGGGTACACAACAACAAACTCAGCTCACTGAAGTGTATGCTCAGCATCTGCACGAAACCCTTGGCCGGGAACCTGACTCTGGATGAACAGCCCAACTTATAGCTGCCACATGCTGCCTCCAACATCAGAAGCAGCTCCAGCTGGTCCACAGGAGAGTAGCAGTGCAAAGAGAAGTGGAAAGCAGTCCCGCACCGCTCGGCACTGCCTCCCCGGGACCCCTCATGCTGGGCACAAGGCTGCAGGCAATGCTGCAGAGTACAGCTCCAAACATCTGGTTTAGTCCAAGTTGCGACAAGGGAAAGGCGCAGCTCAGGTGCATGCCGTGCGTGCTGCTGTGCACAGCCACTACAGCTCAAACCCTGCGGGACTGACTGCCTATCCGTGGGGGAGATGTGTCCTTTTCCACTCGACATGGCAGTTTCTTCCCCATCTCACAACTGCACTCAATCTTCCCATTTTGAGGAGCACAAATACAAGCCAACACAATTCTCTGACCTGGCAGCAGCAGCTCTCCTGCCAGTCCCCATCTCCGTTTCTTTTTTATCCAGTCTCCCAATGTCCTGCACTAGCTCAGGAATGCCACCGCTCCCTAATTTTCCCAGAGCCGGGCTGACAAGCAGCCTGAGCAGACTCACACAGCTCCCTAGGGCTGCACCCTGGGTCGTGCTTTCAGAGCCGGAGCCTTCTCCCCCTGCAACTCCCAGATAACTATTCTGTCATTTCTTCACATTTCCCACCTGAGGGCATCGCTTTCTTCCTTGCCCCCAGATCGCTCTCTCCTGCTGCTGCTACTCAGCTCCGCCAAGCCCACTTCAAGACATGCTATATACAAGTTAAATACAACACTGCTTTGGGTCCCAAATAGGAGGCTGGCTGCTCTCAAAGAAAGGGCTACAAATAGATCTGTCAAGCTAAACGTGCTATGCTCCCCACCTTGCAGCCAGCTCTGCTCAACAAACCAGCGCAGCCTGCAGATGGATTTTGCTCTTCCCTAAATACTCAAGCAAGAGAGCCCAAGATGAGGGCAGGCAAAAACAGCTGACGGATCTGACAGGGCAGGGTTTCATCTGTCTATCTTTACAAGACAGCATGCCTGAAAGAAAACACAATCTCTCCTTCAACAAGGAAAAGGAAGAATCTGGGTAACCTCTGGCAACAAGAGAGAGAAGACGAAAAAGACGAAGAAAAAGAAAAAGACGAAAAAGACGAAAAAAAAGACGAAAAAGACGAAAAAGAAAATCAGGGCAAGAGGGACAAAACAATCTTTGTCCTCATTTTGCTGGTCACACAAGCACAGGGCAGCCTCGGTACCTGCTGCCCCAGCTCGGACAGCAAGTAATAACCATGATCGGCCCAGTTTCACCAAGGCTTATAGAAACGAGGCTCTGTGGTCCAGGGAAAGCCACGTCCCTGCGCTCGAGAAAGAGGTAGAGCATAGGTGGGATTTCCAGACTACACTGATAATCGGCTCACAGAAACCAGATAGGAGAGCACACCCTCAGAGGTCACCACTCGGCTCCACAACGTTCACTTCTGACACTGTTCCTTTAAACGTGGCTCCAGAGACCACACAAGGGTTAAATCTGCCTATAAATATCTGTTCTCAGCAGGGCTGCTGCTCTGAACCCTCCAGCCATCTGTTCTAGCTTTCCCCCATCTAAGACTCTAACATCTGAAGCACACTCACAATTCTTAGGAGTGCTCCCAAAAATAGACCAGCGCTGTGGCTTAGCTCTGTCGCCTGCAAGCGCAGGAGCATGTATGCATGTGCCTGTGCCGGCACAAGCCTGGAGCTGTGCAAATACAAACACGCCTGCCTCTGTGATGGCAAGCAGGCCCGCACCAGCATGGGTCTATTTGCATCCATGTTGGCGTGGGTGTGCCTGCTTAACTGCAGATCCATGTGAATCCGCACGAGCGTGTTCACGCTGGTACAAACCTGCATCTGTACGCGTATGCGCGTTTGTGCCGGCACGTGGGCGTGAGAGAACGTGGAAGCCTCTCTACCAGTGGATGCGACGGCAGTCCTGCCGCGCCCTCTTCCCTGGCGGGACATGGCCAGGTACCTCTCCTGCTGCTTTGCCTCAGTGAGAACCAGGCTGTCCTGCAAGGTCCCACTGTCCCTCAGCCCTGGCACTGCAATCCAGCCACCCAGCCTACCCTACAGCACAGCAGGGAAGGGAGGATGCTGGTTCTCTCGTTCAATGCTTGGCTCAGCAAATTCAGCAACCCCACCTCTGGGCACCAGAACCTTGCTGTGAAAGCAAGTAAAGCCTGATCTGCATGAGGCTGGAGACACGCCACCCTGCTCGCATCCAGCTGGGGCTTGCACGATTTCCTCAAGCACTCCATGGAGAGAGCCGTGGCAAGACTCCTGCTGCAGACATGACAGCTTTCTCTTGGAGCAGAGTGGGCTCCAAGTCTCTCATAGCTCTTTCCAAATATCAAAGACATTGTTAGGTCCACCCTTCTGACTGCCAAGGCCATTAGCCTCACTCCACGCATGCAAATCCAGGAGCCAATGATCATCTTCACACTCATAAGGCAAAATGGAAACGACCTGTCTGCTCCCAAATCCGGACATACTGTCCTGGAGCAGACCACCCTCCTGAGCATCCTTGGGGCACCACACTGTCCACCTGCTCTGTGCCATGCACAGCTCATACTCAAACACCTGTTATTCAGTGGGGACCATTACAAAGCAGCTCAACCCTGGCTGCTGGCCCTGCTGACACCACATCACAGAGCGCTGTGCACGCAGAGCCACAGGGAGGGGACAACCGGTGTCCATCCTCCATGTAGCGAGAACAGCCCGAGGATCAGACAACAGCTAGGTTCTCATCTCTATCTAGTTCCACGGGAGTGATCTTCCCTTCCAGACCAAGTAAAACTATAGACAAAGCCTCAAACACAAAAATGCCCAGCTGCGGGACGGGGCTGTCTGAGCGTACTCTGTTTCTGCCAGTCTCTAAACCCCACAGTGGGGTGGTGGGGAATGGCTGCCACAACATGGCACATGCAGAGCTAAGCCTCCTCAACCAATGCACATGCACAGAGCCCACGGGTGACAAACACTGTGGGGGGCTCTTCAAGACTGTACCTGCACACGCGGGCTGCTGGAAGGGACCGAGGCTTCCATACCAGAGCGCTGCACTACTGAAGCGTCATTTGGCTTTTCCCAGAGTGCATTCCAAAGGGAACCTGACAAGTAGGAAGGTCAGAGGGCAGAAAGTACATACCACCATAGTTTTGCTCAGGGTTTGCCAAGCTGCCCAGTCTCTTTCACCCCTCTGATGTTCGAGATAGACAACCAGCTCCAAGGACTATAAGCAAGACTTTCTGAGAAGCCTAAAATGCAGGTAACACCTTCAACTCGGGTGGCAATGTAAATGGAAAGAGCCTGAAATTCCAGCTCTTCACTTCAGGGTTTGGTGGGGAGATGTGCTGGGAAACAGCCTCAGCAGACTGAGTCAACAGAGCTATACCCTATTTCTGACAGAGGGAAAAAAAAACCATTGATCCAGGTATTGATTTGATGCAGGAGTTTGTGTTTGTTTGAAAGTTTGCCCATGGGTCAGGCCTTGTTACAAGCGTCTTTCTTGGTGATGAGGTCAGAAACAGACTGTACCAAACTCCGGTCACCTGCCTGGGGAGCAGAATGTAAGAAGGTGTGGGAGTTAAGTAGTCCCTCGGGGATGCTTCCCTCCTCCAGTCCCCCAACATTAAAACCATCTTGTTGGGTGGAGGAACACCACAAACAGCTGTACGGCAGCGCCGGCATTTTGAGGAGCACAGCGCAGCTAGGGTGTAGACGGGGGGCTGAAGGCCAGGCAGTGTCAGAGGTTTCAGATCATGAGGTGGAAAGGATTTAAACAGCAGATCCACATCAGGATTATTTTTCCCCCGCCCCTTTCTCTCAGAAAGAGCAATGGGATTTCAGGATCCCCACAGGTTTGCAATCCAACCAGGCACAGAGCCTGAGAACCAGAAGACGACACTGACCAGGACAACATGGAACTGACAAGTCTTGCTTCCTTCTCTCCGGCAAAAGCAGGCAGGTGAGTACCAGGATCAAGCAGGTACTGACTAACAGAGGCAATCTCCAAAAGCACTGCACACAAATAGCTCCTGTACCAGCTCAGGCCCCCAGCAGGATCCACGTTTGGTGGAAAATAATGGTCTCCACTTCAGCACCTGGCCACGGGTGCCAGCAATCTGCAGGTCACTCCTAGTTACTACAGTCCCTTCCAAACTGCCCCTGCTCCTCTTCTCTCCCAGACATTTGCTGAGTGAATGACTGCAAATAAGTTTAAGGAAAAAGCGTGGCTACATCAGGAGCAGTTATTCCATCAGAGACATGCAGGTATTGCTACAGTGCTCTCCTCTTCTCACACCTTCTCAACCCTAGGGGCACAAGCTCTTAAGAGATGGGGAAGGGAAGAGAAGTGAGGACAGGGTGAGGACTAGGCACAAATGAATTCAGGAGACGCATCCCTAGCAGCTACCTCCTGACCTCAAAGCTCCTTCCCTTAGTGCCCAGCAAATGTGCAGCATCCATTGCCCTCTACTTATTTCCAGCTCCAGAAATCCCTGCCGACAAACACCAGATCCCAGGAGCACTTCTCGCTTTTCCTCACCGCTCCTGTCCTGCTATCACAGTTCCTGCATGAACTGCAGACGCATGCACACTGCCGCGTTTTCATAGCCGCCTCCAGCTGCATGGTATAGGCAGGGCCACCAACTGTCAGAGAAGAGGTGGGGGCACAGCTACGCAGGGAGCGCAGGGAGACATCTTCTAGGGACTAAGATAGCTATCATTCCCCCTCACGTCTGCCTTCCCCACATGACACGTGGCAAAGAGGCTCGGCCTTACCAGGAGCTCGTGGTCACCTTTCCCCACTGCGTTCTCAAGCCTCCTTGTGCACCTTTAAGTTCCCTTCGTTTCAACACAGCAAAATATTCTGGAGGATTTATTTTGCCTTTTACATTCCTTAGCCCATCACATCCTTTCCTGCTAAAATAAAAAGCAGTAAATCCATTTCTCCCCTTCCCTGCCTTTGCTGCTTTGGAAGCGTGTCTCACAACTGAGCGGTGATATATGATGGAGGAAGCAGCAAACTAGTTCAGATCAGTGCCAGTATCCTCAGATACCCGCATGGCTCACAGCAGCCAACCGCCTGCCTGCTCTCGTGCAGCCCTCTTGCTGAAGTACACAGAAGCCAAAGTCAGGCTGGAGCGTTTGCTGCGATTCATGCATTTGAAATAGCAAAAATCAACATACAAATTAAGAAAGTCTGTCACCGAAACCAACCAGCCAATTTGCATCTGAAAACTGCTCTCCCCCAAGGAGCCTCCTTTGGTGGCTCAGTACATTTTACTCCTGTGAGGTGCCACACACTCAGGAGCCCACTGACCCCCGGGGAGCTGGGACACACAGCAAGATCCCACAACCTGTCACGCAGGAGCCAAGCTGGCAGCACTGGGATCACACCTGCCTCACCCCCTGCACCATCCCCCCTCCACTCTGGGAACAGGACTCAAGGCCGCCCGCAGAACCTGGATGCAAAGGGAGTAAAGATGTTGATGGCCAAGCCACAGGCAGAAAACCACCCCCTGAGCAGGCACCTGGCTTCAGCCCAAGCCCAGCCACTTCTGGGTGCAGGGTATGTGTGGTGGGAGCACGGGTTGGGACAGTGACTGGTGGGTTCCCTGTAAGACCAGGGGAAAGCTGAGCTCCCAAGCCAGGACGCTGCTGCCTCAGAATTGACAGACCAAAGCAGAGGCCCAGGGACGCTACCAGTGGCAAGCACGGGTTCTCAAAACTTTCGTGTCCATGCCCGAGTCCCAGTGCTCCAGTGCACCCGTTTCACCCTAGCACTCAGTGCAGCAGGCAGGGAGCGAGCCATGCAATCCCCTCGCTGCGGGGAGCAATACTAGCGCTTACCAGTGACGACTTCCAGCGTAGTGGAAGCAGGCAACTCCTGCACCACCCCATGGCAACAGCGCCCACAGGAGATGCCGACGACCCTGTCCCAAGAGACAGGTGTCACACGCAGCCTGACAGCACGAGGTGCCTGACAGCCAGCTGGCTGTGTGTTGAGAGCCAAACCCGCCTGCTCCCTCCTCGATGACAGTGTCTGGCTGCCCCTCGACAAGGTGTCGGGCCATTCACACAGGAGGGTTGTTGGCTCCCATCTTCCCCATGGAAGAGCCAACCCCAGGGTATATTTCACCATCCCCACCTGTGCCTCAGCAGCATTTGCAAACACTCGGGAACAAAGCTTCGCCTCTCAGCTCCTCCTGCCCCCCAAAAACCAGCCCATGGCCGGCATGGCTCCCAGGTGCCAGCGGCTGAGGAAGACTCGCTCCTCAGCTTCCGTCCGCCCAGGCCTGGCCTTGGGCAAGACACTTGACCTCTCCGTGTCCCTCCATCTAATTGCCCATAGGAGAGCGGACGGTGCCATCGAAGGCCTGCGTGCAGTGGGCAGCTGCCCCTCCTCCCAGGTAGCATCACTGCAGGCAGAAGCAAGAAGGCAAAACCAGGCTGCCATCCTGCACCTTCTCCCCCTAGACCGATTCTGAAAATAAAAACCAGCTTCCACTTGTCCCAGCCTCGAGAGAGAAGGAGGCAGAAAGAGGTCTGTTGTCAATACATGAAACTGTCGCTAAGTAAAGGAGAAAAAAAAATCCGGGGGGGAGGGGGGGGAATGAGGGAGGGGACAAAACCACATTTTTACTTCTGGTGGCCAGCCAGCTGACTGACTCAGCCAGTTTGGTCACCTGCCATATAGATTTAAAAACAAAACCAAGCTCTCGGAGAGGGGAGAGAAGGGGATTCAGATGAATGTGCTTTTTTGTTTGTGTCGAGCAGATCCTAGAGCAACCCAAGATGCGTTTTGGAAAATGGCTTCCCTGTCACATCGTGCCCAGGGGCTCGGCACAGAGCAAGGCGCAGCACAGGTCTGCCGCTGCTGTTCTGCCGCTGCCAGGCGTGGTGTGAGGCTCCCACCGCAGCATCGCTCCTGGCAAAACACTGGGTCCGAAAAGAAGTGCCATGAAAGCCTGAGGCTCCAGGGCTGTCCCCAGAGCTGGTTCCCTCCAGCCACCTCCAGGGCTAGAGACAGCAGTCTGGGTCCCCAGGCAGGTGCCATCTACCCGTTGGGCGGCATGGCCAAGGCCAGAGCAACCTGCTGCCTCCGAGATGTCCCATGTCTGCTGGGAAGAGAGCTGTGCAGTAGGCTGCCTGCCGCTGCGGCTGCTCTCGGGCCGTGGGCAGCTCCCTACCTTCGCCTGCTCCCTGCCAGAGGAATGCGCACAGGAGGTAGGAGGAGCAGGGAAGAAGTTGTTTTGAAATACCAGCTCCCATTTTATTTATCTGGATCCCACAGTGCCCATGGCACAGTAGCCGCTCATAACGAGCGCCTTCTGTTCCCAAAGCGCTGTACAAACACGAACACACACTTCCCACGCCCTTCGTGGCAACACAACACACTGGCATGCTCAGTGCGGCACCAGACACGCAGAGCTCACTGCCCCACGCCGGCCTGGCGCTTCCACACAACTGGATGGTCATGAAATCGTATGTGAACAAGCAGTACTTGGCACTTGGCAGCTGCAGCAGGCATTACAAACACGAGCTGGTAAAGCCTCGTGAGCCTCCCACGCAGTGATCTCCCATAGAAACTGGCCAGCCTCCCTGGAGATTAATCCCTCACTCACTGCGGGGAGCACAGACAGAATAAGTTACCTAGGGAGCTGACAACAGGTAAGTGCAAACCCTGTGCCTCTTGTTCCCACTTCAAGACAGTGGAAGGGAGGCACAGAAGACTCGAGGCCTTGCCCAAAGCTGCCCCAGCCATCAGCAAAGCCGCAAAGAAAACCTTTGCCCTTTGGCTCCCGGTCCCCAGCATGGACACTAAGACAGTAATACTGAAGCATGGCCTTGCCAGCAGTGCCCTGCCAGCCTCGCCAGGGCTCACAAGAGCACTGCAGATGTGCACCCACCCTGTGGGCAGGGGGAGCAGGTGCCGGGCTTCCCCAGGGATTGCTGTGGAGGGGCAGCCAGGGACCCTGCTGCTGCCAGCACCGGCTCATGCAGGGGGACCGATGCAAGGACAGCTGCCCAGACAGGCAGGACCTGCCGCCACAGAGCGAGGGGCATTGCTCGCTCGCAGGCTGGTGGCTCCAGCTCTCCCCAGCCTTCAGCCCAGGGGACCAGGCTGGCCTGGCCATCAGAGATGTTTCTGATTTGAGCAGAAGGAGCAAGATGCGGGGCTGGGGGCAGGGGAGGGGAGCGACGGGTAGAGGTTTGCAGTGGAGCTAAAAGGGGAGATTTAGTAACTGTCGGAAAAAATGGCTGCTTTATTGCAGGCAGCTTGTAAACCCTGGAGCCTGAAGGTCTGGGAGTAATTTCTCCCTCCCACGTGCTGGGCTCAGTTTGTACTGGGGGTCAGAGGGCAGTGCTTTTCCAAAGCATTCTGGGAAAGACGCCAACTGGAGCAAGCTGCTAAACACTGCTCCTGCGGCAAAGCGCAGCCCAGGCTGCCTGAGCTGGAGTGCACCGTTAACCCTTCGCAGGGCGATCCCTCCCCTCTGTCTCTCCTGGCTCTGTCCCTCCAGCGTGGGAAGAGGAAGGTGGGGAGGATGGATGCTGCAGACCCAGCAGGGATGGCCTCCCAGAGCCCAACACCAGTCCCTGCACCCCATAAACCTGCCTCCTCCACGCCACTGCCCTCAAGCAGCCTGTGAGCACCAAGTCACAGAATCATAGACTCAATCACAGAACGGTTACAGTTGGAAGGGTCCTTAAAGACCACCCAGTCCCAACCCCCTGCCATGGGCAGGGACACTTTCCACTAGACCAGCTTGCTCAAAGCCCCGTCCAACCTGGCCTTGAACACCTCCAGGGATGGGGCAGCCACAGCTTCTCTGGGCAACCTGGGCTACTGTCTCATCACCCTCACAGTAAAGAATTTCTTCTTCATATCTAATCTAAACCTCCCCCCTTCCAGTTTGAAGCCATTACTCCTCATCCTATGGCTCCACTCCCTGACAAAGAGTCCCTCCCCAGCCTTCCTAAAGCCCCTTTAGGGACTGGAAGGGGCTCAAAGGTCTCCCCGGAGCCTTCTCTTCTTCCAGGCTGAACACCTCCAACTTTCTGAGCCTGTCCTCACAGCAGAGGGGCTCCAGCCCTCAGATCATCTCTGTGGCCTCCTCTGGACTCGTTCCAACAGGTCCATGTCCTTCTTATGGTAGGGGCCCCAGAGCTGGAAGCAGCACTGCAGGGGAGTCTCACCAGAGCGGAGCAGAGGGGCAGAATCCCCTCCCTCGCCCTGCCAGCCACGCTGCTGGGGATGCAGCCTAGGAGGTGGTTGGCTTTTCTGGGCTGCAAGTCACAACCTGGGGCACTGACTGGGGCACTCGCAGGAGAGAATGTTCCTGTGGGCAGGGTCCTGCTGGGCTCCTACCACCTCTTCTCCGCTCAAGAGAAGGATGCCCTCCCCAGCAACCTCTGGGGCTGTGGTGCTCCCTCTGCTTCCACTCATCGGTGCCTTCTTTCCAGGGTGACGCCATGTCCCACTCATCTCCTGGGGGAGGCAGCAACTGGCCTCCACCTGGCACCTTCTGCTTCTCCTCAGCACTGGGTAAACCCCAGGACCTACCAGTCTTGCCTTGGGCTGCTGGTGATGCTCCCGTTCCCTAGGGGGAACTTTAAAGGCTGCCTGCCAGGACTCCCTTATCTCCTTAGCCACCACTTCACAGGCTCTCGGACAGGGTCCTACGGGCTGGGGGAGGCATGGCTTTGCTGTCTCACCCCTGCGATGCAGCGGCTCTGGATCACCTGTGCAGGCGATAGCATGGCTCCCTGCAGCAGTTCAGCTTCCTCTCCCGGGGATGTGTGTGAGCATTTCTGGCCTGCAGCCCAGCCCCGCTGCCCCCACCAAGTATCCGCCAGCACACAAAGAGGAAGGGAGCTCAGTTCTGTTTCTCAGCGGCATCTCTCATCTTCCTCTCAGACGCATGCCCCATCTTTCTCTTGCTTCATCATCTCCTTCGTGCTCAGCGCCACACCGACGAGGAGGAGGGGCCTGCGGTTACTGCCCAGGCAAACAGGAGACCTGAGTGCTCGACTCGGATCGGATCCACTCTAGGCTCTTCCCCTCCGTGCAGCAGCACCGGTCCCGGTGGCCACAGTTCAGTGCCCAGAAGTATGCTGATGGGCATGCCAGGGCCCTTCGCTGGTGACACCGCAGAGCCTTGGCCCTGCTCACCACGCAGACCCCGGCCTCGCTGCTCGCTGTCAGCCAGGCACCCTGCGCCAGCCTGGCCCTGCAGCTCCCATCTCTATGCCACATCCTTCACAGCCACTCGAATAACTTCACTGGCTCCTCCAGTGGCAGTCGCCCAGCTCTCCCACTACCGCTTCTCTGATGCCTGGCGTGGGCACAGACCACAGCCTTACTAACCAAACAGGGGGGCCAGAACCTACTGTCAACTAAGTGCGTGCTGAGCAATGCCCCTCCGAAACACCACGCTTCCCCTGAGCTGGCACGGGGCATCTGGCCATGCCTCTGTACCCCTCCACCGCAATGACAGTCACAGTGCAGAACATGATCCCTTTCCCTCCAAAAGCAGAGTTGTGCCTTCTTGTCTAAATCCCTTTGAATCGTGCTCGCGTCTTTCTGATCCAGGTACAAAATGGCAAATTTCCCCACCGGCTTCGTTTATTCCAGTCTTCCAAGCTCCTGTTTTCATGTCCCACCTGCAATCCCTCCAGCTCCTTCTTCCCAACCTGCCTTTACAGTCAGAGCTGCTGAATCTTTCATCCTCTACCACCGCTTCTGACTAATCCACATACCTCAGCCCTCCTTCTGGGCTTTCCCCAAGATCACAGCCCGGCATTGCCTTCATGCTCCCAGCTACTGCTTCACCAGTTTCAGGAGAAAGGGAGTTTGCTACGCTCCCCCGTGCCCTCTTCATTAAATCCTTCCATTCCATCCCTCCCAGCTCCTCCACTCTCACCTCCGGAGGAGCCCCCAGGCTAGAAGCACAGACGATGCAGCCGGGGCATCTCGGCAACTGTCCTGTTGGGGGACTGGCTGGGCTTGGGGTAAAGATCTCTTCTCAGGCTACCGCCATACTTTCTGGTGCCAAACAGACAAGAACCTGGTGCAGCAGCACCAAGAGGCTGAAGCCACAAGAAATGCCACTTTGCAGGGTGCTTCCTGCTGCCAAGACGGCAGGACTACCAAGCCTGGGGGTCGCTCTCAGGAGGCAGAAATCTGCAGCCCTGCTGCCCCCTCACCCCAGGCACACGCCATCCCACTGTTCAGCCACAGCGGAAAGAAACAAACCTCCCTTCTCACCAAAGGGGCCAGATGAATACCTGGAATAGCGAACTTTGCCCTCCACATCTGCGAGGGACAGACCCGAGCCAGACATCGGACCAAAGCATCCAGCTCTGGCACCAGGGCTGAAGCTCACAGCTGACCTTGCCGCATCTGCTCCAGTCAACCGGCTCCGAGCTTTCTGCCCCAGACTCTGCGCCTGCCTCAGGCCCCAGGCACTGGCTGGAGACCTGCCAAGGAGAGGGCTGCCTGTTTGAATCATGAGCCAGAACCGGGTAAGCATCACCTTTAATAAGCCTTTCCCCTCCATCAGGCACCCTGATTTTTTTTCAGCTGCGGTCTTGTGAGACGGAAGGCTGCTTGGAGCTGAGCCAGCACCAGGGAAACCACCATTTCAAGGTCCTGCGAAGGAGCCTGTATGAGCAGAAGGGAGCTTTGGTCAGGCGTGCAGGGGGTGATGCAAAGAGCAGGCTGTTCGCTGGGAAGCTGCTGCCGCTTGCCAGGAGGCAGTGGGGGAGGAGGCAGCAGATGTCCGCAGACAGCATTTGCAAGAGCCTGCAGCCCTCCAGCCCAGCAAGGGGAGGAAGGTGGCAGCTGGTGCCACTGCTGCTGCATTGTAATTGAACAGGACAAACACGACAGAGTCTGCCGAGAAAGCTTACGCTGCCTTTCCCTCTGATAACCACTCCTTCAGCGATGGGAAGCGGGAGTCCCAGCACCCCAGCTGGGGGTCAGAGAAAGACCTCAGGATGACCGTCAAGGAACCTCGAACACAGGAGGAAAAAAGCTCTGCCATGAAGACTGCAAGACCCTCCTTCTTCCCCAGGAAGCAGCAGCGGCTGAAACCCCAGGGCAGGCATCACGCCAGGGCCGAGTCCGGCTACGGGGGCCTGGGTGAAGGCAGTGTGCTACAGCCCATGCACTGCCTTTATCCCTGGCATACGCAACAGCCGGGCACCGACAGCCAGAGCCTGGGCAAGTGCCTGAGGATGGATGCACAGTGGATTCCCGGCAGAAAGAGGAAGAGAGCCCAGGAGCTCTGGCTGCAGCCTCCCCCTTTAGGCACTGGAGCACCAGTCCATGTTCCCCCCTCACTGTGCAAACAGAGGACACAAAACAGGGCCGCTGGCGCCGTGGCGGGCAGCCAGTGAGTCCAAGCCCAGCCGTGCTACTTTCAGTGTGAGATGCAGGCAGGGCTCGGAGGCGGCCCACGTGGCTCTTGTTTCCTGCCTCTGGGCAGGGGAGGTTGGCTTCCTCCCCACCCCACAGCAGTGAGGCCAACCAGGGGAGCTCTGCATCCAGCAGCTACCCCATGACCACCTCACAGGTTTTGTTCTGCACCTGGGATGCAGTGAGCCAGGCAGCATCGGTCTGACAAGATGTACAGTGGCAGGAGCACCACCTTAAAGAACTGGTCCCATGGCAGTGGGACACCTGAGGGCAGTGGCAGGTCCTGGGCAAGCCATCCTCCCACCTGACAGCATCCTGACCATCGCCAGCATCTACACGACCCTCTCTGCACAGATTGTTCCAAAGGACCTTCAAACCCCAAGAAAAATCAGCACTTGCCCGTTTTGGAGGGAAAGGAACTGACTTCAGCCAGAGGGATCTTTGGCTCATTAAGCGATACCACCCTCAAGCTTGTTGTTCAGATCAAATCAAGCAGTTCCTGGGCTCCTCCTACAGCATACTGAGACGCAGTCTGGCACTTGGGTCCACTTGAGTCCTCTTAAAATAAAAATTAATTGATATGCAAATCAGATGAGGCATTAGCCTAGTCTACTGGCCAAGGGCGATGCACAGATTCCCCGCTGTTTCATGCTATGATCCCAACTGCCCCACGCCTCTCCTCCTTCCCAAGCCCAGGGTCGGCCATTAGTCACGGCTCTCCAGAGCAGAGAGGACCTCATGGATGCACGCCTTGCGTGCAGAAGGGAGCCTGCATGGCATGTGTTCTTCTTGAGCCAGGTCCCAGCTCTGCCTCATCCCCTCCCTGACCATCACCATGTCACGTCTGGCAGGAGCACTGCTGGGCTCTCACCTCAAGCTGAGCTACTTGCACACGACCTGAGTCTGAGTGCTACATGGGACAACAGAGCTGCTCCAGGCACATCAACCTCTGTGCCTAGTGGAGAGGCAAGGAGGTAGCAAGAGAAGTAAGAGCCTGGCCTCCTGGCACGTTTGCTATTGGGATTCTTCTATCAATTTCCAAGAGAGATCAACTCTTTGCATGCTCCCAGTAGCTTTTCCAAATATATTGTAAACAGCAACCACAGCACCAGCCACTCCACCACCTGCAGCCAGGAACAGCCGCAGATCAAACATGGAAACAGCAGCCATCCAAGATGTTCAGGATCAGGTTGTGGAGGAAGGGCAATACCAAAACATGCCATTACTCTTGGACACGCTCACCTCTCCTCTCTCCCCTTCCAACTAACCAACCATCAACTACAGCTACCCTCGTCTGCAATCTTGTTTCAACCTGAGGCTGGGCAGCGCAATTAACCTCTCCATCTGGTTGCAGCGAGATGAATACAAAGCTCGGCATCACCCAGACAAGGATCAGCAGCCCTGAGGGATGTCAGCATCGTCCCTTTCCACTGAAAGGGCTCGGAGCATGGCTCTGCCAGCGTCAGCCTGAGAACTAGGAAATCCTAAGGCAGCTGGTTTGCTTCACTGGTGGTTGAACCTACCAACCGCGGACCTCCAAGGGCCTGTAGGCTACTGCTGAGAGTTCTGGGGAAAGTACCTAAGAAAGGCAGCCTATTATTGCAATAGGTTTGTTGCATAGGGTTCCATACCAGCATCAGAAAAATAACTGGAGCCCTTAAAAAAAGTTTAAAACCTACTAATGCAAGTAATACATTTTAATTAGACTTAATTAGGACTTTGTGAAATTACTTTCAATTAAAAAGCATAACAAACTAACCGATAAACGTTTGCCATCAGTAGCTGAGTCTCTCTGAATATTTTGAAAGCGCTATGTGGAGTGGGGAGCAGTCACTTACAGGTAAGGTCCGGATCACACGAACGCCCAGGTGGGTAAATCACTCTTCTCACTAAAATAACACATGCACCTGCAAAATCAGGGCTAAAACTACATTTATAGCAAAATATCTGGAAGCAGCAGGATGCATCTTTGCTGACATTCTGCTTAAGGCAAAGTAACTCCTCTTGTACAAAATGTTTACAACTTCAACTCATTAAACTGACTTTCAATGAGCAAAACCAGGTTTGGGTTTTGGGAGGGGTTTCTGTTTCCTCGTTTTTGTTTTTTTGAAACAGACTCCAAAGCAGGTTCAAACACTGAATACTGTGATTTTTTTTTTTTTTAAAGAGAGTTTTAAAAGAGAGCGGGGAGCAAAACTCACACTGAATTCTACAAGGGAGGTGGGCAGCCTAGGCAGATCATTACTGAACACTGACCTGCGGAAATGTTTCGGGGAGGAAAGGTGCTACTGACTGAATTGCAGCCATGCTGCTGCACTTACCTGTTCTTTATTTGGGTTTGTACTACTCTCACAGCAAAGAAAACAAACAGGGCTTTGGACTTTTCTCTTGCAGTGTCAAGTTCATGTGAAACAGGATTCCTCATTGACAATTAGGAAACTAATTAGAGAGTACAAAAAACATTGACTTCAGCCATTCTAAAACAGATATACACAGATGGCATCACAGAGATTATTAACAATAGCAAAAAGATATTTAACTATTTTTTGAATACTTTTCCCAGCAGCTCCCCACGTGTTCCGAGCTCCTAGAACAAGGTGGGACAGAGAAGCTGATCTCTATGAGAACCCGACAGGAGAGCCACGCTCATACTTGCCAGCAGCAGAGCGAAGGTGCTTGGCCTCCACTGTCAAACGCGATCTCGGCTTCTGCCCGTGAGCCCCAAGAAAGGAAAGGGGACGTATCGCTCATTTTCCAGGTGGAGGAGGGGACGCAGCCCCGGGAAGGTGCTTTCTCCTGCCCAATGCAGCAGAAGGCTGGGGATGGGTGCAGTGATGAAAGAAAGGGAGAGGAGGGCACGGTTCTGGTGCTCGTATCCCACTCCGAGGGCTGCCAGGCCCGCACAGGCTGCCAAATCAAATAGCTCTCCAGAGCCGCGCTCCTGACAGGCGTAACAGGCAAAGCCCTCAAAGCAGGACCGGCGCAAGGCTCCTTCCACCCAGGGCCATCACTGCCCACATCTGATGCTCATCTGCCACGACTGGCAGCAGCTGATGCCTAGGGATTGCACAGAAACCTCCATCTTTCCCGCTGGAGATGCTCCACAGCTCCCCAGGCCCCTGCAGTTTTACAGGCTCCAACCAACACCCCTGTCCCGGTCGCCGCAGATGCCTTTTTAGCATTGGAGAGGGATCTGGGACACTGTGAGGACATGCGAGGAGGCCGGTGATGACCAGCCTGTACCCCCAGTGCCTCCCCAGACAGAAGTGCTTGTCAGGAGATGAGTGCCACCATCGGTGGACTCTGCTGAGGTAAACCAGACAAATGCAAGGGCAGACCTTCAGCATCTCCCTGAGGGGGTGTTGACCCAAAATTGAGGGCTCCCGGCTTCCTTCTCAGCACCGGTCCTGCCAAAGGAAGGCAGGCAAGTCAGAGCTTATTTTGCGTCCTGGTTTCTCCTACTGTAACACAGTTGCTCAGCCAAAGCGGCAAATTACACAAGACCATCCCTTTCGGCTCAGACCTTGTGCTGGCAGCACCTGTGTTCCCACATCCCTGTGCCCACCAGCACTCTGCAGTCCCCCCGTGATGGGGGGGACCACCAGCCCACCATCTGGTGGCGGTCCTTCCTATGAGCCTTGCGGACGACACACAGCGCATCCACGTGCAGGAGCCTCTGCCTGCAACCACAGTAGAAATAAAACCACTGCCATTCAGAAAAAGCGTAATTAGCAAAGATTAAACAGCCAGTAGCTATGCTGGCAGCTGGGAGGGAAGACGCAGACCATCACCTTCCTGTAGAAGAGGGGTCACTGCTTCCCTGTGCCCATCACACACCCTCCGAGAGCCCTGTCGGTCTTGCCCCGCGCTGTGCCCAGCTCCAGCCCGTTCGCCCCGATCACTAGAAAGCATATATACCGCAGTATACAAAATCCTTCCTGTCTTCTTTTCCAAATCCATCTCACCCCCTCTCAACTGGGACCCCCTCATAAAAATAAGAAGAGACAGGCCTTTCCTGGCATTTCCTTTTTCTGAAAAGGCTGTAAAATTTTCCAAGCGCAGCCAGAGCCAGAGCAAAGTTTGTCAGGAGCTCAGCTCATTAGGCGGCTGCTCAAGGAGCCCTGCGGGAGGCACAGGCTGCATAATTCAAAACAGCTTGGACCCTGGAAAAGAAAATAGAAACCAGGCTGCAAGAGCGAGGGGGGCAGCTCCAGCTCTGGCGTAACCCCTGCTCTGGGAGCACCCCATCCATGGGGCTCGAGAGGAGCCCCAGCCCCAGCAAGAGGTGCTGCAGCCAGCCCAAGAGGAGCTGGCACCAGGCGGAGGAAATTCCAAGCCTGTTGCTTCTGGCAGCCACGCCAGGCCCTGGCTAGGACCTCGGCAACCTGGAAACCAGCTACTCAGCAATTTTCTTGCCATCCAGAGGGCTTGTTCTGAACCACAGTTTCACTTCCCCCTCCCTGCATTGCAGCCCAAGAGGCAGGGAACACCAGAGGCAAAAAAAAGTTTGCTCAGAAGCTGTTGTGACCGAGGCCCCCCCAAACTGCTCCACTCTAGGACGGCAGTCTGGAGCTGCTGCCGTTCCCCCCATTGCATCTGGGGGCGGGGAGAGCAGAGGAAACTTGCTTGGACCAGCCCTAGGTCTCCCCAGTTCCTTTTGCTCCTTGCCAGCAAAAAGTTCAAACAAGGCTGCACAGAGGCAGGACACAGGCAGCTTTCAGCCCAGCCTAACTGCCGCGCTTGAGGCTTGCCTGTGGCTGGACCGGCTCTGTTCAGGCCCTGTCTGGCCCGATCCTCTGCTGCAGACCGGTGCTGGAACGAATCCTGCCGAGGAAGTGGTGAAAGCTCCAGGGCTGCAGGGGTTTCCACAGCCTTGGCTGGCTTGCTGTCGGGAAGAGGCACCCAGAGACGTAGCCCTTGCTCTCAGTTACTGCCCTTCAGAGCTCCCCATCCAGCTCCTCACCAATCCGAGCCCACAGGTCACCAGGGCTGCAGGAGACCTACAGTGTGGCTACTCAGGACCCTTACAACCGCCTCTTTACAAGCCAGCATCCTCTACTGACTGCAGCCTCACACTGTGCCTTTCCCAAGAAGCCAGGAGCCCAGCACGGCATAACAAGAGAACGAAGCAATAGTCATTCCACCCAGTGCTGAAACCCCTTCCCGTCTGAAGGGGAGCACAACTGTTCACTGATACACAGCTGTTTAGCAGGATCTTTCTTCCAAAGAGGATATTAAGAATACATTTTCTAACAGGAAGACTGCAACGCTCCACAGAGCCCCTGCCTGCAGAACCAGGCAACCGATGCACACCCGATCATGCAGCTAGCAAGCCCTGGGTGGCAAGTCAAGGAAGACCATCCATGAGGCCGACTTCAGGAGGGGACACACTGCAAGCAGGGAGAAACAGCTTCCCTTAACTTAAACCCTTAAGAGAAACCTGGGTACAGCCCTCCAAACAAGGGTATAGCACTCTGGGAGAACAGCATTTCTCTGCTGAGTGCACATCGGATGAGGACCACGGTGCTCCTTGGAGAACCAGACACTCGACTCACTAGCCAAGGACACGGTTTCCGACTTCTGCTGTAACCACATCAGTCGTAGCTTTCTAACTTACAGTTTTCTCAGCTGGGCAAATCCTGCAGATGAGACACTCGGGAACTGGAAAGCTCACAGATGCACCGAGCATTGAGGATACTTCAGGAGAGACGCTCCCGACCTCCAGCTTCTCAGAGGGCTGGAAAAGCCCCCTTACGCCTAGACTCAAATAGCAGGCTGAGACCCAAAGAGGCAGCTGAGCAGGAGCGGAGAGATGAGCAGGAATCGTGAATCCTGGCTTCTGTCCCTAGCTCTGCCCCATATTCCCTTCCTGTCTTTGTTTAAGTCATTTCCTTTCACTTTTCCTCCCCGTTTCTATTTCAAAGGTGAAAAAACCCAAGCCTTTGCTTCTGCAGAGCACTTGAAACCTCCTCTGGCCTGTGAGTGAGCAGAACATCGCTCCCGCCAGAGGCTGCAGGACACCCAGCATGCAGGAGCTGCGCTGCTCGCACAGACAGATCCCAGCAGAGCCTGGCGCTTCCTCTGCTTACATTTCAAGAAGCACAGAGCCTGTAAACAGTCAGGGCCATGGAGCATCTTCCACGCAAATCATATCCTGGCCCGTTCCTCTCCTCGGCCACTGCAGCAAGCACCCAAGCAAGGAAAAGGAAAGCTGCTCAGCTGAGCTGTGACAGAAGGAGCAGCACAGCTGCACACAGCATTGCTCTAGACGGCCCGTCTGCAAGGAGGTGGCCCTCAAACCAGTAGCAGCAAGGACGGATAAAGGACGATACAGCAACAAGAAGCAGGGTTAAAAGGGGAAAACAACGAAAACCCAACCCAAACAGCAGCCCAAAGAGGCAGGCTGGAGCAGAGTCGCCTGCGGAGCGCAGCCCTCCTGCTCCTGAGCAGATCTGTCCTGTGGCGTCCCACATACTTCAGGGAGAGGGAAGACCAGTAGGCATAGGCAGGAACAAGGAGCACTCTGTGGCTTTGCTCGGTATTTCAGGCCACCTCTCACACAGGAGGAGCTCTGCTTCGCTTTCCAAGTCTCGCCCTTTCTGGCACGGATCACAAACCTGGCTTCTGGCCCAGGACTTGGCTCCAGCAGAGCTCCTCACCAAACAGGGTGACGCCCCACCTCTGGGCACAGCACACAGCCCAGTCTTAAAGCCATCTTGAGGCCATTACCCCAGCATCAGAGGAGGCTCCCCATCATTCCCTAGCTGGGATTCAAGGCATCCTGAGTCGCAGCTGAAAAAAACCAAACTCCAAACCTAGCTCCTACTCTTGGTAGAAGCAAAACCCAACAACAAAGCGCCATTTTCTCTAGCAGCTCCAGCCAAAGCTGGGACATGATCTGCCTGCATCAGGGAAGCGCAGTCTCCCAAAGACACCCAAGCACAGCTAGCACGTTCCTCTGCCTACAACTGCCTGGAAAGATGCAGCAGGACAAGATGTCAGGCGAAGGCCCTGCCCTCCCGTCACTGGCAGTGCGGAGGGCCTGGAAACCACAGCCTGATGCACCACCCACCTGGCAATCCAGCACGGACACTGGGATACAGGGGAGCCACTTGTGCCTAGACACCAGTAGCTGCCAAAGAACTGGCCCATCTCTCCAGAAAGAGCTGAGCAAATGGGAAGCAGGCCTCATCCCATCGGCTGCGCTCAGCGAGAGTGGAACAGGTTCCCACTTGGCTCTTCAGGGTGCCACAGCCCATCATCCTCACGCCACCTTCTCCAGTGGAGGGTCGCAGCCGGCATCAAGGCAACCCTGCACATTGAGGAGCTGCGTGTCTCTGACAGCCCATCCCATGCCCTGGGAGAGGGGCAGCAGGAGCGCAAGCTGGGAAGGGAGGGCTGAGTCCAAGCAAGCCAGACTCAGAGCCGGTCAGGACACCCAAGAGCAGCGTGCACATTTCTAAGGCTCGGTGAGGGCTTTGGATCATAATGCCGAGGTGTCCTGTGCTCCCTCTCCTGCCACGCCAGGGACCAGACTGCCCAGGGCAATGACAAGCCCAGCTTCTCTCGCCAAGGATGCGGGGAGCGCGCAGGGCTCCTGGCAAGCCGCCCCTTCATAGCGTAGCTCTCCCTTAAATCAAAAGCAGGTACCAGTGACACTAACTGCTTCCTCTACGCTGGCTCCTGCCGAGTACAGCCCTGTTGCAACTGCAAACACCACTGCGAACTGGTCCCAATTAGAGCAAAATCCATCACCCTCTCCACCTTGGACTTTCAAAGAAGATCGGGTAGGGAGAAAACAAAACCAGCTCCTCATTCCCAGGAAGGGCCTGGTGCCAAGCAGATGACCTGGAACAGACACCACGGAAGGAGGAAGGGTGTCTCTCATCCACGCCACGTGCTTTGGCGGGTACTGCCTCCTGGGGAGAGGCCGAGGAAGGGCAAAATACAGCAACAGAAACCATCCCTGCCAACCTCTGGTAACAGTTCCTGGGTACCTTCCACTCAGGGCTGCCAGGGGTGGTGCTTGCAGAAGGGAAGCCAAACCAGAGGAGCAAAGATCAACCTGCCAGAAGGTAGCATGCAACTTTGAAACAGAAGTCAGGAAGAACTGAGGAACCTCGTTTCGGCCATCCTCACCCCCGCACCACACAGAGCTGCTGGAAACGAAGCAAAGCAGCTGCAACGCTTCCTCGGCCCCTTGCTCCTAGACAGGTGTATTTTTCCACAGCTTCAGTGCTACAAGAGATCTCGTAGAGTAGTTTTAATCTCATGGAGATCAACTACATAGAGTCCGTATCCAAAGCTCCTGCACTCCCTGGAAACAAGAACCGTGCGCGAGATCACCAGAAAACACATTTCCCGGTCGACATCTTCCTAGGAGGGAAGGAGTGCTGAGTGACACTGAGTCCTGACCTGCATTAGATTTTGATTTGCCAGAAGAGTCATGCTGGCAATCCTCCTAGCACTTCGCTGATGCAGCTTAAATAACACTGACAAAATATTGCCGCATCTGTACATCATATCGCTATGATACCTCCGTCCTTCATTATATCACATATCCATGCATCTGCATACCACATCTCCCGCTAAAAATGCCAAAAGTAGTCACAAACTTAGCACAACTCTCCTGTGCTCCCCCTCGTCCAGGGCACTGGCGTGATGCTGGGTCTTTGCCCAAAGAGCAACAGCAGAAGGAAAATGACGTTTGCAGGGCAAGCTCTAGGCTTCTGCTCAGCTAAGGCCAGTGTCCCTGGGAGGAGGCAGCAGCAGAAACTCAGGAGCGGGCTCACAAGTGGAGCAGACCCTCGATGCACTCTTGAACAGGAAGAGCAAACTTGTGCTTTTCCACAGGGGACTTACTGCCCCAGAAGAGGCCTGCTTGGGAGATCCGTCAGTCAGAGTATTTAAAACTGGATGGAGCCCTAAGGAACTAAGGGCTGGAAGCCCGCCTGTGCCATTCCCAGGAAACGGCTAGACCCGAGCAGCTTAAAACCCATCGTAGCTGCTGGAATACACAACTAGTGCCAGGAAGAGCACATCTGGACCTCAGGGAGGGACACAGATGCACCCTCGAGCGCTCCATTAGCTTAACAGTTTCACTCTTAGCAGTAGCCGAGCCCGATACAATCACCCAAGAGAGCGCCAAGAAGCAAAGACTGTCCTGATGTCAACGCCAAACTGGACATCGTGCCGAGAAGAGATGGGGCACAGAAAACAACCCCAGGACCCGTCTTTTACTTGGGACTCTGCAACCAGCAACAGACAACCAGAGTAAGCTACGAAGAGTAACGCCTCTACGGCAGTAAGAGACAGCCACCAGTTGGAACATGGCTGATGCTCCCCGCAGATGGAACCAAGAGCCTCCTCTCTAGCTACTGCTCCCTTCTGCACCCCTCCACGCAGCGAGCGCTGCTGGGAGAGAGAGAGGGCTCACACCGTTTCAGCAGGAAAGAACAACAGGGAGGAGAAGGAAAAGCAAAGGGTTTTTTCCACCAAAACAGCAAGTATGGAGAACGCGATGCCAGCTGGGTTAACAATGTGACGGAAAAGTCAAAGGCTGAGTTGAGCTCGTATCCTAGGGACTCCAAGCTGGCATGAGCAAGGTCCACAGCTCTATGGGCTTGAGTTAACCTGGCACTGAAGGGCAACTCCAGCGCATCCCCAGCAGCTGCCCTGGCACAGCCTAGGCCAGCAAGCTCAGTACTTCCAGCTTTGCAACGGCCCAGCCGCTTCACCCAGCAGTCTGTCCCCTCTGTCACACGGCAGCCAGAGAGCCGCCTTCCGACAGCAGCACAGCGAGGTGCAAAAGGTGGAAGGCCTTTAAGTACAAAACATAACAATTTTACTTTCTTCAGCTGAACAGCTATGGTTTCAAGTTTCTGAGCAAGCTTTCCTTTAGCTGCTGCCTTTCCCCCTCCCCTCCCTCCCCCCATTGGAGGGGGGTCTAGAAAGACAAAAAGGGAGAGCAGGAAGATGCAGTAACACCTACAACATTACACTGCATAAAATACTAAGCACCACAAAATAGATTTTCTAGGTAATGAAGATACCAGTCAGGGTGTCAGGGAGGCACCGATCACACCATCTGCCCAGCTAAAATGGCAAAACACACGTTAAACAGACAGAAAGGTTCTAGAGTATTTAGGGTGTGAATGCTCTGGAAAAAGTCCTCCATGGAGTAGACAATTGCTGTAGAGACAGCACACTGATAACCGCATCTTTCTACCGAGGAGAAAGAGAGAATCAGGCAATGATGTCAACCTGGTGATTTTTGCACTAGTACCAGCCTTGGGTGTGTACTGTGTACCCACATGTGCCAGCAGCCAGCCTTATCGCAGGCACCACAGCCAAAGGAGGTCTTGCTTCAGCACTGACACAGACTCGCCACGCGACCTTGGGGAAATCACTTCCTCCGTGACTCACTTCTCTTATCCCTCCTGCCACCAAAGCAGCAAAACAAGGCGCGCACACGTCCCTTCGCAGAGACCTGGCAACTGATGGCTGGAAGGAACTGCATGTTGTTACCGTGTGCCTGGCATGAAACAGCGTTTGGGCAGATAACAAGAAGTAGCCACGTTTGCAGCACAGATCCCACAGGTCAAGAGCACGCAGCTAAGTCTCCTGTCGCCCCGCTCAGCAGGGATGCACCGCAGCCAGAGGTGTGTGGTTGTCTTCCGTGCTGCGCCACGCTGCCGGCAGCCCTTTGCCTGGCGCAGCCAGGACACAACCGTGTGACACTGTAGCCTGACACCCTGTCAAACAGCACTGCCCCCAAGGCGCGCAGACACCACACACAACAACACAGCAGCCTGCCCTGTCATGTAGTATTACTTATGTGTTCAGATATGCATCCTCCTCACATTTCTACTCCAGCAAGTGGTTGCTAGCAGAGCGGGGCTAGGACAAGTTCACCACCTGCTAAAGACATGTCCCTAATACAATGTGGGGAAGGTTTTGTTACATCGATTCCTTTCTGTGTGCAAGAAAAGCATGTACGTACGGTGTTTACCCCCTTTTTCCTCCAAATCAACCACGCACCTGGTTTACCTCAAGGAGCCCATCAAAGTATGACACTACAAAGAGAGGGGAGAGGTCTCCCTTGACACTTAGGAGCACTTATTTAAACCCCCATGTGAAATGCAGTGAGTCCAGATACAGGAATCCCAGTTCCAATCCTCCCTGGGGCTTTAACAGCACTGACGTCTTGCCAAATCCAGAACAGCCCGGGTAAAACCGGGCACAATGCAAGTAAGTTCTTTGCATCTAGAGCGGAGCCCCACTCGAGGCTCCTTGGTCCTCGAGGAATTACCGGCGGCAGCGATGAGTTACAAGGACCCGGGAAGAGCGGTCCCCGAAATGTACGGGCGAAGCAGAACGGGCGGCACGGGCCAGGGCCGATGTCCAGGACATGCCCGAGGAAAGCTGGAGCCTTGACAGCACATCCCGGCCCACGCCGGCGGCGGGCGCGGGCGGCGCGGACCCGCGTGGGAAGCGCCGCGCTATGCCGGGGCCGGCGTCGTCTCCCCGCCGCCCCCCCGGGAGCCGTAGCGCGGCGGCCCCCGCGCAGCGGGACGCGCCCGGCTGACAGCCCCGAGGCGAGGGGCGGTGCGGAGCCTCGGCCTCCCCCCCCTCCGCGGCGGAACAATGGGGCGGCGGACCCCCGGGCTCGGCGGGGCACTCACCTCGGCGACAGCTCAGGGCAGGCCGGGCGAGCTCGCCGGGGCGGCGCGGCGCGGCTCCGCGGGCTGCTGAGGGCCGGCCGGCGGCGCGGGCCGCGCTCATGGCTCGGCCGCCCGCCGCGGGGCGCGGGGCCGGGGCCGGCGCCGCCGGCGGAGCCCCCCGCCCCGCCGCGCCGCTCCTTCCGCCGGCGGCGGCGGCTCCAGCCCGCGCCCGCCGACGGGGGTGGGCGTCCGGCCGCGGCGGGCCCCGGCTGCCCGCCCGGCCCCGGGCGGCTTCCCCACGCTGCGGCGGGCTGCGGTGCCGGCGGGCGCGGCGGGGCGGGCGCGGGCGGGGACGCCGTGGCGGGGGGCGAGGCGCTGCGTGCCGAGTGCTCCTTTCTCCGCCGGAGCCTGAATAATCATTTGGAGAAACGGGATCATTCACTTTCCTCCGAGCGCGGAGCCAGGCGCTGCCCTGTCAAAATAAAAGCCCCGCGCGCTGATTCACCGCTTCCTCGTCGCCGGCGCTCCGCCGGCCGCCCAGCGGCCTGCCAGGGACCAGCACCGGCGACCAGCACCGGGTCCGGGGCCGACTGCGGCCCGCGAAGGGGAGACGCCGTCTCCCTGCGAGCGGCCGGCCAGGGACACGAGGCGTCGCACCGCCAGCCGCCTAGCAGGCGGGTCCTGGCATCGCCTGTCACAGCAGAACCGCGTCCCACGACAGCATCGGGACCTCTCCCGCTCAGCATCTCTCTGCCCTGCTTCGTAACCCAAAACATCAGCCTGGGATGAAGCTCCGCAAGCCTCCACTTCTGGCCGTGCTGGCGCCCTGCGTATCCTACTCTTGAGCCTGGCTGCGCTGGGGAGGGAGATCCCACACCTGAGCCCCTCTCTGCCGCGTCTCCCACAGCCTACGCATGAGATGCAGAGGGGCTGGCCCCAGCACCTGGGACGGGCAGCGTGTTAGTGTCTTTACCAACAACTTTTCCATACGTTAACCACCCTCTTTCCCCTGAGTGATGGCCTCCATCGACAGCTACAGCAGGGTGGGGTGACAGGAGTGGGGAGAGGCAGGTGAGACCCCGGAGAGAGGCAGGAGGCGAGATGGCTGGGGGCAGCCGGGTGCAGGCTCAGGTGGAAACAGTGTGCATCTCAAATACACCATTTGCTTCAGCTGGGCGGCAGGAGTGCAGCCCTCCACCGACCTTGGGAGCTGCGGCCCGACTGGGGGCTGCTGCTGGCTGCAGCTGGGGGAGGACACAGCTGGCTCACTGGCTGCCTGCACTCCGTGCCTGCTCCCTCCCCCTCGCAGGCAGAAGGGAGCCGCACAAATGCACACACACATCAGGCTATTAAGCCAGTCCACCTGCTTCTGGACGACGCCAGCAGCATCCTAACCAGGATGTGTCACCTTCCTGTCTGCAGTGCACTAACTGCTCAGGGGTGGGCTGGGAAGAGAGGGCTGGAGGCAGGGACCACTCGGCAGCATCTCCGAGCACTGCAGAGCTAAAGAGGATCCAGGGACAAGTGACGGGAAGCAGCAGCCCTGACTGAAAATGGAAGCACGCCTTGCCCTCCTGCAGCTGCCACAAGGGCCAGACCCGGGGGACCCCAGTCACTCTCCCTCCCCTGGCTCAGGGTGAGGAAGCCAGCCTGCCGCTGGGAAGCAGAGGCAGAAGAGGCAGCAGGGACGAAGGGAGGGAGGGCAGAAGCGCACTGGCTGCTCCCAAACCCAAACAGAGAAGATGGGACATTCGTCTTCGAAGGCACCTCTTTGCCCCTGGCACAGGGTGGCTTCACACATCTGCAGAATTGCCTGGGGAACAGAGCCGAGGCTGGAGCAGACAGGAGGGAGAGCCTGCAAATGCCCTGGGTTTTTCCTCAGGGGACTGCAGGCTGCGCGGGTGGGCAGTCACTGGAGTTCCCTTGGCAAAAAGCAGCATCAAGCATCATTTGCTTATACCAGCCACCCAACCATACTCGGATGTACCCCTCCCAGGGACCAGGGAGCAGTGAGGCCATACATCTCCCCGCCTCTCTGGTGAGCTCCCAAGCCTCATCAGCAAGCAGTGACATAGTTTCATGCTTTCGTCCTTCCCAGTAGCAGCACTGGGCTTGTGTCCCTGCAGATGGCATGCACAGGCACAGTGGCTTAAAGACCGGGCCCAACCACCACTGTCTGGCATAACAGCTGGGTGCCAGGGCAGGGTGGCAGCTCCTTCCCTCCAGCCACGTCCGGTGCAGAGGGGACACGTGGAGCCACCTCTCCTCCAGGCCCTCTGGCTGCCTCTCCTTCCTGCTTATTCCCTGCAGCCTCCCGGGCTTTCTACATCACAGCCCCTTGCATCTCGCCCAGCACATGAAAGTGGCAGAGTGAGACTGGGAAAGGTCAGCGGGAAGACCAGCCGCTGCCGGCTCAGCACTGAGCCTCTGTCTTTAATTAACATCTGCCGGGCTAGCTGCCCTCCCTACACTTGACTCCGGCTCCCCGGCTCCCCTTCCCTCCTCTATCATTACACCCATGCTAGGAGAGACAGGGAGGGGAGGAGATGGGGAAGCAGAGTCCTTGGAGCTCCTCAAAGCCTTCCTCTGCCACCACCACAGCAGCAGCTCATCCCAGGAGCTGGCTGGTACATCGGCACATTAGCGAGCCTCTGGCCAAGATGCCCAGACTGGCTCTTACCTGCCCCTCCCTTGCACCTGGCTTTCCCGCCTTTGGGCCACGAAAGATACTCCCAGGAAATCTAAAGCCTCCCTTCCAAACTAGTCAAGGACCAATAGGGAGCCATCTGTGACTGTAACTCCAGCCTTCCTTGGGAAGACCTGGGACCAGCCACCCAGAAGCTTCTGACACGTTCTGCCTCTGTGGGATGCAGACGATACCGGGATACAGGGTCGGAAGGATCAGCCTTGTCCCATCGTGCTTTTGCTGATGAGCACATCCGGAGTGATGGAAGCCAGGTCCCAAGCCACCTCCAAGGCTCTGGGACTTGTTCATTCCCATTGCCTCTCCAGAACGCCAGCCCCAAGCTCAGACCTTCGTGAGACCCCTGTGGGCAAGGCCCTCATTACACTTACGAATATGATTAATTAGGTCCAATTAACTATACTGGAATTAATGATGTGACTCACAGTTAACTGGAGCTGCCTCTTTGCGAAGTGTTTCCCCAGTGGCTCACTCCAGTCCCAGACCAACCCCCAGCAGAGGCCCCAGAGATGGAAGTGCACAGATGAATTGGGATGAAGGAAACGAGCCTGGGGCTGCGAAATGCCTGTTTTAAGAGCAGCCCTCTGCTTTGCTGATCCATGCCGGTGCAGAGCAGGGAGCTGGTGGCAGCTCCAGCATTAAATCCACAGACCTGCCACACAGACTTATCCCATGTTCCACCAGAAAGGCAACGTTCCAGCGAGGAGATGGAAGAGGCTACGTTACTGCTGCAGAGGTAGACGCTGACCTAAAAACATCTTTTCAGCCCTTGCTGTGCTACCCTTGGTCCTGCCCATCCCAACACAGACTCCTGGCCACAGTGCCCTCTTCTCCCCTCAGGCACTGGCACAGATCCTATCCCACAGCCTCGAAAGTCCCCACCGTGCCTCCCTCGGACTCCGTCACAAGGTCTCAATCCCACTTCTGTTTTGATGGAATCACAAAGTCGTCAGTCAAGGAAAGGGGAAAAAAGCAAACCCAGGAGAGGCCCCAAGTGTGTGCCCAGCCCTGCAGCCAGCCGGGGAAGAACGGGCTCCCTCACTGCGTGCTTGTTGGAGTTTGAGCAGGGCAGCCGCCAGCAGCAGGCAGCTGCGAGGAGCCTGCACTACCTCTGCCCCCTCTGCAGCTGCCCAGGCAGCCTGTGCCATTGGCCAGATGGACCTGGACAGAACCAAGAGTGCCCAGCTTGGCTTCTCTGCTCCTTTCAAACGGGATCCCAGCCTGTTTCCTTCACACTAACTTATCACGTCTCCAGCAGGCCAAGGCCATTCACCCACCGCAGCCAGAAGAAACTGGGGAGCGCAAAAACAACATGTGAAGCGACACAGCCAGGCAGCCACGGTCTTCTGCTCAGCATCCTCACACCAGAGCCGGACCATGGTCCCCCTTTGTACACTGGGATCTTCCTGTGCTGCAGTCCTAAAGGCAAAACACAGCCTGGGCTGGAGTACCGGAGGGGAATTTAATCAAGCTGAGCTCTCCTCTTCCCAAATGGAAATATACTGCTGCAGCCACAGCACGGCTGCCACACCATCATCTAGCAAAGACAAACTCCTGACACGGTTCCAGGATCACAAAGACACTGAGGCTCAGGATCCTGGATGCCTTGCTATTCCCGCAACGTCAGGCGCACTCGTAACGCTTGTACGGGTGCAGGCACGATGTAATTCTTCAAGCCTTCTTGTGACTCCTGCACGCTCTGAATGCCAGCCTCATCCTCCCGCCACCTCAGATGCTTGCTGCAGCCCAGGGGAAGTCATCCCAGGTCCCACAAATCCCTGATGCCGCTAGAATACTGGCACAGGAGATGAGCTTAACTCCTACCACAACAGCCTGGCCTCGGGCAGCCTCTGCCACACGCTCTAGCTGTATTTGGGCTGCTCTTTGCACAGGGCCCTGCAAAGACATTTGCTTTTGCCGTCTCCGGTCTGGGTGCATCACTGCGGTCCAGAGCAGCCCCTGGCGAACAGCAAACCCAGAAAAGGCAGAGGTTTACCGGCGCTGGAGCTAGCAGGGACCTTCTGGCCTTGCCGCCTGGCAGAGCCAGCAGCGCCGGAGCCCAGGCAGCCGCCAGCACGGCAGACGCCCGCGCCTGCGGGGCGCAAAGGGTTAAACCATTTAGCGAGGCCACCAGCGCGATAAATGCGAAGCCGGTGCCTCCCACCGCCACCCGGGGCCGGGGCCGGCAGGCGGCGGGGCGGGCGGCCGGGCGCGGGGTGGTGGTGGTGGTGGTGGGGGAAGGACTCTTATCCTGATACGGCGCCTTCCTCCCGAGTGCGGGTTTGGAAAAACTGAGCAGGCAGGGCTGGCTCTGGAATCGCAGCGCCTCGGTGACACAAAGCCAGCAGATCCCTCGCCGAAAGGACGGGCGGGTGGGGCGAGCCTGGCAGGGCGCAGGAGGAGGGAGCAGGGGTCCGGGCTCCCCCCGCAGCAGCCAGATTTCCCTTCCATGTGGCATTCCTGGCCGGCAGTGCAGGATTTTAGGTCTGCACAAACAGGCCATCGGCTCTCGTGGCCTATGCCGCTCTGGTCCCTGCCTGCCAAAGCAGACCCCCGGAGCAGCCTTGACATACGCCACGCATGCCATGCACATGGGCAAATGCCGGTTGCAGACAGGCAGATCTTCACACGTGTGCGCCAGTGACTGGTGTCAGAGATGGTGCTGGGGCAGACACGCTTTCCACAGGCGTGCGCGAGCATACGCAAACACAAACAGCAGGAAGGGAGCACAGCACAGGGGTGCCAGCCCCAGAGCTATGCTGCCGACAGCACTGGCGAGTCTGTGGTGCATCGTGCTGGGGGAATACGAGAGAGTCAAGGAAGGTGCAAGAACAGCTTTGGCTGCCCCTGCTACTACAGTCTTACAGTAAGGCTGAACTAGGAACAGAGTAATCCCTCCCTTTGATTTATTTACTCAGTGCCTTCGTCTCCAGAGGACTCCTGGAGGCTTGGTCACCGCAGACCTGTGTCAGCAAGTGTCAGAGCAGAGATCGAGAGAATTTTCAGGGAGGTCACAAGCCTGACACAAATTCAATTTTACTCAACGTCTCTATTAGTATTTGGGGTCACTCGAAATCACCACTCTATAAATGGGGTCATATCAGGAAAAGTTAGCGAGCTGCTGCCTTGCGCCATCTGCCAGCATGACAAGGACTTGTGTTGCTAGTAGCTTAGACAAGCACTTGCTACCCCTGTCCTACACACACGCAGTCTCAGTTCCTGAGACAGTCACGTTGCACCTTTGTGTGTGCAACGCCTCAGGCACACAGACCTCTAGCTGGGGGAAAAGCCTCTCCCCCAGCATCTTGGGGGCAGACCCGTTTTGCAGAGAAGCAGGGCACACAGGGCTGACACACCTGCATCGACACACAGCTGCCTGGCTAGACCCATCTGTCCTGCGTGCTCTGGGGAGGGCAACTGTCTGAGTAAAGCCACAGCCTCTACTTGTGTGTTCAGGCTCCACTCCCACTTCCGTTCCCTTGGTTTTCACCCAGCCCTTGCTCATTCGCACCCCAGTCTCCCAAAACATGCGTGCAAATGATCAGGGGGCTGGAGCACCTCTCCTACGAGGACAGGCTGAGAGAGTTGGGGTGGTTCAGGCTGGAGAAGAGAAGGCTCTGAGGAGACCTTAGAGCCCCTTTCAGTACCTAAAAGGGTACAGGAAAGCTGGGGAGGGACTCTTGATCAAGGAGTGGAGCAATAGGATGAGGGGGAATGGCTTTAAACTAAAAGAGGGAAGATTTAGACTAGATACAAGGAAGACATTTTCTACACCGAGGGTGGTGAGACACTGGCCCAGGTTGCCCAGAGAAGTGGTAGATGGCCCATCCCTGGGAACATTCAAGGTCAAGTTCGATGGGGCTCTGAGCAACCTGATCTAGTTGGAGATGTCCCATCTCATGGCAGGGGTTTGGACTAGATGGCCTTTAAAGGTCCCTTCCCACCCAAATCATTCTGTGATTCTACGATTTCCACAGGTCTGACAGTACTTTCCTGCCAGAGGTGCCGAGCACCTCAGCTGCCTGCCACGAAGACTACAGAATTTGGGACAAGGAGAAGCTCCCCCTTGCCGGGCCCACCCCACCCTTGCCAAACTCCTCGTCGCTTGCGTTTCCGTCTCGTCTTCTCTCCCGCCCCGGATTTCTCCGCCTCCCCTCACGCTCTCCAGCATCGCCCTCCAGGACACGGCGGCACCGCCGAACCCTGGCCCGTCCGTACGGCGAGGCGAGGGCGGTGGGGCGGGCCTGCTGCCCCGGGGCGGGGCGCGGCGGCGCCACCTGGCGGCGCACCGGGCCGGGCCTCCGGGGAGCGGCGGGCGGGAGCGGCCCTTCCTCGGGCTCCCGGCTCCCCTCCTGCGGCCCGGGAACGCGGGGTCGCTCTAACCGCAGCCGGATTTTTTCCCTCCGTGCTCCCCGATGCCGAGATGTATCGGGGAGAGAACCACAAGAAAACACGTTGCCTTACTGTATTTACCCTGTTTTCTGCCTGCAAAGGAGATGCAGGGCTACGCATGACAATAGCAGCATGTGCACAGCAGAAGGGGGTGTTTTAATTAAGAGGAAAAGGAGAAACTGTGACTCCAGTGAAAAATGCCAAACCAAGCTTTAACATCCAGGCGCAGAAGTGAGGAAATGGATTTCCACAGCATGCAATACATCCTTGTCCCTGCGCTGGAATACGAAGAGCTAAACGAACCCTCCATCCCTGCCAGCAGCAGTGGCTTACAGCTGGCACCTGAACCATTAAATCCTGCCTTCCTGCACAGACAGCCCTTCTTGAATATCTGCATAACAGGTACCGTAACGCACTTTACAACTGCCCTTTAGATGGTGTGGACACCAAGAACCAAGCATCAAAATCCTCTCCCAGGTGGAAGGCAACAGGGGTTGCAGGAGAGTCGTGTGTCTGGCAGTGAAGGCTGGCAGCACCAGAACACCAGATACGAGGGTTGGCCCGGACACAGATAACAAGGTCAGACAGATGCCAAGGTGCTCAGCCAGGGCAAAAAACAGAGGCAGGCACCGGGTTCAGACAGGTAGATATGGAGGGAGGCTGCCAAAGCCCTGCTGGTTCTCTCGCAGTGTGACTAGACAGGGCAAGGAAGAGCGGAGGCCAGAGTGGTGAGGCTGAAGCAGGCTAGCTGCTAGCCCCACTACACATGGGACTGAGTGACAGAAGGGGCTTGGGGAACCTCTCCCCCCTGCCACTGCCCCTTCCTCCTTCAAATGCAACCACTCTCCCAATGTAAGCAAATACACTGTACTTGAAAACACCAAGGTGCAGTTACTTAAGGAACAGAGAAGCCAACAAGTGACAATTCATTAAGATGTAGCATTGCGACTTTCTGTGCACACTCTTAATCTACCAGGCCAAAGCATAATTTTCTTGGACAAAGCAAAAGGCAGCAAGAAGGTGATAGTGCAAGAGCCTGGAGCAGCATCTCCTCCCTTACTGTCTCTCAACCATACAGCAGTCACACCACCAGCGTGGTCTTTGCAGAAACATGCAGGAAAACCCCCCAGCTACAATGAAGAGCACAATATGTACCACCCTGGCGCTGGCTTCCCAGGCCACCAGAGACAACAGCGGACTCAAAGCAGGATAGACTCTTGGCATGAGTGGGCAGGCTCGTGGATAGTAGGTGTCCAGGGCTCCCTTTCATAGCTGCGGGACGCAGAAAAGACCAAGCTGAAGACCACATAAGCAGAATTACTTCATCCAGTCCCTAACAGTCTTGCCATATGTCCCCAACTCCTCCCTCTAACCGCTGCCTTCATCCCCATTATCAGAAGCCTTGCAAGCTTCCCCATCCTCCAACAGCTACAGCTCTGTGTCCAAGCTGGAAAAGGGGAAAGAGAGAGGGGGAAAGGGAAAAAGGAGGTTTTCCAGAAGCCAATGAAATGCAACTGTGAACATAGTTCCCATGGTAACAGCAGGATCCAGGGGAAGAAAAGGGAATGTAAATCGGATTATCAAGGGGATGAACAGGGAGGGACAGACGAACCAGTTGCATCTGCCAGCCCAGCCAGGCCACTCAACCACCACCTGCACTGTGTGCTCAAGTACCAAATCCCCTCCTCACCTTAACGCCTGCCCAGAGAGCTCCCTGTGCAGCAGCTCACTCTGCTCCAGAGTCACCCAGCAAGGTGAGGTCCCCGCAGCACAACCGGGCTCACAGAGATCACTGCGGGAGTCCTACTGCCACCGCTCCCAGCCCAGAAACTTTCCCCTCAGTGGAGCAGTCTCCCTATAATTGATGGGATATATTACTTTCACTGTCTGACATCTTAACCATAAGCAAGGAGGAGGCTCAAAAATGCCCTGAACGTAAAAAAAAATTAAGAGAAGTAACTCACAAGACCCAAGATTTATGCTTCTCCACCCACAGGGGAAACAGCGTACTCCTCCCTGACATTCTAGCAAGGACTTGCACTTCAGAGAGCGAATACAGTGAAATCAAGGCAGCTTTCAATAAAGCCAGGAGGAGCTCAGCAACATGCATCAGACAGATTTAAAACAGCACACCCAACAGCAGCAGAGCCTGTTCCAGCAGGGTTCCCAGGCTCAGGAACAATCTTCCCAGCCTGAGAAAGGACTACAGTATCTCAGCTGCTCTCTAGATCTGGCTCTCCCTGCACTGCTTAGGCTGCTCGCTGCACACTCTTTCTGCCAGTGCTTCCCAGCCTGGAAAGGGTTATGTCTCAAAAGCACCTCCTGGGGTTTTGCTACTTCTTTTCTGCTCTGTTTTATTTCCTCAAAGACAAAGATCAGCTGCCTGGATCTGGCTTGACCTTACAGCAGAGCCTGCAGCCACCCTCTCTGCAGCACAGATTGCTGGCGGGGGAGGGGGGCACAGGAGGGACACATGGATTTGCTGCGCTGGAGCCCTTTTGGAGACAGGCATGAATATTTCATCATAGGGGGACGATGCTTCAGCAGCACCATGCAGATGTGGATCTGCACGGTGCTGTCAGGGACACAAAAGGACAGACCCCAGGTCAGCACTCTCCAACTCCCAGGGAGCCCACCAAGAAAAGAAGCCCCACAAGGGTAAAGGGACCTCCTCTGCCCACCTTTGCTCTGCAAGGCCAACAGTATGAGGAGCCACAGGTGGTGCCAGCATCTCCTGCACAAACCTGCTGTCCTCTACCTGACAGCAATACGCCAGCAGAGAAAGCTGCATGTTGACCTGATCTGGGGAGGGGTAGAGGGACAGCCTTATCAGTTCCCGGTACATCCCTAGTACCATAACACCCTGTCAGAATGCTGCATTGGCCCCAAAATACAAGATGTAACCAGATGGTCATTCCTAACTTGGAGCCCAGGTTTCAAGAAAGGCACAATATTCAACTGGAATCTCTAGGGGGGCTGGACCGCATTTGGCACGAAGTGTATAGGCACCCTTTGATTCAGGCACTCAATACAGCTTCCTCCATTGAAAAGGAGAGCGAGGTTTGAGATCCCTGTTTTGACTCTTTGCAATACGTAGAGCGGCTCCTGTCTACGAGTCTCTGAAAGTCTGGCATAAAAGGAGCACCTGTGTCTCCACAGCGTGTGTAGACGGCAGAAAGAAAATGGACTAAACAGCACAACGCCAGACTGCCTAGAGCAGGGCTAAGCTCATCTCTGAAACTCTCAAGCATGATCTAACAGCAAAATTATCAGGACTATAGTACCAAAGTGTATTCCTATCGGCAATCCTGTGTGGAAGGAACGACCAGCCATCCTAGTTCAAGTCCCCCAAAATCCAACCATGCAGTGGTGATGCCAACAGGAGGAAGGAACAAGATTTCAGCAAGGGGAGCCTGTGGAAGACCACAGCTCTGGAAGTTGAGACAAAGCTGCTACACTTTTCTTGGACATGAATTTGAGTGGGAGGTGTTTGTTACTGCCAATACATTTTTCCTCATACACGGTTCTTCCACATGAGGTTGAACTGTTAAGCATTGACAGTGCATCTGTTAAGATTGGCTCTAGAAACCAAATGTTCTTGAAAATAAAGAGAGAAACATGCTGTGCTTGCCCTTCATCTTCCCAGCCATCCAGCTCCCAGTACCATGAAGAAAAGCCACATGGAGCAGCCCATGTGCACACAGATGGCCCAAGAGTGGCCGTATTTAAAGTACTCCTCTGCGTGAAAGGTGCAACAGGCTGAGGAACAAGAAGTTCCCCAAGCATGGCAAGACTCGGCAAAAGGGCAACACGACAACGTCAGGCTTGTTTCTGCTGACAATATGAGGCTTCAAGGAAAGGTACTGCAGAAGATCTGAGAGAAGGGCTCTTCCCAATCTTCAAATTCCTCTTCTGCTTTGTGTTTTGTTTTTACAACTGCATTTCTGTCCTACCTCCCACAGCAGCTACCTTGGGCTTAGGGCAAACGGTGAGCCTGCTTCTTCAGAAAGATCCTGCGCCCAGCAGATAGCACTGTGATCACCGCGGACTACAAGCACTGGAAGAGGACATCCCTGCAAACAGAGGAAGATGATCTTCCTCCAAGGTCACAAAATCTTATCTTCAAAGGAAGAAAGAGGAAAAAAAAAAAGAAAGGCCAATGCAGCCTCCTCACTTGACTCCCTTTAATTAGTAACCATCTGGTTTTGAGAAGAGCTGTCAACCGATGTAGAGCATTTGGCAAGCTTCCTCAGCTGCTGCTCTCCTAACTTCAGTTCTTCTTGGAAACGCTTTAAGCCCCAAGACGCCAAAAGGAAATGAAAAGAAAAGCAAAAGAGAGAGGGCATGAGTGAAGCAGAAGAGCAAGGATGCAGTGTAACTGAGCAGACAGAGCAAGACATTCCCCAGTTCCACTTCCAGGTCAGGGAGCAAACTGCAAACATTGCTGGCCATCCAATAGCCAGGAAACATCCCACCCAGCCAGCCACGCAGGAGGAACTGCAATACCTCAAGCACCATATTTCAAATGAGCCGGTACAAATCCCTCAACATTTTCCAGAAGTCGGGCTGCTCAGTTCGGCATCCTGGCCAAATTCCAACTTAGGCAGTGCCTTTCTGTCTTCCTAAATTCCTTCTCTCACTTTAATTTCTTCTTTGTCCCACCCAACCCACTATGCGATGGCACTGTGTGCCCACAGTTACGTGTGCTGCTCCAGCACAGCATTCATCCACCAGGATGGACAGGGACAATTTTACAAACCAAATTCATCGCGCTCTGTGGATGAGAGCTGCGGTGCTGTTTCTCGAGTTTTGCCTGGTTCTGCCTGATGCCACACTCTGCTCAAATAGAGGGGTGCTGTTCTCCACTGAGAAACCTGCAGGTGCAAAGGGAGCGTTTCACCTTTCTTCTGGAGGGAGCGAGGAGGCAGGCTAACTGTTCTGCTCTGCAAGCTCCCTGGCTGCCTCACTCTCTGAGCCACAGGAGCTCAAGTCCTCAGGCACGCTCTGCCAGCACAAGCCCTTTTGCTCTTTTCAGGGAAGCAGCCGCACTGGTAGCAAAGCTGGGCAGCAGGCACCAGGCTGCAGCATTTTTGTGAGCACTGCCTGCCTCATTAACATTCAGCACATGGCTCAAGCAGCTTTTAGATTACTCCTTCCTGACTCTGGGACCTCGTGTGTGAGTCAGAGGCTTGCACATTTGCTTCCCCTGATCCCTGCAAGCCCCCAACACGTGGTAAACTACGATTTGAACAGTTCCCTTAATTTCTGTGTGCAGACAACCACCTTCTCACTTTTGTGAAGAAGCAGAGTCATCATCTACTCCCCCAAACAGCATCATGCACAAACGGACCACCACCCTCTTCTCTCACAAATGCGTTCAGATTTTGCAATACCCTCTTGTAAGCAAGTACATCAGGTTCCCCTGCCCTTACCCCTCCCTACTCATTTCCACCCCGGTTCCCATACGGTGCTTCAAGCTTCCCATGAAGCACATGTAGAAGTCAGCTCCCTTTCTCTTCTCCAGACCCATGGTAATGGGGTACAGGCACAGGTGAAGGAGTGGAGGATCCGCATGTTAAATATGTTAATGTCCCACTACAAACGCGGCAGATATCATTTCCCAATGCGTTTCTGCAGGTCTGTCCTATGCAGCAAAGGAGTCTGAGATCCAAACCTACGAGATCCTCCCATTAAACCTGCCCTGACATTCCCCAGCCTGTCAGAGCAGCAGAACTGTAACCTCGTTGACTCCTGACCTGCGAGTAAAAAGCAAGTATTAAATTCCTTATTAGAACATCTGAAACCACCAGGGACCTGCACCTGATTAACATTCTCGCACATTTCCAGAGGGGCAGATGAGCAGGTTTCAGCTGCCCTGATCTGCACGGAACTACGAGATATTCTCACTTTCTGTCTCAGGAGCTGCAAGAGACTTGGGCTTGGCTAGGATGCCTACCACCGACGGGGCAGCGGGAGCTCAGGAACTCTCTCATATCCACTTCTTTTAAGAGGATAAGTGTGTTGGTCTGACACTCTCAGGACTGAAAATCCCCATGCAAGGAACTGGGAGGCACCCAGGCAGGCAAAACACACGTGGGTCATCGGGCCTGGACCATCTTCCCGTGAGCTTTGATACGGCCAAAGGACCAAAAGTGAAAGGCTGTAGATACCGTTTCTCTTTTCTGTTTCCCAACCCCAGCTGGGAAAAACAAAGCTTATCCTTTACACTATACACTCTGCTCCAAGCCACGGGAACCTCTGCGCAATACTTCCATCTTCCATGCTTCTCCTCCAAAGCCTTTCTTCCTTGTCTATTAGCATTACACAAAGTGCCCAACTGCCAACGCCAATGAGATTTCAGGCAGAAATCCATCTATTTCTCCCCTCCAGCTCTTAATTAACATGTGGACTTTAATTACATTTCCCATTTTCACGACAAAATATGTCTCTCTCCTCCACCTGCCCCTCCCTGAGATCATTACAAGAGCTCTAATAATAATCATCGTCATCCGTCTACCCTGAGCACAAGGCAGGGGGCACCTGCTCCGTCCTCCCAAGCTACCCCATCCCACCTAGTCCCCGGCCACTCAGTCCTCAGAGAGCCACATGCCCTGGTCCCATTCCAAGGGAGAGGGGTGGAAGTGCTGCTAACAGGTTGGCACAACATATTGCCAGGGCTGGATAGTGCCTGCAGGCTTTGGCTGCAGTGAAAGACATTACAAATCAAGGATGGACACAGAAAAAAAGATAAATCAGGGAGGTATTAGGGATTCTCTTCCTTTTCAAAGGGAAGGATGGGCCACCCTCCTGCTGAAGAAGCTCTGTCCTCACTATACAAGGCACAGAAAACACTGCTAGGAAGCTTGGCAGTAACACTCAGCTGGTTCACAGACTGATGCAGTAAAAAAAATGGGAAAACTTCTAACAAACCTCCCCATCCTCCCTGATCCAGCCACTAGAAAAGCCTTAGTAAATCACAAAGCATCCATTTCCTATGAGAAAGTGAAAACTAAAAAATTCTTCCCTATCCAGACAGTTGGGAGCAGGCAAGAAGCTGATACAATTTACTCAAGCACAGATCTTGGTGCAGTCAGGCTTTTGTGAGGCTCAGGCATTTGTCTGAAGGTAACTCAAACTGCTAC
The DNA here is from genome assembly GCA_008921705.1 of Burhinus oedicnemus. Classification (NCBI taxonomy): domain Eukaryota; kingdom Metazoa; phylum Chordata; class Aves; order Charadriiformes; family Burhinidae; genus Burhinus; species Burhinus oedicnemus. The sequence continues at coordinate 168,372 of VFFE01007516.1, forward strand.
CACTCTCCTCATAAGTCTGGGAACATCACCCAGATGCAATCTATCATGGAGGGAGACCGAGTCCTGCACAACATCAACATTGGATTTGCAAATTCTGAATCAGCTCTCAGACTATTTTATCTGAATGTTCAAAATTCACCAGTCAGCTGGTGGCTTTGTCCACTTACAGAGGTCCGGGAAATTAGATTTTCCTTAGTTGTTACTTCACTCTTTAGACTTTCAGTGCTCCTCAAAGTCTCTAGCCCTCCTGGCAGCAAACAGTAAGGAAATACTAAACTGAATATCAAGCTATGCAATGTTTGCTTTAGTTTGCAGACGGACTGAAGGCACCGAGCTGCCCATCTCTTCCATTGCTGAGTTCTGAAGAATTAGCAATACTTCACAGAGCAGACATGACATCAGGCTCTTGGGACAGAGACAATAACAGAAGGGCAGCATCGAGGAGATTGCAACACAAAGGAGGTATACGAAAGACTAAAAGTATGGCCCAGACAGAGTCTGCAAGGCAAGGACTGCATGATCCAAACAAACAGCTAAGCACATCATGCATAACTTGGGCAGAAAGAAGAGCTCGCAGCAGAGCTCCATGCACAGGCAGCAAGCATGCCACAAGCACAGACGGCGTCTCTGCTGCTTGCAGAAATCCGTATCCCTCCCCACAGTCCAACGATGTAAGAAAACCAAGTAATTGCCCAAGCAAGAGAGTGTCGATAAGCGCAGCAGAAGGGAGACAATGTCCCTTTAAATGTGACTAAAGTGTTGTCAATGGATCTGCCATGGTAGAGGAGTTAATCCCCCCCCCAGCCCCTCTCAGCCACTGTGATGGGATAATTAGATGCGAGGGCTCAGCGCAGATGATGCTCCAGTTGCTTAGCAACTAATGGTTTCCATGGAAATGGCAAAGCACAGCCTTCGGAGCAGTAAGTGAGCAGTGCAGCAGGGCAGGGAAAGATGCCTTAAACTCCTGCACTGATCCTCTCCTCCAGAATCACTCGGAGGCCTTGAGGTATTAGGGGAGTGAGAAGAGGGTGCCTTAAAGATACAACATCCCTGTTTCAAGTAGCAGTAAAAATAAAAGGATTTTTTTTAGACTAAACTTTCAGTGATATGGTCCTCCTGATCTTGGTCACTCTCCATGAGCAGGATGAAAGCGGCGGAATCACGCAGAGTGGTCTTACACAAAGGCTCATGTCCCTGTACATGGATCATCCTGCTATGAGCAGCTAAAAGTGATTCCAGCATCAGCTCTTGCACCCAGGAGCTCAGAGGTGAACACATACACTAATGCATTTAGATTTTCAGCACTGTCCCATAAGGCACCACGTACAGGCATCCAGCCTGGCCCTGAACCAGGAGGCAAGTAGTTTCCTCTTGATTCTGCAGCTCCGCAACACATACGAAAGTGACACTGGCTATAAAACACGAAGAGTCTCACCAGAATAACAGAGATCAGATTTATTAACCTTAGGCCGCGTCTGTCATGTGGTACTTCCTTCAACATGACCAATTTCTACTGCTTTATTACCGCTGCTCCTTGCACCAAGTCAGTATCCCGCTGTTTCCGAGCATCGCAGCCATGACCTGCATCTCTTCTCACTAAATACTGCACGTGCTGGCAGTGCAGCTGCACTGCTGCAAGCTGCAATCTTGTCATCTTGTAAGCTGAGCAGAGACAAGCTCTGTGTTTTGATAGGAGAGCTCTGGGACTCTTAGGTGGGGTTGTTGATTCAGTACCAGGTGGTCTTCACTCCCCTCACATGATGCAGGGATGGCCTGCATCGCTGCCTGCTTGCAAATGACAGCCTTATATGTTAAAGCTTTGCAAACATCTCAAGCCCTGATGGCACAGAAGAGGGTATGGAAACTCACACCATGAAGACAGGCCCTGCTCTCCTACCCTCCCCTCCATCCAGCCTCACTCCTGTGACAAGCAGCATCCCTTGCAGAGACAGGGGTCTGCGTGCCTTGGGCACTGGCTGCAGCACCTGCACTCACTGCTTTTCTTTTCCCCTTCCCACCTGGGAGGAGACTGGCAGCACATGCTCTGCTCCACTGTGTGCCATCTCTTCTTGGCAGAAAGCACGTAAAATGGACAACAGGGCAGACCTCTCCCTCGGGTAGCGGCTGAGCCGGGAGGTGGCACATACTGCCAGTGAGGGGCAGCCAGACTGAGCTCCTGGACCCCCACATGCATCAGTCCAACTCACTGACTCTGAGATGCTCTGTGGCTCCTTCCTCCCCTCACTGCATGCTTACTTTGCCCTCCCTGCAAACCCGGGGATGCCGGCTGCGATATTGAGGAAGGATGAAGCATCCCATCAGCCAACCTACACTGACGGCTAATTTAGCTGTGAGCGAGGTCTCCTCCCTAGAGCCCTGTCCTGATCCACCTGGTGCTTCAGGAAGGTACCGGAGCAGAGTCGCCAAAAAAGTTGCAGAGCATTTCAGACTCTGTCCCCTATAGCTTTCAAAGGGGAAAATCAAAGGGAAGCGCCGCGCTTTGTTCTGCGGGGGAGCGGCACGAAAGGTGAGCGGCAGCGAGCCCGGCAGAACCGGTCGCTTCAATAGTCCGCCAGCTCACCTTTGAAGTGGTTTTAAAAATCAGGGAGGAGGGGCAGAGACCCGAGTTCAGCTCTTTTACTGGAACTTCACAGAATTTGAGGATGTGGGGGGTAGAGGCCTCCTTTCCCCCACCAGAAAAATAGCATATCTGTTCAGAGAGGATAGAATACGGCTAATAGAAAAGGCTGCGATACTTATCAAGAAGCTCTGTTGTGTCCTCATGTCCCAAGGAGGCTATGAACAGCTACGATGGCAGCAGCATCTACCTACATCACTGACAGAGACATAGCCAGGCATCGCAGGATTAACCGGGCACCCTGACACAGCCCCCAATCCGGTGCCAATGGAGCAGCCAACTCTCACCAGTCCACAGCCTCCTCTCTGCCTTGTGTTACCTCTCCCCCTGCCCGCCTGTGCTTTCCCCACTGCCTCTCTTTAACAGCACCAGCCACTTGCCACAGCATAGCGAATCAAAGCAATGCCAACACAGCGGGAGTGGCACTGTGCGAGGAGAAGCCAGGTGCCTACCACACACCTCATACTAGGAAGATGGGGAAAAGTAGAAGTTACTTAATTGGAAATTGATCTCTGTTCTACCACAGAAATATATATATGAAAAGAACACAATTGATTGGCATGACCAGTATTCACAAGCTCAGAGTCCCAAGCCCACTGAGCTTGCTTCTATACAAACATCATCAGCTGGGCAAAGCCAAGACAAGAGATAATACCCTCCTATCACCACAGACAAGCAGATGTCACTCTGTACAAATTCAAAGCTTTCAGGGGCTGTGGAATCCAAGAGCCATTTGAGCCAGACTTGAATAACAACTCTGAGTCAGAAGCCAAGTTCTAGACCTCCCCTATCTTTAGGGGAGAGAGTGAGCTTGGATCCAACATCTTTCAGAAACAGGAGCAAATCTAGTTTCTCTGGCTTGCCGACGAGACCTTACACAGCATGTTCACGCACACACATGAAGCCATAAGCCTGGCTGAAGACATCTATGCACACCTCACACACATATGCAAAAATCAGACACCCTGAGAAGCAATTGAGCATGCTCGTAGTTACATCTCGAATCTGAAATGTCTTTTCTCTCTTGATTTGCAAACAAGTCTTAATCTAAAATGCCAGGAGACGGGAATCAGCAAGGAAAGAGAACTGTGCTTGCCCCCCGACCCCAACCTGCAGCCTTACAAAGCTTCCCTGGAGTACTTGTGGTTAAGAGATGCGTGGGAGTAAGCGAGACAGGTTTTCAGTAAAACTATCCCATCAATTAGCTTTCATGCAGGTAACACTCACCTGAAAAGAGCTGGCTTTGAAGAATCCAGACGTCCTGAGCCAAGACACCTCCAGCTTGTCGCCCCTCTACATTTTCAGCTCCGTTCATGATGCAGATAGAAATTCTGGCTACTTTGACCTTCCACACATGTCAGCAGGTTCTCTTCTAACTCGTCTTTCACCTTCCAAAGCTAGAGGGGGACCAAAAAATGAGATAGCTTTAGGAGACAAGTGTGACCTGCTGGTTAAACCATAGGGCATAAGGAATCGGCAGTCTTAGACAAATTGGCTCTATCAGTCCGATCAAGATCCCACTCCCCTGGGAAAGCAGGAGTAGCAAGACAGAACTCAGGAGTTACGACGCTTTCATCCAGAATACGCAGTATACAAACTGATGGGATTGGGATTCAGCAACTGAATAGCCAAAGGCAAAATTAAGGCCTTTTAGCCTTTTCCTAGACCTAAAGGTCTGTGGTTGCACCATATATATTTAAAACATTTTTAGGCTTTAAGCTGGAAACCAACACTTCTGCTCCCAGTTTTGCTAGCTTCATTGCACGGACTGGGCAACCCACAGGGCTCATTTCCCTGCTTTACCTGTTTGTATGATAGCAACACCTCAAATCTCTACCAGTAAGAAGTAAACGTTATCACATGGGGGAATGCTCTCCATCCCTGCAGCAGAGGCAGGAAATATTAGCAACCTCTTTTCACATCTTTTTGTGGGGAGGGTCTAAGTGCAACTGTTCAGGGCTTCTCTGGGTGGAGGTCACGTCACGTCACGTCACGTCACGTCACGTCACGTCACGTCACGTCACGTCACGTCACGTCACGTCCCAGTTCCACAGACCAGTACAGCCTTCTCTGAGGACACAGAAACCTGGGGGAAGATGAGAGAAAGGAATCTCTAATCAGCTGCAGCCAGCCGCCCCGGACGGTCTGCAGCTGTTTCTCATCTCCTTCATTGCTCGGCAGCAGCTTTTGCTGGAGAGCCCCCACCTAACTCCGGGGGCAGCGGCTCTGAACCAGCTACAGGTGAATTCAATCGCTCCCTGCAAAACGCCAGCTCCCACAGCCTCTTGTGGCCAAGCCACACACTCTGGTTATCCTCCTCTGGCTCTGCCAGGCTGCTCTTCCCAGGGCAAAATGGCACAGAGGACGGTGCCCTGCCCAGGGACAAGTCCATCCCCAAATATTCTTCTGTCTTTTTTTTTTTTTTTTTTTTTTTCACATCGGTGCCTCACACATTGCCCTGCTTGCTTTTCTAAAGCCATGCCTGGCTGAAGAGCAAGCAGGTCAAGATGCTTCATCTGCATGCAAGGTCTAGCTATCGCAGGACTTCATTTCCCCCCCCCAAAATACTTACACAGCTCTAAGATTATTAACATAACCGCATCCAGTCTAGCTCTCTTGTGCGAGTTTATTGTTGAAGTACCAAAGGTTACGTGGGTAGGTGAGGCATCAGTTGAGGGTGCATGCAGATAATCACAGGCTTAATGAATGATTCTGCCTCAGCTGATGTGCTCCCCACCGTGTGAGAGTTTTGCTCCAGACAGAAAGGGGAAAGCAACTTTGTGGTGCGACAGGTCCAGTGATACGTGGTAAATTATTAAACTATAGTAGCTGGATTGTTTGCAACACAACTCAAGTCAAATACCAGGCTCCAGTTTCAGGAAGCGGAAAGGATTTTGATTGGGGCACGCTCCAACTTTTTTGAGGAAAGCAGCCAACCTAGCAAGTCCTGCTCACACCTGAGGAACCTGGCAGAGAGTACCTCGTCTCTGCTAACAACTGAACTTCGTCACACAAAGGTGGAAAAAGCTATGCGACTCTAGTCTTTTGCATCTAGCAAAAGCTAAGCCGTACTGGCTTGATAGTTGTGAAATGGCCAACAAGTACGTACAGTACAAACTATTGTGCCTGCTTTTATTTGAGAGGGAAAACCGAGCATGTCAGATCCTTCTCTGCTCTTTGAAAGTTACCTTTTCAAGAAAAGCTTGGTTTGGTGCTTAACTTATTTTTCAACAGCCCGTCTCAAAAGATGCAAAGGGTGAGAACAGTGACAGCAAACAGTGCAGGAACATATGGGCCAAAGCACTGCAGAGCAAGCCTGTAGTGGGAAGAAGCGTCTTACCCTTCTCTTGCATCACACAGAAAAAACCCATCCAACTCAAAGCTAAACCTTTGGTGCAAGAGGCACGGAATTCACTTTTAAGCCGAGATTCTCCGAACAGCCTGACGCTAATGTTATGGCACAACCTTTGCCAGCAATTGCCAAAACCAGCTTCTTTCTCTCTGTCTCCCTGCAACAGACTGGCACCAAGACCCTGACGTGCTCCTCCACTACAAACATAACCTGCGTCCTCCTACAAAATGGTCAACATATGTAGAGAGTCTGAAATCTAATTGCCTGCTGGTACTAAGCCAGGGCTTGGATTTTGATTTGTAGCTCCTCCATTTCCACCCGTGCCACCTACCTCCCCTGCCCCCCAAGCAGAAGAGGGATGGTGAGTGGGCAAACAAGGTGAGGACATGTTACAACCACCCTTTAACAGCACAAACCACATGGCTTTGTTGGTAATACCTGGAACAGATTAGGCAAGGGGCCATGTGTGAAAGATGTGGTCGAAGAAACAAAGCCAATTCAGGAAGGCACAGAATTCAGATTGCGTCTTCAAGCTGCACAAAAAGTTTCTAAGAGACACACTGTGAAAGCACACCCAGTATCTTCTTAACCGGCCTCCTTTTCTCCAATTGCGGTACCCCCTCAGTGTTTTGCCTGTGCTGACCTAAAGCAGCTTCCAGTCTTAAAAACCACCACTTCCAGGCAAGCAGGGTGAGGGAGCTCCCTGGTACCTGCGAATGCATCCTGAGCACTCTGCGCATCCCTCAGAGATCCGTCCCGCTTCCAGAGACATTTGGGTTCTCAGACCGGGGAAGTCCACTGCAGAGCATAGGTAACACCGTGATTTTATCAAAAGCAGAAAAAAATAAGTTAGCCTAATGCACCCAGGAATGGCTCATTTATTAAGGGTCTAGCAAAGTAAATGGGCAGAAAACAGCCTATGCAGTGCCACCTAGCTTAATCAGTTCACTTACTCCACCAATATGGACCATTTGCTCACTGGAAGGGGCTTTAATAGGTATTTAGAAGTGTGAAACAGAGACCAGCCTTTCACCCACCTGTGTGATACCCTTTTTAAAAAAAAAAAAAAGAAATCAAGTCTCTCAGCACACAGAGCACTGCAAGCTCGCAGGATCCTTTGTGTCGCCCTCACAGATCCCGCTGCTCTCAGCACCCAGAGGTTGCTTTGCCATACAAAGAAAATGTACTTGAGTTTTCAAAACAAGTTATTTTGGGAAAGCCTGCATTTAAAAAACAGCCTTGAGGACTGAGATATGGCAGAGGAGCTCAAACTCACTATCACCACTGAAGAGTTTCTGCAAGGCAAGGACCTCAGGGGGATTGATCAGTTTGGCTTCCTTTTAAGTAGATTTCTGTCTCTAAAACTCAGGTGAAAACTAGAATCTGGTAAATATCAAGTTCCGGTCTAGAAGTGAACAAAAAGCCCATTTTCTTTATGTTTAAATGTGATCAGATCAAGTTAGAAGTGTCTGCAATTACGTATGAAGTAATTATGCAGCTTACAGAGAATGAGGCTAACACAAAAGGGCTCACCACAGTGTCTCTGGGCTCCCCACCTCTACCAGCTCCTGACCAGACCCTGCGCCATCACACTCTACAGTGGCAAGCTGAGCCCCCAGCACACGGGTGCTCGCTGCTGGGGGCACTGCCAGAAGCCACAGGTAAGTTTGGGACCTGGTACTACCTACAGAGGCTGGCAGTGTTTCAGGGAATGGCCTGGGAAAGGGGCTTTTCTTTCACCAGCCAGAACATGTGTGTCCAGACTGGAATTTTTCTAAGCTTATTTAGAAAAAGTTGAAGCCCGTCTCCCAAGGGCAAGGAAATAATTACATAGCTGTGCCTGCAGACACACTTCCCTCTGAACACAACCTTTTGGGTAGATAAACTTGGGAAAGGAGGACTGAAAGGAGTAATTTACACTCTTCTGGGTTTGCAGGGTAAAGAGGAAGTACAATTTCAAAGCTGAGCACCATTGTTTGGGCTGGCCACAGTGGTGCAAGAACACACAGACATGTGTGCTGCATGCAAAACAGGAAATAAAACACTATTTAGAGGGATGAGAAGGCAACTGGGGACGTTTGCATTGGGATTTGCATTGTGTTAGAGCTTCTCCAGGCTGCCTCTGGACAGCAAGGTCTGGAAACAGTCCTCAGGTAGGACCAGCAGGGTGACATTTCTCCTTCTCCTTAGAACCCGGCATTGAGACACATCTGTGGATGTGGGTAAATCCCAGCCTGGTCTGCCCCATTCCTGGGAACCCTGGTGTAGACCCAGCTGGATCCAACAGCCTGGTGGCCTCAGTTGCTGGTGCTACAGAAACCTCCTCTCCGAACTCATCCTGGGACGACTCCAACCCAGACTGCTCTGAGGAGGACATGCTGTCATCCTCCAGTGAGGCTGGAAAGGTATAAAAAAGGAAACCCACTTGGGCAGTCCGAAGCATCGGACACACTTAATGATCCTGCAGGAATAAACGAGCTGGCTCTGCAGCTCTGCGATCAGCTGCCTCCTGTTTCAGGAGAGGTCAGTCAATGCATGGAGCCCATCTGACAAACAGGCTGAGAGTACAAAGTGCAGGGCAGGAGGCTGAAGTTTAAAGTCTATAAGCTTTCTACATGCACTCTCCCAGAACAAAGCAGCTTATCCCTGCCCCTCATTCCACTCAGGGCTAATATCCACGTCCATTTTTTCCTTCCTTTCCCCAGCTTACTGAGGATGAAGATGCTTCACCTGTGGACATCCCAGTTTCTCAGGAGATGCCAGAAACTCTTGAACTCCAGGCGATGCCGATGCCTTGGAAATCCGAAGTCCTCAGACCTCAGAGCGTGACGCTCAGGTGCCCCAGGCAGATGAGCACCAAAACCAAGGGAGGCGGCCCTGCTTCCCCCTTAATTACTGCATCCTCATCACCCTCGCCCTGGGCAACAGTGCAAGTGGCAGTCTGACCATACAGCAGATCTACCAGTTCACACGGTACCCACTCTTTTCCCAGCTCCTAGCGCAGAATGAGGGGGAAGAGGGATGACGAGGGGTACAGGAGTCTCTGATCTACTGGGGAGCAGGGCCGTGGCAGCCAGGACTTGCGTTCTGGTCTTAGTTCTGCCTTTGGCTCAAGATGCTGCCGAGAAAACTGCTTCCCCTCTTTGTCAACGCCCAAACCCAGGAGTCTCGAGAGCTGGCATTTAAGTTTTGCCTTACCCTTAGAAAAACACACAGTGCTAAACTGCGCCAGCCATCCTCACACCACAGGGCTCAGGGAGGACCCTCTCCTCCTTCCCTTGCTCGGATACAATGTATTCCATTATTTATCACAGCCTCTAATTGCTTCAGCTCAGGACAAATCTTTTCTCTCCGCAGGCAGCACTCCCATTTTTCCAAACAGCCCCAGAGGGCTGGAAAAGCACAATCCGACGCAACCTGTGCTTCAGCAGCTGCTTTGAGAAAACCACTGGCTTCATGTGTGGGGAGGGGAACCGCAAGTCCTGCCTGTGGAAACTGACTCCAGAAGGACACAGAAAGTTTCAGGCGGAAGCGCAGGCTCTGCCCAAAGAGGCTCTCGACTTGCTGTGCCAAAGCATGAGCGAACCGGGTACATTTCAGGGGGCAGGAACCCAGCAAAAATACAGGGTGTGTCAGACAGTACAAGATTCCCGTGGTGGGAGGGATACAGGTGGGCACCCAAGGCAGTACACGGTCACCAGCGTAGCAGGACACTAGGTCTACGAGATGCTACCAGAGACTCAGAAATCCCCCACAAGAGCTTGGTCACCAGATTGATCAAGAACCCTTCTTTAATGAAACCAACACAGCGAGAGAAACAAACCAAGCTACGTTAAACCACAAAGCCTTCACCTCAGTCTCGTGTTGCTCAGCAATACAATACCTATCAGCTTAATATGGATAAGAACTGAGGCTGTAGCATCAGTGCCTCAGCAGTCATGATGGTCCAAGTAACTGTCGCAACTTCTCTCCATATCTTTTGCAGATCTCATGAAATCTCTGTTTGGCCTGTGATTCCTTCTGGCTCCCTGCTTCTGAAACACGTACCATCACGTCTTTTCAAACTAAGCTTGTTTTCTTGGGTGCTGCTGCAGGTAGCTTCCCAAGAACTGTGTGTAAAAATTATGAGCATCATGATGTAAGGGCTCATATTTAGAAGGGGGGGAGGAGAAAGATGACCAATCTTGTTTCCTTCAGTAAGGGAAGTTTTTGCTCCAACTGCACACATCTGAAGTTGCAGAGGCATTTTGATATGTGGCACCTGCTACGACTTTAACACAAAGCCCTCCACCCAAGCTGTTGCCTCGCGCAATGTTCTTGCGGTGCAGAGTACTAAGCTGCAGGAGGAGGTTGATTTGTTCCCTAACAAAGGGTCCCAGCCCACAAGTCAGAGCTGAGCAGAGGCAGCGTTAGCTGGCTGTGTGAGAGGAGCCCCTACCATACATACATTATTCCAAGCTGTTGCACTTGCCTGCCCAGCTGTAAAACCAGCAGGCGAGGATCCACATAACTGCTGGGGCAGGCCACTTTGCAAGGTGCTTGGAATTTCTGCAATGCTCACTTGGCAGAAATCAGTGAGCACTGCAGAGTGTGAGGAGGGAGAGAGTCATCGTGGAGAGGCAAGGATGCAACAAAGGAAAAAAACAACCAGTTGGGGCTTGCTGTTATGTTCTTTACTTACTTGCTTCTCCAGCAAGAGGCAGGCAAATCAGGTCCCCAGGCCAGAATGCAGGCAGGTAGCAGGTTCAAGAAGAGTAGATTTGTCATACCTTCTTCCTGGCAAATGCAGCAGTTGCTTAAGTAGAGGCATGATGGGTCCAGTTACATCCATTATCGGTCCCGTATGCAGCAGGAGCCGGGGCACCCTGTCAACAGGGGACAAACAGCACACAACCATGATACAAACCCTGGAGTCCATGGCTGGGTTGTATCCTAGACCTGACCCACAGGGTGAGGATGCCAGGGGACAGCCCATCCCGACCCACTTGGCAGGGCAGGCTGGGCACACCCCAGAGATCAGCTCCTGCCACACGAGAGCGTAAAAGAACAGGCATGTTAAAAGTGAAGTGATCCCTAGGCCTAAGTCTAAACACAGGCACGTGGACAGGGTGGGTCTGCACAGCTGGGTACTAACATCACCTGAGCCACGGCAGAAGTCAGAGGGAGGGAGAGAGATAGCTGTCAGCCCCACACATAGCAGCCCAGGCTGGCTGGCTGGCTGAGCAGGACCTGATTTACGGCCAACAGTCGTTGAAGGCCTGGCTGCACTGGATGGCAGCACTGAGATAACCTTGATGCTGCAGTTCAGATGCTCTCCTTCAATCACAGCAGACTAAACGACAAGCACCCTCTGCTCTTATTAAATGCAAAAAAAAACCCACTCAACCACGTAAGGTTTTGGCAGAGCTGTGGATGGGCAGGAAAAGAAAGCCAATGCTACTGGACAGACTGTGTGAAAAGGCAGTTAGGTGGGAGGTCAGCACATCTCAGGCATGTATGACATGCCTCCAGAGTGTTCATAATAATCACAGAATCATAGAATGGTTAGAGTTGGAAGGGACCTTAAAGACCACCCAGTCCCATCCCCTGCCATGGGCAGGGACACCTCCCACCAGACCAGGTTGCTCAAAGCCCTGTCCAGCCTGGCCTTGAACACCTCCAGGGATGGGGCAGCCGCAGCTTCTCTGGGCAACCTGGGCCAGCGTCCCACCACCCTCACAGTCAAGAATTTCTTCCTAATATCTCATCTAAATCTGCCATCTTTCAGTTTAAAACCGTTCCCCCTTGTCCTGTCGCTCCACTCCCTGATCCAGAGTCCCTCCCCAGCTTTCCTGGAGCCCCTTTAGGAACTGGAAGGGGCTCTAAGGTCTCCCCGGAGCCTTCTCCAGGCCGAACACCCCCAGCTCTCTGAGCCTGTCCTCACAGCGGAGAGGCTCCAGCCCTCCCATCATTGTGGCCTCCTCTGCACTCACTCCAACAGGTCCATGTCCTTCTGCTGTTGGAGGCAGCACTGCAGGAGGGTCTCCCCAGAGTGGAGCAGAATCCCCTCCCTCGCCCTGCTGCCCACGCTGCTGGGGATGCAGCCCAGGATGCAGGGGGCTTTCTGGGCTGCCAGCACACATTGCCTGATCGTGTGGAGCTCCTCATCCACCAACACCCCCAATCCCTTCTCCTCAGGGCTGCTCTCCATCCATCCTCCACCCAGCCTGGATTTCTGCATGGGATTGCCCCCACCCAAGTGCGGAAAAATGCCCGAAACCGCCGCAAGTTTGAGCCGGGCGCGGGGACGCGCGCCGCTCGCCCATCTCCGCTTGGCACCAACGGACGGGGCGCCGAGAGAAACTCCCGCTCGCTGCGGCGAGAAAGGCGGGGGTCCCCCTGCCACCCGCACCGGCCGTCGGCCACCTCTGACCACGCACCCAACCTCCCCGGAGCCCGCGAGCGACCGGTCGCCAGCCGCCCAGCCCGGGTGGGGGTGGTGGGGGGTGGTGTCCGTGTCGGCCCGCCGCGCCTGCGCCCCGCGGGGCCGGGCCGTGCTGCCATGGCGGTGCACTACTGCGGCCTCTGCCGCCGCACCTCCTTCTCCGGCCGCCGGCACCTCTACAGCGCCGGTCACCGGCGGCGGCTGCAGGAGGCGTTAGGCCGGCTGCAGGAGGAGGTGGCGGCGGCACGGGCGGCGGCGGCGGCGGGGGGGCCCGAGGCCCTGCGGCCTTACGACCCGGCGGAGCACGACCGGCGCATCTGGTGCCTGTGCTGCGGCCACGGCGTGCGGCGGGACGGGCGGCGCGGCGGGATGGCGCTGCCGCTGGCCGGCCTCCTCCGGCACCTGGCCGGGTGGGTGGGGAGGCGGCCGGGGAGAGGGGGTGCCACCGGGGGCCGGCGCTGACGGGTGTCCTGCAGGCCCGAGCACCGGCGGGAGACGGCGCGGTTCTGGCGGGAGCAGCGGGCGGAGGCGGCGCTGCAGGAGCGGGTCCTGGTACCGGCCGAGGAGTACGAGCGGTTCGCCCGGGGGCTGGAGCAGGCGCTGGACGCCCACCGGCGGCAGGAGGAGGAGCGTATCCAACAGGTAACCCCCGCCCCGCACTGGGCCCGGGTCCGCACCGGCACCGGGCCCGGCTTCAGCCGCCCCTCATCTGTCCCCGCAGATGGCGGCCGACATCCGGGACGCCGAGCGCAGGCAGCGGGAGACGGTGCAGGCCGCCCTGCAGGTCGGTGAGCCGTATCCTGCCCGCCGGCGGGACCACGCACCGGCACTGGGAGGGGCGGGGGGGCTCTGCTCAATACCAGAAATACCGTTGCTTTTCCCTGAATCGCACTCAGCTTCAAATGGAGACGGAGCTCGGCGCAGGACCGCCCGTCGGCAGCCCCCCAGCAGGACCAGGAAGGTGAGAACCATTTTCCCTCCCGTACTCCACTCAGCACGCCAGAGTGTGCCACAGTGGCAGCTGCTCTCCTTGCTACTGCCAGAGCTGACACTGCCATCACCAGGATCTTGCACTCACTCAGATCCTTCGCAAACTTTTATCCAGACTATAGTAAGCACCATAGCCGCAGAAAGATTACTTTCCCATCCACATGTTTGTAGGTAAGCACTAACAGCCATGGAGAGCCAGGGCAGTGGTAACACGCAAGCGTGTAACATGGTCGTGCCCTGAGAACGTTCCTCCTTTTCCTTCTTGCTGCAAAGCTCCACACACAAACACAAATTCTGCTCCAGAAACCTCCAGACAATCATTGCCTGCCTGGCTTTGGCCATCACTCACCTCTCGGGCTGTGTCGTGGCCTCTCTGTTCCAGGGACTCCTCTTGGGATGCAGAGCAGCCCAGCCCGAGCGGGATGCAGACAGGACCCGACTTAAACTGGATGGAATCAGGCCAAGCTTTGACCTTCATTGGCCACCAGGTAGGGGTGACGCGCTAATGAGCATGACTTAAATGTGATTGCAGGTTACATGCAGCACGTGTTCTAAAGCAAAAACAAGGGGTTGCAGTTTCCATAAAAGGCAGTGCTGCAGATTCAGGTGACCAGCTAGCTGAGAGTTTGTCATCCAGTGTTAACTCATGTTTTGTTAAGCAAACGTTCTTTAACATGGCCTGAAAAAACAAACACTCCTAAAAGAAAGTAGAGAAGCATCTCCCTCTTTTTGTAACAGAACGCACAATGCCATTCTGTTTACAGATACTCTTAAAAGCATCAGTTTCTCACAAGTGTTCTATGTTTCTGTTAACAGGAAACAGAAGGGAAAGGAAATGTGCACACAGGTAATCACGCCTGCTTCGTGGCTCGTTTGGTTGCTACCCTGCTGAAAACTCTTGGCTTGCAAATGGAAGGTGGATAACTTAAAGCAATTTTGAAGCAGTTACAGCATACCCAGGAGGGTGCTCACTCTTTTGCTAGTATTTGACATACTAGAGGCGAAGAAAACACTTCTGTATTATGAAAACCCTGTTGGTGCTGCTGCTGTGCAGCGTGTGTGGTTTGGGGTGTGATCTGCTATGGCCTTAACTGAGGCAAGCCAGCTTCTTTTTCTTACAAAGCCCAAAGTTTACTTTTCTTTCACCACTTACTTGGCAGGGTGAGCTGCAGAGACTAGGGGAAGAGGGGACACTTTTCCCTATTTGAGCTTAGGATAACTTCAGTGGCTAAATATGTTTTCCATGCGACTTCCAGGAGCAAAACCTCCGTGGCTAATGGAGGAAGAAGAGGATGGAAGTAAACAACAAATTGGACCTTCGTATGAGGAATTTCTCAAACAAAGTGAGCGGGCTGTATACATTTCAGTTAACCTTACATTCCCTTTACCACACTAAAGAATCAAAAGCAATCTGACTGAAAAACTTGCTGAACAAAACATTTTCTTAGAGGAGAAGCAGAAGCTGAAAAAGCTGCCAGCGGAGCGCGTTGGTGCCAACTTTGACCATACCTCTCAGACAGGTGACAGCTGGCTCCCTTCCTTTGGGCGGGTTTGGAATCATGGCAGGAGGTGGCAGTCCAGGTAAGCCTCGGGGCAGTGCGGACTGATGCCCGGTGAAGGGTCTGCAGCTTCCTTCCAGTCAGGCTACCCACAGGGTGGGCTTTGCAGTAGCAGCAGGTGTAAGGAGATGCCTTACCGCCCAAACGAGTTGTGCCACGCAGTGCTCAGTCCAGGCAGAGCGTCGCTTTTGTCCCGGAGCAGCGCACGCATGACTTGTGAGGGGGAGCACGGCCGCAGCTGCAGAGGCCGTGCACCCAAAGGTGTCTGCTTTGCTGAGTTTGGGTCACCTTTCAGACCTGTGTACTGGTGCATATGTGCAGACTTGTCCCGTTGGTGCCTTGTAACATGCTAGAAATCTGCTAGAAAGCTAGCTGAGTCTGCTACAGCTCACAGAGATAACTGGAAAAAAAATCATTGTGTGAGCTTCTGTTCTAAAACACTATGCGTAGCACTGTCTTACTTGTTAGATGAGACAGCGGTCATTACCTCTTTCTAAAGCCTGTTGCATTCTGACTTCTACGCTCTTTTTCAGGCATCAGTTTAGAACTGAATCAGGGGAAAAGAAGAAAAAAAGGTGATCAGAAGAGGAGCACTGAAGAAACCAAGCTCTGACCGTTGTAGAAAGGTGGACCATAGGTAGCTGCAGCATTGTCAGTGCTGCTGCTGAAGTTTAGCGCTCTTATCTAATATATATATCTAGATGAGTTTGGTCCCCTGGAAGGCAGGGCGACCACAGCACTGTTAGTGAAAGCTACTCTGCCAGGGGGTGTTGTGGCAGATCCACTCCCCCTGTAACCAACACGCAGTGCTTATCGGGGCATTTCTGAAGTCTTAAGCTATACAAAGCCAGATCCTGCCAGCAAGCAGCCTATCTTATGTAGCATGATGTCCCTAAAAGAAATAAATTTTTGGGAAATAAACTTACTTTTCTTTTAAAATTACCTGTGTTAGTAGACCAACCAAAACTCATTTCAGATGCAGGGCCAGCTCTGGGGGCAACTGATGACACAGACGGGATGTTTTCATTGTAATTTATATTACTTTCACTTACTTACTCTTCCTCACTTAAAGGACAACCAATTGGTCCTCACTAGAAGAAAGGAGGCCTTAAAGACCTTTGCTGTGGGCAGGTCTTACTTTTACTTTAAATAAAATACTTATAGGCCTTATTTAGAGGTGCTTATCTACGCTTCCAGACTGGATGGGTGCTGTTGCCTTGTACGCAGAGATCTGTGGGCACAGCTGTTTAGAGGGAGTTTAAATAAATAATGAAAATAGCCACTAGTGCCTTCTCTATCTACAAGGCAAGAAATGGCCTTCAATCTTCCTCCTATTAGAACCAAATATAGTTTAACATCACTGGCTGCTGTAGGCGATGCAAAAGTTCCTCCCCCTTCTGCAGTATTAGAGCACGTTCACGGCACATTTATAAGACTATAAATGCAAAAACCAGCTGGCAGAGGAAGACAGCCGTGACCTGTACCAGAATGCACTAGCAGCATGTCAATAATGAAACGTACACATTCTTGAAAAAGCATGAAAAATTATTTCAATAATTTTATTGTGTGCATCTACATATGACACGTTGTTGACGAGGTCACTGGAGAACCTGAAAAGCAAGAAGTCCCAAATCAGATAACCAGGTTAAAGCAAGCTAGTACAAAGCAAATGGTCTGAAAACTCTGTTCCAACAAGAACACTGGGACACAGTGCCCTCTGACAGCAGGGAGGACACATGCCCAGGTACCCTGCAGCCCACAGAGTCAGGAGAGCACACACAGCTTTCCTCATTCGACAGGCAACACGGACAAAATCGCAAATTGCTCTTGAATTCTGGAGAACCAATATTTCCAGTAACACCACCCAGGAAGTCTCTCGGAGCACAAGCAATGTACTCTGAACGCCTGGAGAAATGGCAGATCCAAAGCAACATGGGAGTGTCTGGTACGCAGTGTGTAGCCCTTTGTTGGCCCCTGGCAAAGCACAACCCAGCTCCTTCAGAGAGCCTGCTGTCTCACCTCCCTATGCATCCTCCCCTGCGGCAGGCGCATCTCCACCTTTCGTGTTTCTGGTGTAGATCACTTGGGCTCGGTGCTTGGACACCAGTTTGATCAAGCCTATGAAAAAGGGAAATTATTTGACTGCGCGCTTACTGAGGGATGCCGGGGGGGGGATCTAAAGTGGCAGACCAGACAACATGGAACAGGAAATACCAGGGTACTCAATACTACACATGCTTATACAAGGCTTTTTTTCACGTCTGGCAGTGCTTATGTCACAACCCATCCTTCTGGCAGCATTTTCTTAGTATAGCAACACCACTGAAAGCAGCGGAGCTGCTCCTTACACTGGCGTGCTTTTGAAACACAAGCTAAGGCAGTGGCTCGTCAAAACCACGCCAACTTATGTACTTCAGATGCAGCACTTCTAGGTGAGCAAGGAGGAAAAAAATAACCAATTCAAGCAGCTTTCTGTTTTTCCACAGTTTTGAGTGCTTACCTTTGCTCAGCAGCTCCTGGAGGGCAGCCCTAGCCAGGGAGCCTCGAATCTTCAGTCTCTCTGATACAACTGCAGGTGTGATGAGCTTGTAGTTGGGCACTTCTTTGCACAGTTTGTCATAGGTGGCCTTGTCAAACAGGACAAGGTTGTTCAACTTGTCTCTCACTTTGCCCTTGGACCACTTCTACTTGAAAAAAAAAACCCACTAAGCCATCTTCTAAGCAGTAACAAAACATCGAGCAAAAGAAGCGCAACATTCAAAAACTCTGTATCACATCCCAGATTAGAGAACTAATGAGATGCACAAGATGGACTTTCTAAACGTGTATGTTGCAGGAAATACCTATGGTATCTCCAAATAAAAGGAGCGAAGCCTTTTATTGCTCAGATTTAACACCATCACGTGCAACTTGCTGCCAGATGGCGAGCGAGCTCCTCTAAAACGATGGCACCCCCCGACACACCATCACAGTGCCAGGCGCACCCAGCGGCCCGCTCTTTAGGTCTGGCACACGGGGAAAGGCCAGGGGAGCCCCCACGGCCTCCTCCCACACCCCTCTGCAATGCCTAGCCCTGCTGCGTCCCCCGCGCCCGAGTTTTCATGGCGGGCTCGGGGCCTGCCGTCAGCCAGCCCGCGGCGCGGGCTCCTACCTTCTTCTTGGCTTTACCGCCGGACTTGTTGACGGGGTCCTTGTCCTTTTTGGTGGACTTGCCCGCATCCTTCTTCTTCTTGTCGTCTTTGGGCGGCTGCGAGGGGAGGAGGAGGATGGGACAGTCAGAGGCGGGGAGCAGGGACGGTCCCCGCCCCAGGCCCTGCTCGAGGTCCCCCGCCCTCGGGGATCCCCTCACGCCCCCCAGCCCCGCCGCCCGGCCCGGCCCGGCCCGGCCCGGCGCTCACCATGCTGCAGCGGCTGCTGTTCCTCCAAGATGTCGGCCGAGAAAGGAAGCGCCGAGCGCGAGGCGTGAGGAAGCCCCGTGGCCTGGGGCGGCTTCCGGGGCACGGCGTGACGCCGCTTCCGGGGCAGGGCGGGGCGACCCGGAGGCGGCATGGCGATCTTCAGCGTCTACGTGGTGAACAAGGCGGGCGGCCTCATTTACCAGCTGGACCACTACGCGCCCCGCGCCGACACCGAGAAGACGTTCAGCTTCCCGCTCGACCTCGTCCTGCGCCTGCACGACGAGCGCGTCGTCGTCGCCTTCGGGCAGCGCGACGGCATCCGCGGTGCGGTGGCGACGGGCGGGGAGGGCCGGGCCGGTTGACCGGCTGTCTGACTGCTCGCTCTCCCCGCAGTGGGCCACGCCGTGCTCGCCATCAACGGCGCCGAGGTCAACGGGCGCTTCACGGCAGACGGGAAGGACGTGCTGGAGTTCCTGGGCAACCCCGCCAACTACCCAGTGTCCATCCGCTTCGGCCGCCACCGCCTCTCCTCCAACGAGAAGCTGATGCTGGCTTCCATGTTCCATTCGTGAGGCAGAGCGATAGGCGAGGGGATGGAGTGATAGGCATGGGGATGGGGTGGCCTGGTCAGGGGTCGCAGGGGGCACTGAGAGCCATCTCCCCACAGGCTCTTCGCCATCGGGTCGCAGCTGTCCCCCGAGGTAGGGAGCTCCGGGATCGAGATGCTGGAGACCGACACTTTCAAGCTGCACTGCTTCCAGACGCTGACAGGTACTGTGCCAGTCCTGGGCACCACTCTGCTTTGCCAGGGCTGTCGTGGAGTCTTTCTCACACTCCTGTCATTGTGGCTCCAGGGATCAAATTCATGGTTCTTGCTGACCCGAGGCAGGCAGGGATAGACTCCCTTCTCCGCAAGATCTATGAGATTTATTCTGACTTTGCTCTGAAGAATCCTTTCTACTCTCTGGAGATGCCCATCAGGTAAGGAAAAGCCCACTTCTAAAAACGCAGCCGCAACCCCTCTTCACTTTCTGCCTGTGCAGTAAGAAATACTGACAGCCCTTCAGTTAAGTAGCAGAGCAGACCCAGAGGCTGAGGGAAGCACACTGCCATAGGGAGGGGACGCTGACCTGTGGGGAAAACCATCGCAGCTCTGCTGGGGAAGCAGGAGGTGCTCTTACTTGGTATAATCCCTGCTGTCCTAATGTAACCTTGGAGCCCACACAGGCAGCTTTACTTATACTTAACAGCCAGGGCAAAGGTTGACAGCAGCCAGGTTGCTGCCTCATGACTTACAGAATCCCTCCTCGAAGGATGCAGAGCCAAAGGACGTGGAGATCCTGTCTTTGTTAGCCTGTTCCATAGGTAAAGCCATCCCCTTTCTGCTTTTCTGTTTCAGATGTGAGTTGTTTGATCAGAACTTGAAACTTGCTCTGGAGGTGGCAGAGAAAGCGGGACCCTTCGGACCTGGATCGTAGGGAAAGCCTCGCCTGTTGCACAGACTCCTTTCTCTGAAAAGCAGGGCCTTTCTCTTCCCCGGCTGGCCTCTCCCAGAGCTCCCTCCTCCACAGCAGAGACTGTGCATCTCCAAAACATGCTTCATTATCTCCCAAGATACCATCTGATCCCCTTTCTTGTGAAATTTACCTTAAACAGACTCGTTACTATTGTTTACATTGGGCCACAGAGGCTTCTGCTGGTGCAGCTTGACTGCCTTTGGGTGAAGAAAGACAAGCTGCGGGCCTGTGGCTGTACCACAGTTGACTGCTTTCTTTCATTTCATAATTGTATATATTTATTTTTCCTGTATAGCTCTAACTTATGGTTCTGCAGAGGGTTTCTGTGTAGAAGTAATACACGTTCCCTAAAGAGGTGGACGGCTGTTTTTTTTGTTCTGTTGGCAGGGTAGATTTGTGCCAGTAGTGCCTCAAGAAGATAAGCAGTGGGTTTGGGGGGTTCTGCTCACACTGTTCTCTGTAAGACAACCAGAGCCCTTGTGACACTGCTCAATTTTTATTTCACAGATAGTAGAAGATCATATAATTAAGTACAAAATGTAATTTCACTTCCATTGTTTTAATTAAGGCTGGCTACCTACTCTTGCAACCAAGCTGTTCAGTAAAACACCCACGTGCAGGTTCTTCATGAGTTGAACTTGCCTCTTCCAGGACCCTAAAGCGGTAAATCCTTTTGGGGAAAACCAAAAATATTCAACAAAATCCCAGTGAAAAACCTGAGTCTACTTATTGCAGAGAGTGCTGGGCCTGACTACTCAAGGCTGCTGGCTGTCAGCAGTGGCTCTGCTAAGGCCAACGCTCAGAGGAAGCCTGAGCAGGGGCTACCCGCAGCTGTGAGAGATGCGGTTCTTGACCGAAAACATCCTAGACTGTGCTGAA
Source organism: Burhinus oedicnemus (assembly GCA_008921705.1). Classification (NCBI taxonomy): domain Eukaryota; kingdom Metazoa; phylum Chordata; class Aves; order Charadriiformes; family Burhinidae; genus Burhinus; species Burhinus oedicnemus. Next base: position 189,129 of record VFFE01007516.1, read on the forward strand.
AAAAATACAACCCAATGCTAGCAACATGGATCTTCATGAAACCCAGCTGCAGAAGCTGTAGGCTGGTGCTGTCGCAATCCCTGCTGCTGGGTCAGTTTTCCTGCTTGATTTGCAGAGCGCTTACTATGAGCTGCCTTGGCAGCAGCTGCCTCCCTCGCAAATCATTAACACTGTACACAGAAATCGCAGTGGGCAGGATCAGCTCAACAGAAGGAGCTTCTCTAAATGCTCACCCCTGAAGCACCAAGCATTTCTTGGAAACGTGCCTATTTCTAAGTGCTGCAGAGAGCACTGCCATGGCACCGCATCGGTATTCTGCTTGTCCAGAGCAAAACAGCCCCCTCCCTCCTAACCACAAATCCCAGGTAAAGCTAACATCACGCTGCTCTCAAATCAGCCATGAGGCCGAATGGTAATCGTCATCATTTGCTGCTCTGTCACCGTTCCAGGGCCGAGAGCGCGCAGGGAGTTCATGGGTAAGTAAACCGAGGCAGCTGCGCATACAGCAGTGGGATGGGACCAACAGACCCGGCGAAGGCTCGCTTCAGCAGCCTGGACGACAAGGCTGAACTGACTGTTAATGGCACAGAGGAACAGTAAGGACAAAACTAAATGTGATGGCACCTGAAGCCAGTCATTTCAGAGTACTTTTAGTGGAGAAGCTCAGGCTGCAAACCCTGTTCGCTTCACCAACAGTGCTGTGAGAAGGAGGTACAGTAAAATCACTGCAGCTGTACACCAGCTGAATTATCACATCTCGAGGGAAAAAAGTGATCGGTAGCAGGAACCTTGTGCCCTCAGGCACGTGACAGTGGACGAGACATTGAGACATTTTTATTTAGGTTGCAGCAATAGGTAAACTCACTCCTAAGCCAGTTAAACAAAAAAAAAGCATCATTCACGTCGGCGTGGGAACATCCTTTTTACCAAGCGGCTTATCCTCAGTCAGCCTTCCTGGGAATCCGGCCCATCTTGGTGCGGATGTTCCGCAGTAAGAAGAAAGCCACTGTGCTACCGGTACAGGTGATTTCAGCTACCCAGAAGGCTGTGGCCCAGCTGTAGTGCTTGGCAATGGTACTGAAGGGCAGTCCAGCCAGAAAACCCCCAACTGTAAGGAAAAACAAACAGAAAACTAGCCATGCTCGAGCGTCTCAATTT
>VFFE01007516.1:190306-211702 GCA_008921705.1 Burhinus oedicnemus
GGGGGGGGGGGGGGGGGGGGGGGGGGGGGGGGGGAGAATAATCTTTAAACACTCACAAAGGATGCCAAAAACAAATGTAAAAATTCTGAAGTGGCTCAAGTTGACACTGTGTCAACTACCCAGCAAAGCTGAGGGTCCGGATTACTTACTCTTGCTACCGCTCTGTCAGAAAGGTATCCAGCAGCAATGCTTCCCACCAGACCCCCAATCTCCAAGGCGCTCATATAGGAACTACCTAGAATGTAGGTGAAGCAAAGAACAGGCCATTAGGTTTGGTCACAACAGCAAAGCTGCTGCATGCTTTAGACCAAGCTCAGCTGCTGTCAGCTCACTGAGCTCAGAGCAGCTCTGCTGGACAAGACCCGCCAACTCATCATTGTCCAGGAATGCCAGTCTGCCAGTCCCAGGAGGGGCCTGGCACAAGACAGCACCGGGGCACTTGGCGCATACGGTAACTGCAGCAGCCAGTCATTTCAATAACTACGTGTATCTAAACGGACAGGTGGGAGGTAAGCAAACAACTCCCTCAGATGGAGGTGCCCGTGTCCTTTTGCTGCACCCCGTTGAGCTCTCTGCCACACCTCTCAAATTGCAGCCACAAAGCTTAAAAAAGCAGCTTTGCATCTTACCCACAAGCATGGATTGTCCCCTCTCCTGGATCAGGAAGAGCTGTCCCCAGTCAGTACAGCATGTTTTCACTCCAAAAACAACTAGGTAGCCTGTTGAGAGCACCCAGAGGTATGGCGAGAGCAGCAGCTCTGTCAAAGTGCTGTTGTCACTGGAGGAACCTGTGGGGAAGATCAGGAGGAACATTACTACTGCTTGAGCACAGCTACTGAACCACACCGCCTCAGCAGCACTACAGACACATCTGCAAGCAGGATTCATGCAGAAGGACATCCTTACAGAGGAAGATATTCATAGCCAGTGCTAGTGAACTGCTTTACGTCCCCCCTTGTTCTGGGTGTGCTGTGATTTCAGAATAGTTTTTGTCAATTTATTCCACATTCATTACAGATTTCAAAAGAACAACCAGAACGCTACTCCCAGTGACTTTCTGTATTGCGGTTGCCAATAAACCCTTTGCAAAGGCTGTTAGAAAAAGGATCTGCTTCTCCAGATTTCGTGCTAACGCTTTTAAGCTCTGCCTGTGAAAGCCACTACAGAGACCCAAACAAAGATGCTGACTTTCAGGTGCTACCTTCATTTTTGCATCAGCTGTCCAAGAACACTTACAAACCTACCTTCCCAAGAGAACACTCTGGGGAAGCAATATTGGGTTTTGTACACAAAGAGGTCAACTCTAGCAGCACAGGCATCGCAGGACAGTGTGGAAGGTAGACTGAGTTTCCACTGGCCTTTAAAATCCTACAGCAAACCTCTGTTGCAATTCCCCTCTACCTGTTCTGCTTTCAGAGGAGCACCATACTCAGTGGTCTGAACAAACATTTACTAACTAGATGCCCTAGGTTAGGACAGAAAACACTGAGCAGAGTCCACCACAAATCAGGGGTCAAGAGAACCCACGGCAGGGTGAGTGGAGAACTGCCTGTCCCCTGCTAACATGGAGGAGAGAAAGGTCAGGCTTAAGGAAGCATTCTCTGCTGTTGCATTTTTTCTCTCTCTCTCTCCAGTACCCCCCAGCAGACTCAGCTCACAGTCTAAGCAAATAAAGCCCCAAGAAAATGAGAGTACTATTAGTAGGAAGACATTACACAGACAGGGAGATGAAATAGCCAGCCACAAGCATCCTGGTGACGTGCACACGGTCACTGGTAGGCCACGGGACAGAACTAATTGGGGGTTGAGCTCTTCCTCTGCTCTGCTGCTGCACTTTGCTGTGACAGTCTCAGAAGCCTGTACACGGCCCCTTCCCACAAGATTACACTGGGACTTGGTTTATAGGATTTATAACTTCAATGCAGCAGCTCGACAGTTACCAGAATAAAGCTGCTGAAAACAGCCCCTTAACAGATATCCTGCCGAGCGGTGGTTTTGGAAGGTGGGAAGGATGGAGGTCTCAGTACACCGAGCACAGCACATTTGTGTCAGAACACAGAGAGAAGGCACTGCGCCTTCTCCTGCTGCTGCCCGCTTACAGTGAAGTCTTATGCTCACCTTTCTTCCCTTTCTTGGCTCCTTGTTCAATGTTGGGTAGCCCAACATCCGATGGCTCGTTTTTAATCAGGACAAGGCAAACAAAAGAGACAACCACGCAGATCAAGCCAGAGAAGGACAAAGTCATGCGCCAATCGTAGTTCAGAGACACCAGAGCAGCGACAATGGGACCTAAGCCTCCAGCCAAGTTCATGCTTGTAGACAGGATTGCCCACCAAGTGCCGAACTGGGAAGGCTCAAACCACTGTGCAACAAGAAAAACAGCATGAGGTCTGAGAAAGAGAGCGACACTGCACCTGAAATTTCTCAATCAAGGCCCACACTGTGGGTTCGGGACAATGCTGACCCAGATCTACAAAAGCAGACAAAGGGAGCACCCACTCTCTGCGACCTTAGTCATGCAGAGAACTCCAAACGTTACACAAGTGTCAGCCACAGGAGCCAGACAGGTGCCCGCACCACGAGCCAGCTCGGAGTTATTTCCATTTACAGACTATGAAACCGAGACGTGGGCCAGGAGAGGCAAATCTAAGAACGTGCAGTTCTGCGTACTCACTTGCTAGGAACAGTGTCCTCCTGGAAAGGTCTGCTGGCACAGGAGTGCGAACGGATACGCAGAGAGTCACAGGGTAACTTTAGGACTCGCTGTTGCGTTAAGTATCAGGCACGATGGGCTCCGCATTGCATGGTGCACTCAGAGCCAGAACCACTTGGGTGGTGGCTGCCGGCAGGAAAACGTCCGAGTGCTACATTCACAAACGTCTTCAGAAAACACTAAGTGTATTGTTTCCGTTATTCGGGAACTGCCTTTCTGTGCACACAACCATCCTAGACAGTCCTTTTCTCGCCAGCTAGATGAGGCTAGATACCTCACCAAAGGGCAATGCAGTTGTTCATCTGCCCTTGTCCTGCACGTACCTGCATTCCTGGGTTTTACACCTTTCACAAGAGGTTAGCAGGCAGCTGACCCCCTTGATTTCTGCCTTAGGGCGGAAGGAATCTGTTCCATTTAGATGGCCACAAAACCCAAATACACGCAGCTTAGATGCTTGACTCACGCTGTTCCTCCGTACGTCACCCAGTTTTCTACCTAAGAGCCTGCAATTTGCAATTCCTGAGTTCCCCAAGCGTGCAGATGGAATTCTGCTCATTGCCCCTTGCCCAGCAGCAAACTGCCGCCACGGCAACGAGACGAGCAGACCTCTGTCTGCACACTTAAAATACTGGATTCTGACAACTGCCGTTTCCTACAGTAGAGGTGGTCTGCTCCACCAGGAGATGTTACTTAGCAAACCGAGATAGAATCGAGGCATGTAAATGCAAGGTCTAACATGCTTTTTCAATCTTTGCTAGAATAAGCAGAACCTTGTGCAGGGAAACTCGCTCTGCAGGCAGAAGAAAGCACAGCTAGTGGTTTTAACCTCGAAAAGGCAGGAATAGGTGCAAATTCCTCTGACTTCGGAGCGAGCGTTCCTACAACGTGGTCTGCACAGACCTGCTGCCAGGACAACTCAGAAGAAGAGCTGTGAGAAGTTTCCCCCTCGCCTTTTCCAGCAAACACTTACTTTTCGCAGTATCTTCCCACAGGGTGGCCAGCCCAGCCCCTGGGCCAAGCCGTTGAGGAACCAGAGCCCAGCAAAGGCTGTGACGGTGGAGCTCCAGGAGAACACCACGTTGACCAAGCCCACCATCAGCAGGCCGGAGGAGAAGAGCCAGCGGGCGCTCATCTGGTCGGAGAGGACGCCACTGACGAACTTGCTGATGGCGTAGGCTGCGGACTGGCTGCTGGTGATGAGGCCTGCGGCGGGGCAGAGCCCGAGAGGCACCTCAGCCGGGCGGCACGGCCACCGGCCCGCGCGTTAACGCCGGCACCGGGCGGGGGGTGGGGGGGGTGTGCCCGGCACTCACCCAGCTCGTCCTTCCCCAGCGGCACCTCGGCCATGACGGCGGGCATGACAAAGGAGAAGGTTTTGCGGTTGAAGTAGTACAGCGTGTACCCGACGAACATGGCCGTGAAAATCACGGCCCGGTACCGGCCGTACCCGCCGGCCGCCATCACGCCGCACTCGTCCGCGGCCAGGCGGCGACGGGCCGGGCCGGGCGAGGTGGCCAAGGCCCGGCCCCGCGAGCGGACAGCGACACCGGGGACGGGACGGACGGAGGGACCGGCCGCCGCCACCGGCTCCAGCCGCAGTCCCGCTCCTCACCGCCCCGGGCGGAAGTCCCACCCCGCCGCTCCCATTGGACGCCGGGGCCCGCACCCCGCCCCCGTTCCGCCCCCCTTCCCGGAACAAGCGAAACCGTCAGGAAATGTAATTTTTATTTTCGGTTGAAGAGGCCCAGATGGAGAACAGCGTCAGATGCACGTTGACAGGCGGGCGCTGGCGTGCGGCAGGAGCGGCCGACGGGTCCCTCACCAGTGGCGGCCACCCCAAGCTGTGCCAAGGCATCTCCTCCTTCCGCCCCCTCGGCATTCCGTGCGGCGCTTCCGAGCTTTTATCTTGCCGTGACCGAGAAACACCATCTTTTTTTGTCAAACTCCCAGCTCAGGGTTCCCGACTCTGACGGAGAGAGACGGCCTCAACAAGAGTCCGTGGAAAGCGGGCAGGTGCTGCTCTACCCCCCCCTCCCGTCCCACCATCCCAAGGGCTGCACCGAGGGCCTCCTTCGCAGAGACATCGCCCCCTCACCAACGCTTCTGCGTTAACCCCGCTTATCTCCACCAGAGGAGGGGTGGCACAGAGTTGATGTTCCAAGTTACTTCCTAAAGCTTAAGATGGTTCTTTACTGAAAAAGTCACTGTGGTGACTTCTGTACCGAGACGATCCTCGGTGGGCACACTGCCACCTTTAAACACATAAGAAAAACAAAAAACCAATTCGCTAAGTTAGTAGCGGCAAAATCCCCAGAAAGAAAAAATAAAATTTACATCTCTATCCCATTTTGTTGCGTTCCATTTACATCATGACTAACCAGGTCCATTATAAAAACAAGAACGTAACCATGAAATAAATAGATGTTGACACCAGTGGGATTTCAGGGGTATTATAGCTCATCGTTTTTCCTGCTTTCTCCTCCAGCTTCTGTCTTCTTCTCTTTTTTGGACCCTGTGTAATAAAATAAACTCAGTTACAGGCTGTAACACTTTTTACAGCGTACAAAGCAGCGCTGAAAGCCCCTGACATTCATTTGCTGTTCCACCAAACCCTCAGTCTATGGTAGAGAGGTCAGGGGAATGCTTTGAGGACTGGTACTCAGCTCCCGAGAGCTGAAGACATCACTGTCCTCGAACTGGCAGAATAAACACACCCCTGCACATCAGCTCCTCAACAGAGACAGGCTTACAGCTACGGGACTGGCTCTAACCTGCAGTGACCGAGGCACAAAGCAGCTGCCGAGGCAGGAGACAGTGGTACGTTACAACTTCACACTGAACAGTGAAAACATAGGAACAGCGAGGAACCAAATTTGTCTTCCTCTTTGCAGAATTAGCAATTGCTTTGCAATCAGGGGTTCTACCATCTTCACAGAACCGACGATCATTGAGTCCAACCATTAACTTAGCGCTGCCAAACCCACCACTAAACCACCTCAGCACCACAGCTACCTGTCTTTTAAATACCTCCAGGGATGGCAATTTCACCATTTCCCTGGGCAGCCTGTTCCAATGTTTGACAACCCTTTCAGTGAAGGAATTTTTCCTACTATCCATCCTAAACCTCCCCTGGTGCAACGTGAAGCCACTTCCTCTTGTCCTATCGCTCGTCACTTGGGAGAAGAGATCAATGCCCCCCTCACTACAACCTCCTCTCAGGTAGTTGCAGAGAGCGAGAAGATCTTCCCTCAGCCTCCTTTTCTCCAGGCTACACAACCCCAGTTCCCTCAGCCACTCCTCATGAGACTTGTGCTCCAGACCCCTCACCAGCTTCGTTGCCCTTCTCTGGACAAGCTCCAGCACCTCCATGTCTTTCTTGTAGTGAGGGGCCCAAAACTGAACACAGTATTCAAGGTGGGACCTCACCAGTGCCGAGGACAGGGGGACAATCACTGCTGTAGTCCCACTGGCCACGCTATTCCTGATACAGGCCAGGATGCTGTTGGCCTTGGCCACTTGGACACACTGCTGGCTCCTATTCAGCTGACTGTCAAACAATAGCCCCAGGTCCTTTTCTGCCACACAGCTTTCCAGCCACTCTCCCCCAAGCCTGTAGCACTGCACGGGTTTGCTGTGACCCGAGTGCAGGACCCAGCACTTGGCCTTGTTGAATCTCATAGCATTGGCCTTGGCCCATCGACCCAGCCTGTCCAGGTCCCTCAGTAGGGCCATCCTACCTTCAAGCAGGTCAAGACTGCCACCCAACTTGGTGTCATCTGCAAACTTACTGAGGGTGCACTCGATCTCCTCATCCAGGTCATTGATAAATATACTAAACAGAACCAGCCCCAATACCGAGCCCTGGGGAACACCACTTGTGACTGGCCGCCAACTGGATTTAACTCCATTCACCACCACTCTTTGGGCCCAGCCATGCAGCCAGTTTTTGACCCAGAAAAAAGTACACCCATCCAAGCCATGAGCAGCCAGTTTCTCCAGGAGAATGCTGCGGGAAACAGTGTCGAAGGCTTTCCTAAAGTCCAGATAAAAAACATCCACAGACTTACCCTCATCCACTAAGCGGGTCTTATGGCCTCCTACAGCTAAAGAGATGGAAAGAGGCACATGGACAGCTTGTGCTTGTAGCTACCAACTTCCAGACCGTTAGTTGAACATTTACTCACCAGAGTCTGATCCAGGCTCATCATCTATTGCTACCTTCTCAGCTATAGGAGGTTCCTTGGCTGGACCGATATCCTCAGGTTTGTCTATGTTTAAAGCAGTAAGAAACAGCACAGAAGTTAAGGGAGAATACACAGGAGATTATGTGCAGGTGACTAGCAGTGAGGTCTGCAAACAAGCCAGCTGTGATGCCTCAGCAGGACTGTGGTAATTCACTCTCACCATGGCTCTCTCTAACACTCAGAGATGCACCACAGAACTGCTCCTTATTTCTCACTGCATCTGTCTGCCAGGCTTGCTGTCCCTAGAAGCCCTGGAGAGTCACTGCTTGCATAGGCAAGTCAACTTTGGAGCTGTGACTGTAAGAGGAGCTCTTACTCAGGTCAGAGGAACCGGCAGGGAACTCTGCTGACAAACAGCAGTCTAGACTTAAAAGGACCAGGGCACTCAGAACCTCAGGATCTTAAAAAAAGTTCAGAAAACTCCGAGTCTTGGTGTCCCAAGAGATTTTTTTTTTTTTTTCCTCTGGGGTCCATCTAAGCCACAAACCTTTCTCATCAACAGCTCATTCTGTTCCTTGATACAGAACACGACCTTGAATACTTGCTCTGGACAGCCAGGATGGAACCAATGGCTTATCTTTCTTATGAGGCAGCCAGCTGACCAGACAGATACTGACTAACCACCCTAGGAAGTTTATAAATACCTCCTGTTCCTTCACAGAAAAACAAACCAACAGTAGGGGGAAAAGGACACTGCCAGATCTAGATTTTTCCAGCTGTTTTTGAAAACCAACTGTAGGATCACTTGATCCTACAGTTAACTATTGTCTTGACTTATGCAGCTCCCTTTCACTCAAGGCAGAGAGATACGAGTGTCTTACACATGGAAATTATATACTAGGAGTTCTATACACGGTCCGCACCCACTCCTTACCTTCCTGTTTCCCCTCCGTGGGAGGGATAGTGTTCTCGGTCTCAGAGGTTGCTGTAGCATTCTTGCCTGAATCTGTTTTTGTGGTGGTGTTCTCCTTTTTGGGTTTAGGTTTTGCAAACTTGGCCTTATTCAGAAGATACTGCACTTCCCTGTCCAGGGCTGCTATCTTGAGCTCTATATCTTTGGACAGCAGGATGGGTTTCTCAGTAGAAGAGAGCTTGTTCTGCTCAGCTAGTGTCTCGTTTTTCCAAATCTGCAGGACGGGAGGGAAGAGGTGCTTTTCAGATGCGTTTTCATTCCAGGAACCACTGTACATCAGAGTATCTCAAAGTCACCACTCCTGGGCCTTCCAACTTACTCAGGATAACACTGCTCCCTGCCACATTTCCACCAGCTTCTTAGTTACCCAGACACAGGACAAAACCAAGAAACAGAACCCTCCAAACCCAGCATCTGCTTTTAAAAACCGCAGCTAGATTACTGGGCTACATGACCACTCCTGCAGACAACTGTCCACATGCAACACAAGAACCATTACTCCTCCCCAAAGCAGTCTGGGGTCAAGCTGGGAATTAGAGAACACTGAAACACAGCGGAGGTTTGCAGGTGGCATGGAAACAAGATATGCACTCTCTGTTCCATGACCTTGAGTAAAAGTACATGACCTATTACTTCAGATAGGAAACACAAGCCAAACTGCCATCCCCACCCTCCCCCAGAATAATTCGATCCTTTGTTACCGTTGTTTCATTGATGGCTTTTTCCAGTGTACTCAGTTCCACTTCTGTGAATATCTGGTCAGACTCTGGAATCATTCGGGCTCCCCTTAAAGATAAGGAGGAAGTTTATTTTTGTGAAATCAACCAGATTGTACCTTGGCAACTCAGTGCTTACAGCTCCAGTAATCATAATAATAACTAGCCACTGCACATACCAACCAATTAATATATTTTACATTTGTGTCTCTTGCATCTACAGGAAACAGAGCCCTAAATCAATCTCTGGATGCTGAGAATGGCATACAGAGTCAGCAAATGCAGCTATCATGAGATTAGAAAAACCAGGGAAGATAGAAACGAGGCCATAGGACCAAGAGGGAAAGATCTGCTTGCAAATGGTGTGTACAGCATTGGACTGTTCCTGCCCCCCCAGTTCAAACAGAGCTTGCATGCTTCTGTTAATGGACTCTGCAGAACTGAGCACTAGTAAGCAGTATTTTGGTCATCTGTTCTCAAGCAGCACTAGTGACTTTCAGACCACATTTGATCTGGTCATGTTCTGTTGGCATCTCTTACGTTATCAGCTGCATGACCCTCCTTCCCAACAGCTTGCTCTTACTTGAGAAAGATGGTTGAGTGGTTGAGCAGACTTTCCAGGGCAGCTAAGCGTTCTGGCCACTTTCTCCTTTCCTCGACACGGAAGAAGAGGTTCCTACAAAACTTTTTCAGCTCTGAAAGCTTGTCTTTCAGCTCCTGCAAATGGGAAAGAAGGCAAAGACGACAGTTTGCCCACCATCTAACATCTTAAACCTCAGAAGTTACAACTGTTGTTCTATCAAATATTCAATACAGTAAAAGAAGCCACGTGACTAAGCTTTATGTGGAATCAAGAGGTTACTGCTGAAGCTGCTGAAGATGCATCCATGGCTGAAAGAACTTCCTATTTTGTTCTGTGCATAATGCACTGAGGAAGCAAGAAGCTTCCAAGAACCAGATTACAAAGGATCAAGATAGATCAATACTCTGTCAGCCTGTATGGTCACTTCCATGTCAGTGACAGCAGACTGGCATCCTGACTACACACAGCAATACCTTAGTTGTGGCTGCATAGCCCTCCTCCTCCATCCAACTGGAAGCCTCGCTAAGCTTTCTGGAAATTTCTTCTCTCTGCTCCTCTGTTGAGACAAACTGATAGTCCTCTTGGTAAAGCTTGTCCTGAAAAGAACAAAGCAAGCATTCTCATTAAATACCACTAAGCGTGGAAGCATAAAACAACCAGGTGACCCACTTGCAACTGGGCTGGACTGTGAACTCCAGGGGTGCTGCCTGCACTGGCCAGGAGATTCTCATTCAACCCTCCCAAACCTGGGCTCCTGGCTCCTAGCATTACCAGGACTGCAATGGTAATACACCAGGTATATAGACACACCCACACACCAGGTATCTGATGGTAAAGCTGCATCAACCATAATTTCACAAGCACTTATAATTTCTTGCCTCTCCTGCACAACACTTCTTGAGAAGCTTTTGCTTCTTTACAGCCTGAGTGCAATTGTTCCAAAACACACAGGTAAGTGCACATAAGGGATACTGGAAACCCAAAGTTTAAGGTGTTAAGACACGCTGAGGGAGAGTGTTCATTTTGTACCGAGGAAACCTCCCTAGTCCACATGGGCTTGGGAAGCCTAACAGTAGCAGAAAAAGCAACTGAAAGACAAAAGCTGGGCTCTTCAAATCAACTTCTCCCAGCTCAAACAACTCCCCTGCATTCAGATCAGCCAAGCTGCATAAGACACTTCTACCTGCTCTCCAGGAATTCTCATTTCTTTATATCCCTCTCTTACCTGGGTCTCAAAGATGAATGACTCCAAGCTGTTGGCCGATTTTTCTCTTTCCTGTTTCTCTAGATCTCTGACTGTCAAGTCTTGGAGTCTAACATGCCAAGAGAACAGAAATCAAAAGGTAGCAAGTGCCTTTAGATGAGCACCACATCATACACATCAGCTTCTGAGGATAGCAGCGCTACATGAGCTATCACTGTTCCAAAGCAATTCACTTCCTTCATCTAGAGCTTTAACCTGGCAGAGCCATTTCAAACATACTTTTTCATCGAGCTCTTCAGTTCATCCTCCAGTAGGTCAGGCACATCATTTACATCCAGCTCCATGGTGATCTCGTGAACAAGCTTTTGCTTCTTGGGTGCTTTGATCTTCTTCTCTTCCTCTGTTTTGCTAACTGTGCTCTCACCAGAACTTTTGGATGGTTCTTCCTCTTTTGCTGTTTCTCTATTTTCTTTGGGATCCTGGAACAGATAAAGTACATTCTCAGGCAAGGGAACAGGTTTGCAGATTTTGCAACTTTTTTTCAAAGGCAGGGCACTAACAGGGAAAGAAGAATTCCACTGAGGAAATTCCACTCTCAGACATCGAAATCACAGTCCCATTCCTTCAATCTGCTGCTCACCTGAGTCTCTAATTTCTCGCCTTCTTCCTTGTTCTGTGACTCTGTTTTCAGAGGGTCAGTTTTGGCCTGACCTGCAGACTGCTGTTTCTCTTCTCCTCGCTCTTCACCAGCATCTTCTGTGCTGCTTTTCTGGTCTTGTTTCTCCCCCTGCTCTTCTTTACCTGTTTCTGCTAGGCTCTCTTCTTCTTCCTGGTCAACGCAGGCAAGTAAAGAGGAAATCAAAACAGTGTTTTTAATTTAGAAATTCCGTGCAAATGTTTCACATAATTCTCCGCAAAAAGAGTATGTATGAAAAACAGCACCCACAGCGACTGCAGCCAGTAGCGAGGGACTGTGCTGAGCTAGAATATTAAGAGTCACTTCAGTGCAGGCCATGACTCCGTGACAAGGAGGTTTCATCTCACTAGAAAGAAACCTAATCACTACTGCCAGCATAATAGCAGCTATGCCTCTACGGCCTGGGAGAAAGCAAGGAGCCTGATAGACACCTGCACAGACAACACACAGGCAGAAACCTATCCATCGAGCACCAGGACGGTTTAGGAACAAGAGATTTCCCTTCCTATAACATTAGTCCACTACTGCTGGACTTGCCCGCAAAAGAGCACAAGTTTCTTTAAACACACACACGCCACATGAAACTCAACAGAAATACAGCACTTCCTGAAAATATTTAGAATCCTGACACGCTGCCAGACACCTTTAATTCTGCTCACATGAATCACTGCCTCTTCAGCAGCCATCGCAAGACCCAGGGGCTCCCTCCCCCTAGCAATCATCCTGGGGCTCACCTGAACCGAGTCTGTCAGGTTCTCTCCAGTCTCTGGCGTAGGGCCACCACCCCCAAACAGGCTTGAGATGGTATTTCCAAGTTCTGTCAGTGGGAAACAAAGAATCCAGAATATTATGTACCCAAAGGAGGAAGAAAGCCATCTTTAGCTCAGTTCTTGCCCTCACAACCATGATGATCACCAAAGAGCTCCCTTGGCCATGTAGGTTAGCTACATACACTCCAGAAACTCATCCTTCCCTGACCTTACTTTGTGTTTTTTGCATGCGCAGACAAGTGGGGCCTCTACCTCTGCTGGAATATGACGTGAAACTTTTAACTTTGACTAAAAAGCTTCAGGCTCCAACCTGTGGCTGCATTAGCCATCCCTGCATCTCCCCTTCACCTCCCAACATCTGGATTTCCAACTCCTCTCTATAGGGAAGTCCGTGCTCTAAAACCTGAGCAATGCACCGCACAGATCAGGGCATCACAACCCAGACAGCAAAAAGGTACAACGCTGTAGATGCAGGACTTCCCTTCAGGACAGACCTCCTGAAATGAGCAGCTGTGGTGGAACAAAAAGGAAGCAACTCCTATTTTTCACGTTGCAATGCATGCCATAGTCACCTTAGGAGAGTATGACATTTCAGAGCTCCTGCCAGCACTCAGATGCCACTTGCAAAGGGCTTTTAGGTATTTTGGAGCTGTATACACAATCAGAGGCTATGGCTAACTGTTTAATGTCCACATCCCAAAACCATGGTGCTTGCTGTGCTCAAAGCAATGACATGCTTTAGTTATCCCAGCTACTGCAGGTAAAACACAACAGTCAGTAGGAACATCAAAGTTTAGCATTTACTTGTCAGTGTTGACTCCTCCTCCAGCTTGTCTTCCACCAAGGTCTCAAACACAGATTCCACCTTGGAGAGGAGGGCACAGAATTAGTTTTAAGCAGGGACCAGAGACGGGGACAGAACTGGAAGATACACAGGCTGACAAACATCCCAACAGGGTGGTGCTTACCCGGTCCAGACTTAGTACTCCACTCTCATCCATGTTGAAGTGAGCTTTGATGCCTTTGGATTCATAATCCGAGTGCTTCTTGAAACTGTCCCCAACTCCCTTTAGCCTCACGGTAGTGAGATTGAGAGAACCAAAGATCCTGATGACACAGAGACAAAAGCAGAGAGAAAACTTAAGAATGCTGCAGGACAGCTAACCACTTCTCACAGTCACGTTTGCAGCAACGGATGGCTGCACAAAGCAAGGAACCAGCACGGCTCTGTTTACTAAAGCGCACAGGACTCTGAGAACAGATCTGCAAATACGGACTAGTGGGAAGTCAGATTCATAGGGCTGCCCGCGAGTAAAATTTTCCAGCTACGCATATTGCACTGCCATGGAGCTGCCTGCTCAGATGCTTGCCTCAACTCACCGCAGGTCATCCTGGTTCAGGAAAGACAGATCTCCATAGTTGACATAGAACTCAAAGTCATCTGTGTAGCGGTTGAAAGTGATGACTTTGCGTTGTGGATAGGGTGCCATGCGCTGGAACAAAATCCTCTTGTTATGCTTTAAACTCTTGGATTTATCATCCTCCTCAACTTCACGAGTAAACTCCACCTGCATCACAAACAGAAAATACGGCTCGGCACCTGCAAACTTCCTCTATGGCATCTTATGGTGGAGGTTTCCATAGCATGTGGCTGCTCCACCTCGTGCAAAAGTTGGGGGACAGGCACATATTTCTCAACAGATCTTTCTATAAGCCTGGCTTCTTGGATACAGCACTTCTACAGTCAGGCTGACCTTATTCCGCTTTCTTTATTAGATTGGCAGAAAGATCTCTGTAACTTCCTTACTCAAAGGAATCCAGCAGGTCACCTGGAACGCTTCTCCCAGTACAGCCCCGTTTACCCATACCCTGCACATGAGAAAGCAAGCCAAGGGTTACCTGGATAGGAAACACAGCAGCATCCCGAACAATGAAAGGCTTCACCTTAAAGGCTTTGCTCAGAGCAGCAGCCTGGTAGACTGCACCCATGGCAGCAGCCTCATCAGCATTGATATTCTTGCCCAGTTCCTCTCTATGAAGTGAAAAGCAACAGACGTCAGCTTTGCAGCCACTGCCACGAACAGCAACTTGTCAATGGGAGACAGACTAGAAGGGGGCCTCACATACTCACTTGCCCACAGCTTTCAGCAAAACCTCCTGCACTTTGGGGACCCGTGTGGCACCACCAACTAGAATCACCTGGTCAATTCCATCCTAGGGATTGGAAACAGTCACCTTGTCTTGAGAAAGCAATTTTGGAAAGCTAAGTTCAGGGGTTCCTTATGCTTCTTCCCCAGTCACCACACACTAATGTGGTGCTGTGAGACCACCCAGGATATGTCTTGCCATCCCAGTGCACGTCAGTGCCCGACAGATCTCAGACAGGCTGACACAAGCCATGCCAACGTGAGGAACATGGAGTCAGGTTTGCCAAACAGGGGCAACGCGACCACTGCTTCAAGTCACCTGAAACATGGAACTTGGTTCAAAATTAGGCAGACTGCAGTTTAATGCCAGAGGAGCTGGTGACTCAGACAGCAAGCAGGACCAGAACAGAGGGAAACCTGGACTCTGAGAGGTGACTCAGTGTCTTGCATTGAATATCAGAGCCAAAAGATGCTCAAGAGCATCCCAGCACCCTGGAAAGTGAGCATTAAACAACGCAGTAAGTCTCTCCAAAGGACTGCATCGTGTTTGGTCCAACTGCAGTCCACAACAGGGCTTCTAAAGGGAGTGCTCAAAGGAGAAGCCTGAACAGCAATAATTCTGTTTCCAGGCACTTTGAGATAAAACTTCACAAGAGAGACCAGAACCAGCATCTGAGACAAAAAAAGGAAAGATCAGAGGTTCAAACCGCCAGCCCAACAGTAAAGTTTTTTAACAGAAGGAAACACTTCCTCCAAGTCCTTTGTTTCTGGTGCATACTGCAGGGAGCCGTGACAGACTCCTGGCTTGCCACCACAGCAAGCAACCTCACTGAAGCAGCAACACCACTCTATCGCAATAGCTGGCACCTGGACCTCTCAGCAGTGCTGATAACACAACCACTGACGCTTTGATTCTGATACAACAGCAACTCCATACATAGAAACTTCAGGCTTGTTAATGCATTCCTAGACCTACCAGGTTCATCTCTGCGCTGCTCAGAGCCTGCTGCACAGGTCCTGGGACTCGCTGGAACAAGTCGGAGCACAAATCCTCAAATTCTTGCCTTGAGACCTTGGCCTTGAAGTCGATGTCATCTAGTAGCCCCTCAATCTGTCCAGAAAAAAAACCAGCCAGAATGAAATTATTCGTAGAGCATTCTCTGAGCAAAATCTTCGCCCAACTTACGCAGTGTGCAAAAAGTTCCAGCTTCCTTAATGCACCTAGGACCTGACTGCACTCATCCGAATCCTGCCATTACTCAGGTGACAAGAGCATGGAACATGGACATAAGAGACAGCTTCTCTCAGTGAAAGTTTACTTACCAAACTTCATGCAACTAACTCTCATCCAACCCACTCATTTAATCACCAATAGTACTAAGTGGGCACAAGTTGAAAGGGACCGCCAGTGCTACCACCACTGCTGGAACACCAGGAGCAATGCTCCTCAGCACACCAATGCTGCAGAGGGACAGCACTCCTGCATGCCTGCCCTTAACCCACCCCACCCTCAGTCCTAAAAGAGCTGGAAACCCTGTGACAGAAGGTCGGACCTGCGCCATGTGGTCAGCATTCGCGCTCAGGACAGTTTTCAGGCGGTTGGCCTCCTTCAGTAGTTTGGCCATGGCCCGGGGATTCTTTCGGACATCTTTTGAAGGGTGCTGATCATTAAAGAGTTTTGCCAAATAGTCCCGGAGACGAAGCTCCATCTCTAAACCTCCAAGAGTACGGTCAAACCTGAGCAAAAGAACAAACGGAGATGTAACAACTGAAACCGAGTTGAAATACAAACAAACTTCATGTATGACTTCACAAATATGCAGAGTGGCAAGTGGTCAAAAGTAGCTGCAGTACTGTCAGCTGTGATTGACTGTGAAAGAACAATGGTTGTTCCAAAAATAACACATTATAATGAAGCAAAGAAAAGAAAGATTCACCACCACAATAGCCTTTGAGCAGGAAATTTCATTATATTTACGGTAAAGGCCTTATTGCCAAGCACGCCAAACGGCTGAGAAGCCAAAGGATAGCTGTCTCAGGTCCCAGGTATTTTCTTGGAAACAGCAGTGTAAATGTTTTGCAGTTAAAATTGCTGGGCTAGTGATTCACAGCACCCCCTCCTTATTCGGCAAATGGACTGCATTTTCATTCCTCTCTGGGAGGATATTCTGCTTTTTCAAACTGACGCGCTCTACTTTTGTAAGATTATAGGAAGGGGAATTAAGCTAAAATGGCTTGAGGCTATTAAAAAAGTGAGCCCAAAGCAAATTAAGTACACTAGTTGCCTCCTGGGCTCCTAGGATTTTTCAGTTACCTTCTGCACAAGACAGCAACACCAGAATTATTATTAACTGGAGCCTTCTCGGTCCAAACATTTCCCACTCTGCCATCCAAATTACTGTGCTGAAGCCTCACTGCAAAATTCCATGCTTAGAGGAGACTGTGAAACAAATAGTTTCTTTCCTGAGACCTGCAGATTTTGTGGAACTGATGTTGAATTCTTACCCAATGCCCTGGATCTGCAATTGAGGTTGGGTTCCCGAGTCCTTAGTTTTCACTGTCTGATACGTAACAATAGTACAAACGGTGCTTCCTGCTCCCATGTCGTAAAACATGATATTCTGAAAAGAGAAGCTAGGATGGTGAAGCAGAAACACCTGGATATCCCCCATGAATAAGGAAAGAACCCACTGCTGTCCGAGCTTGATACAGGCCAAGACTATCCACTCCCTAGCCTGGCTTCATACCGTAACAACAGGACTCGTACTTTGATCAAATACAGGAGATGTTCAGGGTCATGCTTGACACAAGCGGACAAGAAAGCTTTTTTCATCCATTTCATAAATCAGAAAACAAAGCTTTGCTCTTTAAAAGTTTCTTCAACTTCAGGAAAATCAAGGATTTCAGAGTCAGTCTTCCAATACCTTATAAAATTGTTAACATTATTCCCCCCCAGTTGATGGGCAAGGAAGAAGCACAGGTTTACAAAACGGGAACTCCCAGCCACCTGCCCTCGCTCCACAAGCTTTCAGGCTTCACCACATATTCATACACAGTTTCCTCTCTTCCTCTTGTTGATGAGCACACAAAACCAGAGAAGACCGGCTGACTAGCAGAGTCCGCTTCCTCACAGTTAAGTCCTTTTGGTTTTATCTGCAGCACTTTCTCCCCTGCATGCAGGCACTTGCACGGGACTCTCCGCATCTCCCAGCTGCACCTACCTGTGCAGTGGCATTGATGTCTTTCCTCCTGAAGACTCCGTAGTTCAACGCTACAGCAGTGTTGTCATTGATCAGCTGCAGCACCTTCAAGTCGGCCATGCGAGCGGCGTGCAGAACTGCCCTCCTCTCCGCCTGGTTGAAGTAGGCAGGAACAGTGATTACCACGTCCTTGATGGGCTGCTCTGAAAGAGTTGCAGGGAACATGTTTTCCCATCAGTGTAGCCACATGCAAATACTCATTATGGGGTGACAGTGGCAAAGCCAGAGAATCCAAGATAAAGACTCGTACAGAATGCAATCCTGAAGCAGCATCAGCAGCCAGGATCATTAGGGATGAATCTATCTGTGTCCTGTTGAAACCAAGCAGACTTTGCAGATTCTCACAAAGCCACGTGTCTACTGACCTCTCTTTCACACATCAGGACACTCTCAAATGCTCTGGGATGCCTTAGATTTCAACAAATGTTATCTTCACAGAGACCGACTTTATCCCTGGATTACGTTCACTCTCTAGAGTAAAAAGCCTTTGGACTGGCTTTAGTATTACTAGCCAAACAACACATAGTCTCCTAGGAAGTCAAACACGTCAATGAAATTCACCCAGATTTCATTACTGTGGTATTTCACTAGCAACACAGCATGGAAAATGCATGAGAGTCTCTCATCTGTTAGCAAGTTTCACAATAGAGAACAGGTTTTACTCTTTAATTGTAGTTCAGCTCCATCCAGACCGGTTACAACACAGACTTCAACAGAGCCACTTCCATCTTCCCCTGCAGTTACCTACCAATGTGCCTCTGCTCTAATCACACACATGAGTGAGAAAACACTTTAGTCTTTCTCCAGAGATTGCCAATAAGGCTTCTTCACTGCAAGGGTGGGTGGGATCTGGGGTACCTGATCCCAAGAACAGGATTAAGACCCCAAACTCACATCGTAATAGAAATAAGTGACAGCTTGGTAGCTTCTAAGTCTTGCTCACAGCCTACAGCTGAAGAGACCCAACATCCTGTTTCTAAAAATCTGTGGGCTTTCAAACACCTTCGATCACTACTCAAATCCTACAATAAACAAACACCCACATATACTGTAAAAAACCGTTAAATCCTTCCAACCTGCAAATTCCTCAGCCAGACCACGTGAATAGTTCAGGACCATCCCCAGCATCTCCTCTGGAGAATACTGTATCGTTCTACAAGAAACAGACAGGAAAGAAAATTACAACAGCAACAGAAGTTGGTAGCCAAAGTCCCACCCACAAAGAACCCAAAAGCAGCCACTTACTGGGACAGCTTGAAGATAACAGTCTGCCTTTTCTCATCCTTCACCAGTTCATGCTCTGGGAATCGGGACTGGTACAGCGCCACATGGGGGTTATCGATACGCTTACCCAGCAGATCCTGAAAGTATCTGAATGCCACCTTGGGGGTCCTTATGGACTGCAGAAAGAAAAGCACATCACCCAGCTGCATTTCTTCAGTTTTGCTGTTGTCAAACAAACCTCTCCCAAGCTATGCGCTGAACAGCTCTCCTTATGGGAGCTAGGAGCACAAGACTGGTACACAAAGAGTCAGTACGGAAAGCCCGTAACACACCAAGGAGATGAAAAGTACAGGACAAGAAATAAAACTTCCTAGCTCAGACATTTATCATGAAGGACCCAGCAGAGAGAGCACATATTCTGTGTACAGGAACTGCAGACGGCGCAACGAGTAACAAGAACTCTTACCATTCCTAGTGCGCTATCACCAAAGAGACGCTCGTTCTCCTTCAAAGAAACAGCCACAGGTGTTTTCCTTCGTGACTCCCTGCACAGAAAGAGAGGAATAAAGCAGTCGAAACAGGTGACCATTCAATGCAGAGCCCCTAGTGAAGAAAGGCATTGTCTCCATTTCAGAACCACTAAGGGAAGGTTCTGGGATACCACCTATGGAGAGGAAGGCCAGGCCCCATTCATCCGAAAGGGCTGCAATAGCAGCACCTCCCTTCAGAGCTTTCATACCTCCTGGTGTGCCTCATGACATGGGCAAACAACGTGCTTTACCAAAATGTGGACAAACATCTCCCAAATTCACAGTCAAAGCTGTGGTGGGTAGATTGTTATTTTTCCTGTAACACAAGAAAACTCAACAAAAGGTGGCTCATTTCCGCTCCAATGCATGCACTAGCACACCAAGGTGAATATTTCACTACAATAACTATGAAATGGCTTAAAGTCATCCACTAAGCTCAGCACATGCTACCTGCTTCCAAATGCCTCAGAACACATTGCCAATTCTCTAACGTAAGGCTAACAAAATGACTTGCTACGAAGAAGAAAGGCTCAAGAGCTGCTTTCTGGAATGTGCTGCTTCGTACTTAGACAAGACTTGCTTTATTTTTGCTTTCCTCTACCGGCGAGTGAAGTGAGACAGCTCCCTCATTCTGTCAATGACTGCCAAGTTTCAGGGAGCTGGGTGAAGGAATCCATTTATTATCTCTCAGTCTAGACTTCCAGAAAACGAGGATGCTCCTGAACGTACATCCTCTTCCAGGCACGGGTTTTTCATTCAGCATCTTGCAGACGAGCTGCAACAGCAGCCACCAAGTAAAAGGAGAGCTTTATTTGCTTCACAAATGAGCACAGGTTCTGAACAGCTGCAGCAACACAAGCCTGCCTTTGGGCTCCCTTATGGAGAACTGAAAATGAGGCTTTTTAACTGGACAGGCAAGAACACAATACTACACCCTTTCACATTCGAACCACAATGTATCTGCCCCTCTGCTCTGCTCTGGGGAGACCCCCTGCAGTGCTGCCTGCAGCTCTGGGGGTCCCAGCATAAGAAGGACATGGACCTGTTGGAGTGAGTGCAGAGGAGGCCACAAGAATCGAGGGCTGGAGCCCCTCTGCTGTGAGGACAGGCTCAGAAAGTTGGAGGTGTTCAGCCTGGAGAAGGCTCCAGGGAGACCTTAGAGCCCCTTCCAGTCCCTAAAGGGGCTCCAGGAAAGCTAGAGAGGGACTCTGGATCAGGGAGTGGAGCGACAGGACAAGGGGGAACAGTTTTAAACTGAAAGATGGCAGATTTAGATGAGATATTAGGAAGAAATTCTTGATTGTGAGGGTGGGGAGGCACTGGCCCAGGTTGCCCAGAGAAGCTGTGGCTGCCCCATCCCTGGAGATGTTCAAGGCCAGGTTGGA
Source organism: Burhinus oedicnemus (assembly GCA_008921705.1). Lineage (NCBI taxonomy): Eukaryota > Metazoa > Chordata > Aves > Charadriiformes > Burhinidae > Burhinus > Burhinus oedicnemus. The sequence goes on from VFFE01007516.1 coordinate 210,693, forward strand.
CGGGGCTTGGAGCAACCTGGTCTAGTGTGAGGTGTCCCTGCCCGTGGCAGGGGATGGGACTGGGTGGTCTTTAAGGTCCTTTCCAACCCAAACCCTTCTATGATACCCTTAATGATACAGGCATTCATTGATGGCTTAACAGGCCCCTCAGGTGCAACCTAGCATCCCTGAGGGAAGGTGACAAACCGCCCTGACCGACCCTCCGCCGCTGCTCGCCTGCGGCAAGAGGCGAGTCAGAAACCCCCGGACTACGCGGGGGGCGCGTTCCCCTGGCAGCAGCGAAAATAGAACCCCCGTTACCCCAGAGCGCTGCGCCGCTCAAGCCTCGGTAAGGCAGGCAGCACCCCCCACGCTTCCCCTTCCGCGGGAACGGGGCCAAGCAACCGCCGCTTACTTGTTGAGGACGATCTCCATCGGCACCCCGGGCTTCACGATGGCGATCTTCATCGACTCGCTGCCCACGTCCACCGACATCACCGCCACCGCCTCTGTAGTACGAAACCCCCTCCAGTAAGACCCCGTGCCGCAGGAGACCGAGCCCCTTCCCCTCACCGACCGGCCCGAGCGCCGTCCGCTCCCCCCACTACCTTCCCCAGGAGCCTCCCGCCACCCCGGAGACGCCCGTACCCGCGGCGGGCAGGTGGCAGGACAAGAGCAGCCAGCCCAGCGCCCAGCAGGCCGCCCGCGCCATTCTCGCCGCCCTACGGCCCCGGCACCGGCCCCGGCGTCTCGCGCAACCGTCAGCCCGGACGCGGCGTGCGCTCATTGGCGCGGCCCGCCGGCCGCGCGGCGCCGCGCGCCCCCATTGGGCCACGTCAGTAGAAGCCGGAAGTGGGCACGACGGGAGCTTCGATCCCATTGGCTAAGGGGCGCCGGGGCGGGACAACGGGGAGGGGGCGTGCGTGGTGGCGTCGAACGTACGCATGCGCGCGCAGCTGGACGGCAACAGAGCCACGTGCGGCCCGCCTCTTTCGCCCGCGAGCGCCACCTGGCGGCAGAGAGGCATCACC
>VFFE01007516.1:211722-237140 GCA_008921705.1 Burhinus oedicnemus
GCCCCGCTCTGGGCCCCACCCTCACCCGGACCCCACCCCTGACCCCGCCCCAGGCCCCTCCTGGCAGCAAGGGAGAAGCCGGTCTGACCCCCAGCCTGGCCCGGGGCAGAGGCTCCAGGCACTGGCAGGGCTGCGCCAGCTCTTTGCGTTTTGGCACTTTGCTACATTTCCAATAAATTTTTTGTTTTCAAAAAGTCAACATAAAAAAAAAAATACAATTCATCCCTTGGCAGAGCAGACGACACTCGGTGCCGCCCCATATGGCTCCACTGCCCTTGGCACGGGGTGCAGCAGGGACCGCGGCCCCCCGGAGCTCCTCTCTGCCCAGGCGGCTCCGGGGTCCATTGCGCTGGTGGCACTGGGGTGCACAGCCCCCCCCCCCCCTCAGTTCATGAACTGGGTGTACCCCTCCGCCCCCGTGACAATGACATCCATCCAGATGCGCATGGCCTCGGCTGAGGGTGCCACCATGTAGTAGAGGCGGTCGTGGGTCTTGACACAGAAGGTGAGCGCGGGGTTGGGGCTCTGGGGAGGAGAGGAGGACAGGGTCAGTGCTCTGGCCTGCCCCTCTCTCCCCTCCCCTCTCCAAAGCTCAGCACCAGGGTCCTGCTCTCGGCACCCCAGGGAGCCAGTGGGATTAGGGATCACAGACCACTCCAGGAGCATCCCCGGCACGAGCTGCCCCTGCCTGCACCGATGCAGGGGGACGGCAATGCTGGGGGGGCCCGGCAGGCACCACAGCAGCCGCAGCGCCTGGCTCTCACCTTTGCCGCACTGCGCAGGTGGTCGTAGTAAACCTCTTCGATGGCTTGGAAGTAGATGACGCCCTTCAGCTTCGTCTCGTGCTTATCTGCCCGAGGGAAGGAACCGGTGTTGACCACAGTACTGCGGGCAACGGCACGGGGAGGGGGCAATGGCGCGAGGCTGTGCAGGGACTCACCCACGTAGTAAGAGAGGGTGCGCTTCATGCGGTCAAAGACGAACCAGCGCTTCTTCCAAGACTTGATCTTGCCGCCCATCTTGACCAGGTAGCCCTTGCACATCTTCTCCGTCAGGATGACGTGGTAGCAGGTGTCCACGCTGTGGCCCGAGGACTCGATATGCAGCCGCAGGTCAAAATCCTCCTTGCGGATGGGGAGGTACCGTGTCAAGGGACGAGCCTGGAAAAGCATTGCAGCCCTACAAAGCCTGCTAGCAGTGCCGAGAGCCACATCTCCCCACTGGCACCTGGGTCACTGGTGGGGAGCTGGGTCTCCCTTGCCATCCGGGCTGGGATGGGGGATGCCGCCTGCCCCGCACCTGAGAGAAGTGCTTCTCCCGCAGCTTGACCTCCTTCTCCACCAGCTTCTGCCGCTGTGCGGTCTCATCCTGCAACCGGCGTTCCAGCTGCTCCCGGCGCCGGCGCTCGTCTTCCAGTGCCTGCCGCCGCAGCTCCATCTCCCGCTCCTGCCAGCACACACAGGCGCTCAGCCCCAGGGATCAGGGACCTGCTCCCCAGCCGGCTGCCGCACCAGTGCCCCAGCTCACCCGGGACTCCATCAGCCGCGACTTCTCCGCGTGTGCCTCCTTCAGCATCTTCTCCATCTCCTCGATCTTCCCTGCCTCCATCCCGCTGGCACTGCAAGACAGCCACAGCTGCCACCACAGCAGGAAGGACCTTGAGCCAGCGGTGTGGCCAGCAGAGTGGGCCGGCCCTCCAGCCAGGGAAGCTGGCCCTGCGGTTACCTGGAGATGTTGTCGGGTGAGCAGGCAGAGTTGTTGCCGGTGGAGATGCTGGTCTCCATGCTGTCTGAGCTCTCCAGGCTGAGGGTGTCGTACGCGTGGTCCAGCTCATCAGCCCGGGGCCCAACGCCGTGGGGACGGTGGTGGTGGAGGATGGAGTGATGCATGAGTGGGGGGAAGGCGGCGGGGAAGGGGGGCTGCCCGTGCAGGGCTTCCCACTGGGACTGAGCCTCGGCAGCTGCTTTCTGCTTCAGCTCCGCCAGCCGCCGCTTCTGCTCCTCAATCACCTGCTGACCTGTGCCACGGGAAGAAGACGATGACGACTGAGCCCACCATGCTCAGAGCCACAGCTCAGCAGGCGAGGGGATGGTGCAGGCAGGACAAGGCACCGCAGGCACTGCTGGAGCTGGGGAGGGATGGTGGGCGCAGAGGCGGGAGCCGCCATCACAACTCCCTGGCGAGCATGGCAAGCAGCATCTGCCCAGGCAGGAGGAGGGGGCCCGGCAGGCAAGGGGGGCACATGCGCCAGGCTGGCAGGAGCAGGCTGGGCAAAGCATCAGCGGGTTAGGGATGCACAGAGTTGTCCCTAAGCGGACTCCGAGAGGCACCTGGGGTCCTGGGCTGGTCACGCCCTTCCTACACGTGGCAGAAGGTGCCAGCAAACAGCCATGCTGCTGCCTCCGGGCTGCTCTAGGCAGTCCAAGCCGCCCCACGTCTCTACCTGGTAGATCGCCCGGCTGCAAGGGCTCTGCTGGGAGCGGCTCAGCTGGAGACACGCCGTCGGGTGGAGGGGTCAGGAAGGAGAGAGGGGGGGGAAGCGAGAGACCGTGAGAGAGGTACCGCGTCCTGCTGGAGCACCGCCGCTGCCGCCCTCAGCCAGGCTCCCTTCTCCATCGCCCAAGTGGCAGTGGGGGAAGCATCTCCCAAAGTCCCACCACCCCACAGAGCCGCATCACAGAGCCAGAGCTTACCCTTCTGCTGCAGGGCCAGCTGGCGCTTGGTCTCAATGTCCTGCAGTGTGGCTGCCAGGTTGCGGGGCAGGCTGCCTGCCAGGCTGGGGGGTCCCTGGGCAGGACGGCAGGTGGTCAGCTGTGGGGACGGGGACAGGGGCTGGCACCGGGCAGGGAGGAGCCACAGCCGAGGTGACTGGGGCCCCAAGATGCCCAGCTCGGTCCAGCAGTCATACCTTGGGCGAGGGGCTGCGCCCCAGCACAGAGAAGTTAAGCTGTGAGAATGAGGGGGTCCCACTCTTCATTCGAGGGGTGAGGGCACCAGTGTCACTCTCCGTTTTGGCACGATAGACCTGGGCACAGAGACAGGGAGGTGAGAGGGGCACGGGGGTGCTGCAAAAGCCCCAGTGGACATATGGCTCAGCCATCAGCAGGGCTGAGCATCCCCTCCCCAGACCCTGCCCCTGTGTTGGTGCTGTCTTGGCAGGGGTGCAGGCAAGAGGAGGCAGCAGCTGCCTGTCCCAGGTGTGCTGCCCACTGTGGGTCTGCTCTGCCCCTGCCCGCTGCAGCAGCCAAGTGCCTGGCAGGAATGTCCCGTGCTGCCGCGCTCCCGCTGCATCCAGCAGCCCTGAAGCCTGAGCCCCAGCAGCATGGAGCCGGGATTACCTGGAGAGGCTTGTGAGAAGAGTGAGCTTTAGCTGGAAGCGGAGGAGGGGAAGAAGGAGGAGAGAGAGAGGAGGAAGAGGTCTCAAAGCCAGCCATGACCTCCTGGTACCACTTCTCTAAATCAAGAGCCGGGAGCCACACAGGGTCCCCTGGCAGCTGCTGCTCCATCTGGAGAGAGACGCCACATGAGAAAGGAGGGAGGGCAAAATGCAGCAAGAGGGACAGACGCACAGAGATAGAGAGGTCAGAGCATCCCTGCTTGTGCCTGCACCACCCCCCCAGAACAGGACCTGCAGACCCCCAGGGACCCCGTGCACTCCCTGGCTAAGTCCCAGCAGCTCTGGGACCCCCTTGCTGCTCATGGGGCTGGTGAGAGCCGATGGAAGTGCCAGGAGGGCACAGAGACCCCCTGCCCTGCACGGTGGGCTGGGCAGGTCGCCAGGCAGGCAGTGAAGCAGCGGCAGGGCAGCGAGGGGTGTGCGGGCTGGTGAGAGCATCATCTGCAGCTCACCCCTTCCTATGCCTCCCCATCACTGCCCAGGGAGAGCACAGGGTTGGAGGGTATGAAACAGGGCACAAACCTCTGCAGATATGGAGGGAGAAGAGAGAGACGGAAGAGGAGGAGGAAGAGGAGCAGCGCAGCCTGAGGATGAAGGAGCCAGAGGGGTGCAGCCCAGTGGGGAAGCAGCAGGGGCACAGAGGCCGCCCAGGATGCCCGAGAGTTGCTCAATGGTCACGTACTGGGCAGAGAGAAGCAGATTAAACCGGGAGATGAGGCTCCGAGCAAGGGCAAGCAGGCACAGGGGCACAAGCAGCCCCCAAAACAGGGTGCCATGTCCCCAGGAGGAAGGGCAGCTGGTTGCTGCCCGCCGCCCCGGTGCTGGGCACCGGGTCAGGTCCCCGCCTGCTCTGCATGCTCCCCGCATGGGACTGGTGGCCAGGACGGTGTCCAACAGGCAAAGGGCTTCCCTCCTGCCCTGCTGGGCACCCGCTCTGCTCTCCAGCCCTGCTGCCGCCACCCCAGAGAGCAAAGCCCATCTGGAGCAGGCGAGAAGCTCTCCCCAGCAAGGAGACCAGGCAGCTCCAGCCTCTGCTCCCTGCTCAGCTGCAGCCGGACAAGTCCCCCAGCCCAAGAGAGAGGTGGGCTCTGAGCACCAGGGCATACAGGGAGGCCACTGCAGCATCCTCGCTGCCTGGGATGCGGCAGGCAACCCAAGGGAGCAAACCCAAGCATGCTCTGGAGCGGGTACCTCGTCGGCTGCAGGAGGTACAGCAAGCAAGAAAGAGCGCTGAGCAGCAGCAAGGGCAGCAGCAGAAGCTTTAGTGTCCGGGCTGGGGCCGTGCGCATTGCTGCAGAACCTGAAAACGTCAGACAGCCTCATGTACTCCTAGAAATCCACGGCGGAGAAGGAGGAGAGTTAGACCCATGCGCTGGCATCATGGTGCTGACTGCAAAGCAGGAGCAAGTCTCCCCGCGCGTGTGCCCAGCCCTTCCCTGCCTTGCTGCCCTCCCTGCATGCAGCTGCCACGGTGCACAGCACCACGCCGGAAGCGGGGTGCCTGAGCTGGACTGGGCATCCCGCCACGCTGCCTCGCTCCTGCCTTAGGTGCAGCTTTGCTGGGTGCAGGCTGGGGATGGAGGGCTGCAGCTGCCCTGCCAAGGCCCCAGGCGCCTTCAGCCGTTCCCATCACCCAGATCTCGGGGTCCCCGGTGACAAGCCCTCCCTGGTGCGACAGCTCGACCTGCTCCGAGCCAGCTTAAAATCTACTTCCTCACCCTTTCTGAACCAAACATGCTAAAGCCGGGGATTTGCTCTTTTTTTAGGGAAGCCAGGCTAGCAGGACCCTAAAGGGTGTTGTCTGGAGGTGCCCAGCCAGCAGGCAAATGGCAGGCAAGGGGGAAGCGCAGGGATGCCTGTGCCACACGGCGCCACGCTGGGGTTAAAACTGAGAGCAGCAGCGGGAGCCGGGATGCCTGGCAGGCTCAGGAGAGCACCTGAAATCGGGGGCTGAGTGTTAATGAGCACAGCCACCAGCCGCTGGAGAGCTAACTGAGAAATGCCCCAGCCATGCTGTCTCAGGGTGCTGCTGTGGGGATGCCCTGCTGCCCGAACATTAGTCCACTTAAGGGGTCGGCAAAGGAGGGGGCAAGTGAGCAAGCACGTGCAGTTAGTCCCGTTACCTCTTGTGCCTTGGGGTAGGAGTGGGCGGCAGGAGAAGCTAAGGAGGCAGCTGCTGCTGGCAGGGGGCTGGGGGGCTTAGTTCCCTCCAACAGCTCATAAGGCTCTGAGATATGGAGGGTCTCCTGTTGGAGGGTAAAGATCACATAGGCAAGATGGGCACAGGCAGCAAGGTGGCAGCAGCAGCAGCCCCACCGCGGGCAGGCACAAGGGGACTCTGCCATCCTGCCCCTCTCCCCAGCAGTGGGTCAGGCAGCACCACGGTCCCCAAGGTCATTGTGGCTCTGGCTCCCTGTTCAGAGCCACGAGCAGGGCAACAGGGTGACCCACTCCCACCTAAAAGCCTTTGGACATGAAGTAGGAGGAGTCCCCCGTCCCGGCACCAAGACAGCCCCACACTTGCCCTCAAGCAAGGACATGACACCAGGCAGTGACTGCCCCAGGTGCTCTGCAGCCATGCTGAGCCCTTCCCTCACAGGCACTCGCAGCCCTCCCTGAGCCGCTGGCTAAAGCCTGGACTGCTCCGGGGCTCCTGCAGCACCCAAGCAGCCCGGCAGGGCAGCTGCTGCTGCTCCCCAGCCCAGCTCTGTTGCCTTTCCCTCCCTCCCTCCCAACCTGGCGATGGTCTCTGCAGCCCATGGAGAGGCTCTGAGCGGCCCGGAGCAGCCGGGTCTGGCCAGAAGGCGCTTGGGAGCACAAGAGCTGTGGCAGGGCAGAGCTTGCGGTGCACCAGGTTCATCCCCACTGGTGACAGCGGCTCAGGGTGGCAGCAGAGCAGCCCTAGGGACTACACCCCCCTCTCCCCACTTACCTCTCTGAGAGCTGAGGACATTTTGGGGAAGCTCCTGCCGCCTGTGACAAGCTGGTATCGCCGCTCTAGAGAGACGAGCTTCTCCTTCTCCTGAGCACAGGGTGACAGCAAGAGCAGAGGCAGTGGATTGTTACTGGCACCCCGTAGCCAGTCCCCCCCAAAGCTCACCCTAACTGTCTGCACCTCGGCAAGAGCCAGCGCGATCTCGTCCCCTGCCTCAGGCACCCCCAGGGTCAGGGAGCGCACATCAACCCCCCCGATCGCTGCATTACCTTCTGCAGGAGCTGCAGGATACCGTTCCTCTCCCTGGCCAGGCGCTCGGCCTCCTGGGCACTCTGCAGCCGGATCTGGGCAGCCTGGGCGTCCAGCGCGGCCACCCGCTCCTGGGGAGTGGACAGCGAGGATGAGCTGGCCATCGGCAAGTGCGGGGCTCAGGTGGGGCCACGAGGCACAGCCCAGCAGTGCCAGACCCGCTGCCGCCCTCCACCCTTACCTTCCTGCGGGCAATGCTGCGGTGGCACTCTGCCCGGCTCTGCAGGAGCTGCTGGCCCCGTGCCTCCTGCTCCTCCTCGAGGCGGCTCTCCCACTCCAGCTGCTGGAACTCCAGGTCCTCAAACAGCTTGGCCTCTGTCTCCAGCACCTCCGCCTCCTTTGGAGACAGAAGGGCACGGTGGGTCACTCCCTCTGGCTGAGCACCTTCGCATCCTGCAGGCAGGTCTCCTGCAGCAAAACCTCTTGCCATGCCCCCATATTCTGCTGGTGCTGGCTGGGAATGGGAACCGTGGCAAAGCCTGTCCGCGGTGCCCTGTGCAGGCAGGCAGGCAGCTTTCTATCCAGCAACGTGGGAGACACCAGCAACCTCTGCCTGACTGCAGAAGGTGATGGAGGCACTGGGCAGAGTTATCACCCCCGTGAGACGAGGAGCTTGCCGCAGCCAGGGGCTTCACGCAGCTCTCGGAGACTAGCTGCCCCTGCAAAACCACATCTGGGCTGGCGCCATGCCCTGCCGGGTGGCAAAACACCATGCACTGGCATAACCAGCAACTTGCAGCCCCACGTCACCAAGCTGATGGGCAGCAGAGCCCCCACGGACGAGCACCGCACCAGACAAATGCCTGTGCATCCTCCCAGCCTTCAAGCACTGACAGCACACAGCAGCGCTCAGCTCAGGGTCTGCTGGTGCCACCCCAGCAGCAATCGCACCGTGCTGCCCACAGGGATGCATCTCACCCTGCTCCGGGAGCAGGGCAGCCATCGCTCTTGGGGCATGGCGCGGCGCCACCAGCATGGTGGCTACTGAGGGCTCCCGCGCACCAGGACCGCCCCATCGCTGTCCCTGCCCGCTGCACGCCGGACCCGCATCCAACATGGGGGTGGTGCCTGCCCCAAGCAGGCTGCGGCACAGCAGGTTTATCTGCACAGTGAGGACTGGGCAGGCGCCAGCCACGGGCTGGGGAAGGTCAGTCGCTACCAGAAAATACCAGATAATGGGAAAAAATGCTGCAGACCGGCGGTAACATAAACTGACAGCACCGTGTAAATAAATACTCGCAGGAAATAGCTGGAACAGGAGGACCTGGTGGTCCCCGAAGCTCCCCAGCCTGCCTTCCTCTGCGGTGCAGGATCCATGCTCGGTGCCCTGTCCGGTCCCGAGGAGCACAGCGGCTCCGCAGCGGGGGGCAGCCCCACGCTCTGCCGAGCCAGCACCGCACCCCAGGCCCGGGCGAGCGGCAAGCTTACCAGGACGGTGGTGCCCGGCGCCAGCCACCTCCAGCCCGGGTGCAATGCTCCCAGTGCAGCCCCGGCTGGCGGGGAAGAGCTGGCCTAAGCTGGAGCGGAGGGAGGTGGGCCATGGTCCGGGAGGGGTGGGGGGAGACACTGACCCTTCGCATCTGCTCCTGCAACTGCTCCCGCATTGACTCGGGGCACTTATCAAGGTGGCTCTTCGACTCATGGTAAAGTGCCCGGAGTTGCTCTAGCTCCTTCCTTTCAGCATCAACCTTTGCCCTTTCCTGAATTGGGGGAGAATGAGACAAAACAAAAGGAAAAAAAACAGAAAAAAAAAGGAAAAAAAAAAAAAAAGAGAGAAAACACTTCTCAAATCCACGCCATGCAGAAGCTGCAGAGTTAGGGAGGGGATCAGCTGGAAAAAGAGGGGGCTCACGGGGAGGAGCATCATGATATCTACAGAGGGGTCGAGAGAGCAACAGCCATGGAGACCCAGGCTGGGCGGTGTTAGAAGGGTTATGGCCAGCGCTTGACCTCAGCCTCGTATTTCCATGCTGAAAGCCCACTTACAGGCACCGAAAAGATCAATGCTGACAGCACAGATAAATTAAACCCAATCCTGCAAATGGCTGCACCACACACACCTTCTGAACAACAGCTAACTAGCTTTGTTAATTGATGCTCACCATCCAGGATGCTACCAATTAAGCACAGCAGGTCCTGTATGCAGCCTGGGGGACCACAGACCACCCCCATCCATCAGAAGGCGAGCATTGCCCACGGGACGGCAGTGAGAAGAAGAGACTGAGGCACAACCCTGCTGCTGGAGATGCTTGGGCTGTGCCAAGCGAGCAGCAGAGCAGACACTCGCTCCTGGCCCCGGGAGGAGGGGAAGCATCCCCAACCCTCCCTCCCAGTGCTGCACCAGCAGCACAACAGAGGCCAGTAACATGGGGCTGGCATTGGGGATCACCTCCCACGGCTCTGGCAGCACCGCACAGGGGCTAGGCGTTGGGAAACGCACGCTGCAAGAAACCTTGCTCCATGCTGCGGCAGCATGGAGACATGGGGATCCATGCAAAGGGACACGGGGGGACACAGACAGACACCCTGGGACAGGGACTGCCGGGTGGCCAGGGGGCTCCCAGGCATGCAGAGATGTCAGAGGTGATGGCATATTTCAGAGCAGGCACCGTTAGTGCAATTAGTGCAGGCTGGTTAGGAAAGCGGGTGGTTAGGTGAGCAGAGGCTGGGAGGGGGATTTCCCTGTGCTCCTCTCCTGGCTCTGCATGAGGCTGCCCCTGGCTAGAGAAGACGCCTGCGAAGACCAGAACAAAATCCCTAAATGCTGTGGGGGCATGTCTGGCAGGCGCAGGTGGCAGCTCTGCCTGGCCATGGGCAACCAAACAGCCCGGGCACCTCCAGCCATGGGGCTGGCCAAACCCCCAGGGATGCTGGCACTGCATCACAGCAGCACAGACCCGCAGTGGGACCATGGCATGGGCTGTGTGGGGACACCAGCCTTGGCCAGTGGGGAGCCAGGTCCTGGCACCTCTCCCACCACGGAGCAGCTTGCCCAGGGCCATGCCACGCTGCCTGCAAGGCTGCAGGATGGCTGGCAACCAGCAGCCGGGACAAGTGTGCCAGGCACACAGCAGCACACAGTGGCACGGGTGCCCTTGGGTACAGCTGGCAGATCACGGCAGCAATTGCACTGAAGACAACTCCAGGGGAAGGGGGCTGGGACCCCCTCCTCAGCCGCCGAGCCGAGTGAAACACCTGCAGCGATTTCCCAGCCACCTCCAGTGAGCTGAATGCTACGGCAGTGGCCGCCGCCACCACGCGTGAAGACACCCCAATGGGCAGCAGAGCCAGGGGACTCATCACAAGACACAGCCCCCCGGCAAGGGGGCCTTCACCCCAGGGTCGGTGCTGCCCACTACAGGCGGCAGCTGTCCGGGAAAGCTCTGTGCCACAGAGCCTCCCTGCAAGACCCCGCCGGCACAACAGACGGATGGCGATCGAAACACACCCCAAGCATCAGCCCTGCCCTCCTCCAGCAGGGCTGTTGGGAGCAGTCCCAGGCAGATGGACGGATGGACAGACAGACCCCCCACGACGCAAACCCAGAGATGATCCTCAATGCCTCCGCAGAGTCCGGGGACAGGAGAAAGTGTCCCCAGGGTAACAACACAGCATGGGGCACGGCGGCACCAGCTGCAAGCACTGGGGTAGGCATGGCACGGCTGGCACTGGAGAGCCCTGCCCTGGGGCTCACCTTGTCCCGCTCCTTCCGGATGCTGATGTCCAGGCTGGTGAGCTTCTCCTGCAGCTGCTGCACTGCCTCCTGCTCCTGCCGCAGCCGCACCGCCTCCGCCTCCCGCTCGCCCTGCAGCAGCGCCCGCTCCATCTCCGCCTGGACGGGCACAGCCGCATCAGGACGGCTGCCCCTGCCAGATCCGGCTCACACCCATGGGATCGGGCGCTGGCTGGCGAGGGCAGTGAGCCATGGGGGACCCAGTGTGGCACCCCGTCTCCTCACCTCTCGTGATGTCTCCTGCAGGTGCTGCTCCAGCTCCTTGATACGGCCCTTCAGCTGGTCCAGGTGGCCGAGCACACCAGCGCGCTCCTCCTCCAGCCGCTGCGCCTCCTTGGCCCGGGGGCCTGCCAGCTCCTCATGCTGCAGAAAGGGCAGGTTGGCACAGCACAGCATGGCACAGCACGGCACACACGGCACGGCCATTCCCTCACCTCGTGGTGGGTGCTCTCAGTGCTGCTGCACTCCTCCTTCTGGTTCTCCTCGTCCGACCTCTCCAGGCTCTCCCTCTGCCGCAGCTCCTTGGCGGCCTGGCCCAGACCCACAGCACCCCTGGGCACCCGCCGGCCAGCATCCACGTCGCCAGCCAGGAGCTGCTGCACATCACCTGGCTCTGTGCAGTCTGTCTTAGTGTACTCAGCACAGAGGTTCAGGATGGTCTCCAGGCGCTGCCGCTCCTGCAGGGAAGAAAGGTCAGCATGGTGCGTGTCCCGGCTAACACTGCCGCCAGAGCCCACAGGACCTTGTGCTGATGGCAGCCACCGGGAAGCAGGCTCACTCCTTGCCTGATGGGCTGGGGACATTGCAAAGTCCAGTACAGCCCACCCTGACCCCTCGCTAGAGCCAGGCACGCAGTGAGCTGGAGACGGACTAATTACAGGCAGCAGCAGCAGCCGCCGAGCGCCTCCGCTATTTCCAGGCAGTGACTCAGGCTGTCCGCGCCGGGCATTGAGTCAGGGCTGAGCAAACAGGGCTCCGGCAGCACGGCCCCGGGACCGGCAGATGCATACAGCAAACCCCACCCAGGCAGCTGCTGCCTCTATAAAAACTCCATCCACCCTAAATATAGACGCAGCGCCCACAACGCCACAGCACCGTCGCCGGCAGACGTGGCCCTGGCGGGGCTGGACAAGACGTGGACAGTTTTGCAAAGCTGGGGGAACTGCAGTTTCAGCTGTGCCGACCCCGCAGGTTTCACCAGCCTGCTGTGAGGCGGGGGCTTTGTGCTCCCAGAGAGCTGCCATGCACTGATGGCCGCTCCTGGCCATAATCCCCCCGGATAAGCTGGCAGCCTGGCAGCTGTGGCAAATCCCTGAGAGGCAAGGGCAGGGGTTTAAAGCAGCAAAAGCCAAAAGGCGTTTGCAAAGGGGGCATCCCACGCTCGAACACCCAAAACTCCGGGGCTCACCAGGCGCTCCATCTCCTGTTCCCGCACCCGCTCCAGCCGCTGCCACCGGTGGTACTCCAGTAGCTCGTCCTCATTGTCGCTGATCTCCGTGATGCTGTTCTTCCGCTCCCGTGGCCCTGCCGGCAGCCGTGGGTCCCCCAAGGGCTTCCTGGGAGCACGGGGGCTCTGCCGGGGTGAGGGCATGGCTGGGGAGCCCAGCCCATACACTGGGCTGAGGCAGGTGCCGAAGCTGGGACGGCGTGGGGGAGTCTCTGCTGGCAGTGGGGGCGAGGGGCTCCCGGCGCCCCTCGGCTCCTCCGGACCCTTGCGCCTGGCACGGGGGCTGCCAGGCATCTCCCTGCCCAGCCGGGGCTTCAGGGAGGGGGTGTCGGGGGCTGCCCGGGGGCTGGCAGCCCGTCGCGACATGGAGGGGCTCAGGGGAGGCAGCTCCCGCATGCTCTCCATGTTCCTCCGGGCTGCCCGCGGGCTGTCGGGGGCCTGCAGCCGGGCCTCTGGGACCACCCTGCCTGTAGGCTGTCGGCTGGGGGCCAGAGGGTCCCGGAAGGGGCTGGGGGGCCGCTCCTGCAGGGCCCCCCGCGGCTGTGGCATTGCCCTGGGGGTCAGCTGGGGGCTGCCTGCCTTGTGGTCACCGAGCCTCTCAGCCAGCCAAGGCTCGCCAGGACCCCCGCTGGGCGGGGGGGGCAGGCTCTGGGGAGGTGGCTGCACGGCATGGTTGTAGCTGGAGGAGCGGAGCGGGACGAGGGGGGGCACAGCTGGTCCCTGCTCCTGGCTGCTGGGTGAAGGGCTGGTGTAGCCACCACTGCTGGCTGGGGAGGAGATGGGGGAGAAGGGGGGGGAGGCGTTCTCATAGCTGGAGCACCCCGAGGCGGCCCCGGGGCTGGGTGGGGGCAACAGGAGGCAGCGCCCACCCCCATTCACCACGGGGGAGAGGGGGGACCGGCCGCGGGCAGGCATCTTCTTGCCGGCGGGGGACGCTGGCTCCTCCAGCACCAGCGAGTCCATGATGTCCTGCAGGTCCTTCTCGATGGAGCTGACGAGGGAGCTGTGGCTGGGGGACCCACGCTCAGCCGGCTGGTGGCTACCGTTCACCAGGGCCTCAGGCTCTGCCAGGAGACATGGGAGCAGGTGTCAGCGTAGTGGGACCTCCCCACAGCCCCTGCCCAGGCTGGGGTCCCACAAAGCAGCCCTCATCATCCCTCCATGCAGCCTTGCAGAGCCAGCACTGCGTCCCAGCTCCTCTCCCCACCATCCTGAGCTGCCTGCCACCATTTCCCGCGCCAGGGAGGAGTCCGGCATCCCGCCGGCCCCATCACCAGGGAGACAGAAACATGATAACGCAGCCCAGCCGCCTGCTCCCAACATCCCTGCGCTGCTGCCGGCAGCTCCCGGCCCCACTCCCCAGGGAGTGGCTGCTTGCGCCAGCCACTGGCACCCATCACTTGTCCCCGGCGCCCCGGCGAGGGGGCAGACATGTGATGGCCAAAAGCTGCCAAGTGCAGACCCACGGCACGTCCGGACCCACCACCATGTCGCCTGCGGCCTCCCTGTGCCCCCTGCTTGGGTTGCCCCGTCCTCCTGGTGCAGCACCGATGTGCCTGTCACTCAGGGGACGAGCTAATAGTGGCAGGCGCGGAGCCTGGCCAGGACAGTGTGCCACCCAGGCTGCGTCACCTCCTGGCACCCAGCAGCTCCCCTGCAGTGGCTGACAGCACCTCCGCACCCAGAGATGTGCCACAGCCCTGCCTGTGCAATCCTGCCTACTCCGGCAGGCCAGTGGCCGCGGGATGCTCCATAGTCACAGGATGCTCCACGGCAGCTCCCCACGTCCCTCCTCCCGTCCTCCAGCTGCGGGGCACGCTGCCTTCCTGGCACACACGTGGCATGAGGAGGCTGCCAAGCTCCTCTTCCCGTGCCAGGGTGTGCCGGTCAGGGCAGGGAGGAAGGCTGCCAGCCCAGGGACCACTGATGGGGGTTCGGACATCCCCGGGACCTGGGAGCAGCACTGGACCACGGCACAGGCGCTTGTCCCATTGGCAGGCAGACACAGCAAGATAAGCAGCTGGTGAGATGGAGGATTGCAGACGGGGAAACGGCCTTCACAGTCTCCGCATGGCCACCCCAGCACGTAAACACCCACTCCAAGGCAGCCAGAGGGGGCCCCATCCACCCCGCATCCCCGGCATGGGCCAACAGGTGACAGCTCTGCCATGGCCAGGCTGGGCAGAGGCGGGAGCCGTGCCTTGCTGCCCTCGCAATTACCTTCTTCTGAGGTGATATTAATCATTAATGAACACCAGTGCAGCTGCCGTGCCAAGCCAACGGCCAGCACATCTGCAGCCAAGCGCAAGCCCCGCTCCTGAGCCCAGCAGCCTGGCTAGGAGAGCATCATATGCTGAGGTGTCTGGTGGCACAGGACAGGGAGCGCCCCAGCATCCCCACCACCCTGCTTGGGATGAGGAGGTGTCACCTACTTGCTGGCAGCCCGCAGAGAGCCGTCGGGCTCTGTCCTCCCGCCGGGATCATGCTCTTCATCCACTTGGCCTCAGCAGGGTGGTTGAAGCGGAGGAAGGTGGCCTGGCCCAGGCAGATGGTGCACCCTGGGGAGAGAGGGGAGAGGGCTCAGCCGCCAGCCAGCCAGCCACACCACAGCGGTGCCGGCAGCAAGGTGGGAGCTAGCACAGGCAAGCAGCCGGGTACTGCCTGGCCCTACAATGCATCCCCAGGAGTGGAGCGGGCCCCTGCCGTCAGCAGAGGCTTAGGGGGAGGCTGAAATCCAGGTCACTCCCCGGCAGCCGCAGGCAGCGCGTGGCAGGCACAGGCACAGCTGGGGTCCCCGCTGGGGGCCGTGCTGCCACCGGGGAGCTGGCCGCACTCCAGGGCCTGCGCGGCCGCCAGCTGCAGACAAGACAGCTCCTGTCCCTGGCCGCAAAGCGCCTCTTCTTAACCCAAAGCAGCAGCCTGCTCGGGGGAAGGCTGCTGAGCGAAGGGGAGAAAGGTGGCTCAGGCAGGGGAGCGGGGCTGCATGCCGCCTGCTCCCCTGCTGCCCGCTCGCCTGATGCCCGCAGTGTCGGGGAGCCACGTGCCGGCAGCGGGGAGCAGCAGGCGGCTGGAAGGCTCCGTGCTGCAGACACACCCCACTTTGAAGTGCCTGCCAGGGCCGCGGGGAGAGGCTCGCTCTGCACCAACAGCCGCAGCTGAAAATCCCTTGCCAGAGGCGACGTGTTTTTCGGAGCACCCGGCAGCCCAGGCCCATGGCAAGGCAAGCGAGAGGCCACACAGATCAACCGCCATTGCCGCTGTGGGAGCCTTGGCTTTCTCGTCCAAGGCCCGGGAAGGGAAGGAGCTGTGCTCCCAGACAGGAGCTACCGCAGCACCCCGGCTCGACAAGAGCATCCCATCTACCAGGTGGTGATGCCAGCACCCGGCATGGCAATGGCTCCTCCAGCCCAGCCACCCCTCCAGCTCGGGGCGTCACAGACCCGCGGAGCCAGGCATCACCCCGGCAAAGCAGGGTACCTCCACCCCACGCCCCGAGCATCAGCCTCGCAGCCCCAGGCAGGAGAACGGGGGGCTCGGCTGGTCCCCACCCGCACCCCCCCGCCAGACCGCGGCTCTTGCCACCCATCGTGGGGACGCCGGGGCCCCGCGGGTCCCTCTCACTGGAGGTGTCGCGACCCTTCTCCGGCGGCCACGTGGCTCCCATTGTCCCCCGAGGGGACGCGGCGGCAGCGCCCACGCGGGTGGGGTCCCCCCCGCCGCGGGGAGAGGCAGGGGGAAGGCGCGGGGGCGCCGCAGCGCGGCCGCACGGGGAGGGGGGGGAAAGGGGCTTTGCAACCCGTGGAGGGCCCACCCCCCACCCCGGCGCGGACACGCGTGGCCCCCCCGCGCCGCGCCGCACTCACCGCGCCGCCGCCACCGCCCGGGCAGCGCCGCGCACCGCCCCCAGGGAGGGGCGGCGGGCGGGCGGGGACGGCGGGGGCTGGGCCTCACCCTGCCCCGCCGCCCCGGGCGGAGGGTCCTCCCCGGGACGCGTGACACGGCCCGTGCCGGGAGAGGGGAGGCCGTAGGGAGGGGACCCACGCTCCCTCCCCCGGCAGCGGCCGTGGCGGGTGGGGACAGCAGGGCCCGTGCCCCTCCGGCCACGCAAGCGCAGCGGCGGGCCCCTGGCAACGACGCCCCGGGAAAGCGGAGTTGTCGTCTTCCTTCCTCTCCCCTTCCCTGGCCTGCCTCAGTACCTGCACTGTTGTCTGGGAAATGGGCGCAATGGTAGGGACCAAAATCTGTCCGGCACCGGCTGGTCGGAGTTGCTCTCTGCCTCCCCATCTCACGGGCTGCACAGGCCCGGGTACATCGCAAAGCCGGCCGCCAAACAGTGCCAGCATCCAGCACATCCCCATCCCACGGCAAAGAGGCAGAAGCATCCCAGAGGGAACGCGCAATTGCAGGATGGATCCACAAACACCCCAAACCTAACGGCACAACCCCGCCCGCAAACGCCGAGTCCTGCCCCAGAGGAGAGCGGACCGTCCCTACCTTGGGTGAGTCGCGTGGGCCGCCGGAGTGGCACACCGTCGATAGCGCAGGCATTACCGCAAGGGTGCAAGGTGAGGGTCCCCCGCACGTTCTCGATGTAGCAGTGCTGGGGCGCCAGCCCGGGGCCCTGCAGGATGATGTCCCTCGCGGCCGTGCCAATGGTGGTCCTCCCTGTCGGCAGAGAGGGCAGCTCAGCATCCCTGGTGCTGGCATGCCCGCAAGGACCCCCCAGCAGCTGGCACTCACCTTCCTCCAGGGGCAGGAGCGTGATGGCAGTGCTGAGCCGGCCGCTGCCTAGGCTCACCAAGTGCGGCTTCTCCGTCTGCACCTTCAGCCCCTTGCCCGTGTCGATCAGGTCCAGGGGGCTGTTCTGCAGGAGGAGAGGGGAGGGATGCTCACAGCTCCTGCGGCTGCAGCCCACTCTCCTGCACTGCCTGCCTGGCTGGACACCCGGGCTGCTCCAAAACAGGGGCAGTGCAGGCAGGGAGCGGTGCCCAGGCACAGCCACACACCGCAGGACAGTCCAGCAGCAGGACGCAGGAGCTGGGGGCTCCCTCCTGCCCATGCTGCCCATCCTGGGGAGAAGATCCCTGGGGCTTGGACTGCATCTAAGAGGATCTGAGCTGCAGCTGCTTAGCTCAATTGGCTTTGCCACCGATCCCCTAATAGGACTGGGGTGAGGAGAGGCCAGGGGGCAGCACCGGCTGCCTGCGGCAGGGTGAGAAGGAGGAAGGGAGGAGAGAAGGGCTCCTGGTTGGATCCCCATACTCCGGCAGGGCAGAGGTCCCACAGCTCCATGCACTCACCTGGATGATGGTCTGGACTCTGCAGGTCGGGCTGGCAGGGGTCCTGCCAGGTGCCTCCATGGTGCCCACTCGGAGATGCTGGGTGGTCTCAGGTACGGGCTGCTGCCAGGAGAGATGGAGGAGGTCAGCACAGGCAATCACGCTGGGCATGGCTCTGCCATATTCCTCTCACACATCCCTGCCAGCAGCCCACAGGTCTGGCAGCCTGAGCCTCGTGAACCCTACCCCACCCCAAACCGGTGTTTGCCAGCAAGGGGATTCTCCTCCTGAGCTCCGGCCTCCAGCCCTTCAGCATCTGCCCAAAGCAGGCGAGCATTCCAGCCCAGAGAGGCACGCACTACGGGAAACCCACGCCAAACGTCAGGATGGGACAACAGCGCCAGAAGGAGCCGGCACGCTGCCTCGGCTTTGGGTAGGTGGTGTAGGAAACACACACCCCAAACGCCAAGAGCAATGGGCAGCTGGATGCCAATGGCCACTGGTGGACAAGGACAAATGAGCACAGCATCCAGCTGTCCCCGGCAACACTTGCCTGCTTATGCATAGCCCGCGGCATGCCCTGGCACAGTCACACGTGCCACGAGAGTGCCCATCCCTGGCACCTGGGCACGTGCATTTGCTCCTCCACAGGCGAGCAGCAGCAGCACCTCGGGGTGCCCAAGCCCCGTGCCCGGCTGGCACACAGGTCCACGCCAGGCTGGCAGGGCTGCCGCCTGCTGGAGCAGCCACCCGCTACTGTTCTCCTCATGGGCCAGAGGCAGCTAGGGGAGGAACGATTTCCATCACCCAGCACTCACGCCACCGTCACAGCCCGGGATGCTCCGGGGTTACTAAATTTACCGTCTGCTGTTCCTCACGTCCCTCCCTTCCGCCCAGGCCTGGCTGAACATGGCTTAACCCTTCCTGGGCAGACTGGGGCTGCTGAACCGGGGAGTGCTCCCACAACCGTGAAGGACCCTGGTCCCAGGGCAGCTGGGGGCAACAGCAGGAGCCTCGGGCTTGGTTCCCTGCAGCATGGCCCACGATCCCGCCTGGTGTGCCACAGGGTGAGGGACCCTCCCCCCCTAGCTTGGCCAGCGCCAGGCTTGGCTGCGGGGGCGAGCGGCCGGCTATTACACACTGCGGAAAAAATGAAATGCTGGAAAACACCAGGCGTGGGATCCAGGGCTGGGACAGAGCCCAGGCGGCTCCACACAACACCAGGGATGGCTGTGACACAAGGGCTCCGTGGGGCCCACAGCTGCCCCACGGTGAGGGCTCCATGGGGACCATGGCCGCCCCACGCAGGATGGGGGCAACTCAGCTGGGGCAGGGGGAAGCAGAGACGCAGTATCCCAGGAGCAGCTCCTGCCAAGGCAGGACCTCCGGCTTTCCCTTACCTGCCACCCAGTCCTGGCCCCAGCACTGACTGGGACCCTCCGCAGCAGCGTGCCCATGTCCCCCAGGCACAGGGCAGCTGCGCTTCCCAGTACCCAGAGACCCTGCAGCCTGGCTGAGCCCCTGCCCCTTGTCCCCCTCACGATGTCTGGGAAGGAGGAAAAGCCAGGAGGGGCCGGGCTCCTGCATAGGAAGGGAGCAGAGCCAGGGTGGGATCCTGCGCCGGCTTTAACCCCTTCCCAGCATGGCTGTGCCGGGTGAGCATCGTGGGGGGACCCCAGGCCCTGCTGCCCAGGGGGATCTGTCCCCACTCCTGCTGCCCAAACTCGCTCCACCCAGCACCTCCCGCTCCACAGGCAGCCCTGCCTGCCCATGGGTTGGGGGGGGACCCTGGTGCCTGGCTGCTCCCCGACGCCCATGCTGACGGCCCCTGGCCCCCCGGCATCACCCTCCACCCCGGCAGAGCCCCTCACCTGGCTCCTCACCGCCTGTCCCTCACGGGGCGCAGCCCCTCTCCAGCAGGCTCTGCCAGAGGAATGGGAGGCGGGAGCATGGCCGCCCTGGCCGGTGCCCCACCGCTGGGGCAGACAAGGCAGCCTTTCTTCTCCCGCTGCTGCCTGCAGAACGTGCTGCTTGTTCCCGCCGTGGGAAGTGGCGAAGGCAGCAAATGCCAAGGGGTCGGGCTCAGTTACTGCCAAACAGCCCACAGCCCCTGTGCCCCCTGCGCACAGGGCTGCCCGCTCGGCCCCAACCTCCTGGAGGACAAAAGCCCCTTTCTTCTCCTGGTGCAGGCAGAGGCCTCACCTGGGAGGACGCCCAGCCCTGCCGACGCCGGGCGGGCTGCACATGGACATACTGCCCCCCCACCATCCTGCTCCTGGGGAGCCCCTGCACCCCACTGCCCAGGCAGGCAGGGGTGCTCAGGGGGTCTGCTCCTGCCCAACCCACTGCTGCCCACTGAGACCCAACCCAGGCATGCCACGACCTGCCTCGCACCCTATCGGCATGGCCGGCTGCCAGCAGCCGGCAGGCAGATCCTGCAGCTGAGCCGCGTGCCACCGGCCAGGGCACAACCAGGGCACAACCAGGGCACGGCCAGCCAGCCCACGCTCGCGAAGGGCTGTGCCGGTGCACTGGAGCACAGCCTGGCACAGCCTGCCATGCAGCCTCTGTGGTGCCAGCCGTGCAAGGGGCAGGTGCATGGCATCCCACGGCACGGACTTTCCTCCCTACCTGTGACCAAGCGAGACACAGGAGGAAGCCAGAGCAGCCGAACTGACGGGTGCACACCACACAGCATCACAGCCTCCGTCCAACTTGGCTGCCTGCTCGCTCCCCATCTGCTAACGCGCTTAGGGCGCGCTTACCCCTTCCCACACCCTCCACCCCAGTAAACAACCGGCCCTTCCGCCGGCAGCAGGGAAGGGGGAGCCCATCTCTGGCACAAAGCCAGAGGGGAGTGAGGAGCCTGCTCCCGGCTACTGCCTCCTAGCCTAGGGCTGCCCCATGCCGAGCAGAGGAGACCCTGCTGGTCCCATCCCACCCGGGTGAGGGGCGGCGGGGGCTGCATCCCGGTTGCTGGGACAACGCAACGCTTCTGGCAATAACATCACCGTAAATCAGCCGCCAGACAGCTCTGGTGGGAGCCGAGGAATCCCGGCCGCACCCGCTGATCTCAGCGCTCCCGGGAAATGCTCCTGCACCACCGTGGAACAGCTGCTCTCTGGCTGAGGCCACAGCCCTGTCGGCATCGCGCCTCGGACTCTCCACAGTCTGGGGGATGCCTGCTGTGTGCTTGGATCAGGAAGGGCACATGTCCCTGCCTTCTTGCACCCAACGCTCCCCAAGATGAGCCAGCTCTGAGGGCTGGTGACACTTGTGCACAGTCCTGACCACTGCCAGAGCTCCAGCACTGAGCCCAGTGTTGGCATGTGTCTTTGTCCACTGCAGCATGACCAGGGAAAACACCGCCACTGAGCTCCAGGACCCCTCATGAGGTCGCAACAATGGAGACTTACTCCTCAAAGCCCTCTCATAGCAAACGATAGCTTCTTGTCTGCAGGCCAGACACTTGGCTCAGTGGCGAGCATCTGCGGCTCCTGCTGATGACAGCTCAGGGACCATGGCACAGGGCAGGTTTGGTGGGTCCCAGATCTGGTTCCTAGCATGAACCCATCACCCAGCCCTGCATTCGCTGGGAGAGGGGCAGGGGTCAACCTCACCTCTCCAAAACAGGCATTGCTCTCCCCTTTCTGGTGTCTGGCCATCAGTAAACGCCACCTTGTCACACAAACCCGTGGCTCCATCACCCTGCGTGGCACCCTGGCCGCTGCAGCCCTGCGCATGCCAACACGTGGCATCGCGCCACAAACCCAAACATACAAGGAGTTGCCAAAAAAAGCACCTGGGCAGAGCTGCCCCACTGCTGCCTGATCTCCCTGCTGCCTGTGGCGCTCAGCCAAGGGATCTGCCCCACTGCAGCCCCTGCCCGGTACCCGGGGAGGGCTGGGGTCTCACAGGGCAGCTGGAGGGGTGGGGGAGCGGGTGGCCCTTCAGCACAGCAGCTGGATACCTTGTGGGGCTGCCAAATTCCTCGGGCTTCCTGGCAGTATAGCCGAAGGGGCCGTGGCGAGAGCGTGTCAGGCAGCTGGAGTAAACAAGGTCCCGCCGGGGAGCGGGGTCCGGCCAGGCCAGCGCCGTTCCCAGGCTCCCGAGAGGTGTCGGGGCGGCAGGGGCAGCCTCGGCCAAGCACTGTCTCCCCACGAGCTGCAGCAGGATTTGGGGACGGGAGAGCCTCGTCCGGCCTCCCACGGGGGGCTGGCTGCTCTCAGGGCTCCCACGCCAACCAACTCGCCACCGAGGTGGACCACCGGGTCTCTCTCCAGCTCCCGGCCCACCCACGTACCCCCGAAGCGTCGTACAAGGACGGGTTGGACGGCTGGAGGGGCCTTCCTGCTCTCCCGCCCGCGGCCCCTCCTCGGGAGCCCCCCGGGCACGCCGGCCAGGACCTCCACCGCGGCCCGGGACCCCCGCCAGTTTCCCCTCGCCCCCGCTGCGCCCCAAAGCTGCCCCCTGGACGCTGCCGGCTGGGGGTCCCTGCGGCACGGCCCACCCCTCAGTAAGGTCGGGGGCTGCCCGGGTGTCCCACCGCCGCTGGTGCCCCGGTCCCCTCCCCACCGCCGCTCACCTCCGCTCGGCCGGGCTCTGCCGCGCCGCTCCGCTGGCCACGCCCCGGTGCCGGCTCCGTCCCGCCCCGCCGGGCGGAGCCTCCCCCGCCGCTGAAGGACCCCAAGACCCTCAGCCGGCTCCTTTGACAATACTCTTTATTTGATTAAAGACTCGGTATTCTCCGTGTACACTGGAATGTGCTCTATGCCCTAGGCCAGTATCGTATAAGGTTACAAAAAAGGGGGGGAATTTCAGATCGGTTTAAATATTACCCTCCAACGAATTTAAGAAAAAACAAAATGTCCTTGGGTGCCTGAACTAACCTCGACTCCATTTTAAAATCATACAGACAAGCAACTCTCGAAGATGAACGAGTTAATAGGGTTCATCACCTACTTAGCTAGGGAGCAGGGTTTGCTCTCCCACCCTCCCCAGACAGGGATGAGGATCGGTTTCCTCTTGGGTGCTGCTGAGGGAGGAGAGACCACGAACTTCTTTGGCAGAGAACCCCAGGAACACCAAGACACACTCACTCCCACAAAGGGCACTCTCAGGAGCACAGTACAGGTGTTTTTAGGGTATTTGCTTTCCATCTGCATGCTCAGGACCCACAGCAGCATCAGATGTGCTCCCCTGCAGACCTCGCTGGTAGCCAGTGAAGCAGTTACGTGACAGGCCCCGAGGCCAAGCAGGTGAGAGGAGTCCTGAGGGGAGCACAGCTCTGCCAGAGGAGGCAAATAATGCTCCCGAGGCAGCGGGAGGAGGAATGCCTCTGGGACAGCAGACACCACACTGCAGTGCTGCTAGCACTGGTATTAGCCCGGTACATTTTCTGGAAACTAGCCTTTCCTTCTCCTCCAGCCACAAAAGCACTGGGAAGAACACTAGTCTGCGCCAGGTCCTGACACGCAGGCCCGGTCTCCACAGCTGCTTGCAGCACAGCAGGCAAAGCCTTCCACCTCCCAAGACACTGAAAGGGCCCCTGGAAGGACACACAGCTGGTTCTAGGCTACTTAAACTGCCTTCAAAGCCTGCCCTTCCCCAGGGCAGTCCCCTCCAGATGCTCTCCCCCCTACAGCAGGAGTGAGAGCATCTGGAGCCATAGCCCATGCTACCTCAGAGTCCCCTCCGAGCCAGCGAGGAGAGCCCAGGCATCGGGCCACTGCTGTGCAGCAGGGCTGGTGAGACAGCAGTAACTGTGCGGGGCAAAAGGAGCGAGGTCCCGAGTCCCCCGTCCCCACCGCACACCCCTGCCACAACCCCCCACCTTTGAAACAAAGGCCAACTTGCTCCGCTTCTACCAGATGGAAGGGTCCAGAGAAGCAAGGTGCCCCCCTGCATGTTATCTTAATGCCTGCTTTCACCAATGGAAATGAGAGTTGAAGGCCGAGGAGAAATTAAAATGGCAGCACCAACAACGGAGCAGTGCGTGACACTTCAGAAAGGAAGAGAACGATGTCTGGTAGGCTCTGGGACTGAGCTCTGGTTGTCTCAGGGGAGAAGGGGACATGTCAAAGCCAGGTCCTCTGCAGAGATCTTGCTTTTCCGCCAGCTGGGAAAAATCTGCCAAAGAAATTTGTAGCCTTTCCCCCCCTGAGCATGTCAATTCTCTGCCAAAAATGTCTGTGGCCCAGGAACGCTGCAGATGGCAGACAGAGCCATGTGTCTTAGCAGAGAGGGGGCTGCGGCGTTTCCAACATTCAGAATAAACTTCGGCCTCTTTTTTTTTTTAATTTAAAAATTTCTTCTTTTGTGATTCCCCACGGCTGGCATTACAGGATTTCGTACTTGTCCACCAGGAAGGTGGTTTCAGTAGAAAACCTTACAGGGCTGTTCCCGTCTACCTGGGTCACTTTGGTAACCTGCGGAGACAACAGGCAGAGTTAGCTCAGCATGGAATGCCACTCCCCACCACAGCTACGCTGCGCTTTCTGACACTGGGGTGGTCACCAGGACAGGATCAACCCAGCGCTTTCAAGCCACAAGTCAGCCCTAAAAGAAAGATCTTTGTTCCCAGGAAACCTGAAAACAAGGGAATGATTTTCTGCATTAACTGCGCCTCTGCTGAAAGTAGCCTGTGAGAAGTTAAGCAGCTGTCGCTAGCTACAGTTCAGCGGGGACAGACAGTCATATGCCGAGAAGTGTTTTGGCTCAGAAGGCCGATGGATTCTCTAGAACAAGTCTGAGGGGAATTTATGATTACTCAGAGGCATGAAGGCACAACCGAAACTGCAAGCAAGCTCTGGGAAGCTGAAGCTTCCAGTGCCACCTGCTGGCACTCCTGAATCCAGCCAACACTGAGGTGACTTAAAGCCCACACCTAAGCTCTCGCTAAGCGGGGGGCAGCAGGGCACACATGCCACAGCACAGCCCGCTTTAGCCAGCGGACGATTGAGGTAGCTTGAAAGAGGCAAGAGTGACATCACGCCTGCAGAGCGCCAGCCGTGACCATACCTGTATGTTGCAATAGTTCTTTTTGGAGATGAAGGAGACTTGTACTGGGAAGAAGTCATTTGGCTGCCCTGCTATGCTGAACTCCAGGCTGCCGCTCTTGTTTTTGGCATCTATCACTGGCAGGCACCACTCGAGGAGATTCCTCCGGCTGTCATGGCGATACTCACCATCAATCTCCCCAATCACTGGGGTGCCAACACCAGACCTAGAGCCGGCCACAAGAAGCTACAATAGCTTATCTGCATCAAGCTAAGAAAATGCTTGTCAAGCCCGCTGATGTGGCCAGACGGCAAACCAGGGAGGGGAAGCAGCCGAGGGGATCCAGGACAGCACTTGTTAGTGCTGCCCGGACAAGGAGCATTACTTACGGCAAGGGGATGGTGATGATCACATCGTTCAGCTCTAGGCTCTCCTCTTGCAATTCGTATTCAATATTAACATCACAACTGTTCCCGCTTTCTGACGGCCAGCAGTTAACTGAGGGCACAGAAACAGTAAGCTGAGCGATGCAGGCTTTCTACGTGGAACAGGCTCTCAAAAGATGATGCACTTTGAAAAGCGCAGCAAAGTCATCCACAAGAAATTCTGACTTTAAAACCAAAAAGTTTTTGTTTTCTTCAAGAGTGTTACAGAAAACACAGACCTCTGAGAACAACAGGTACTGTCTAACGGAAGAGATACAGTATCTCCAACACCTCACAATGTGCCAACACTCTGGAGCCAGCCCAGCTGCCACAAGGTGGGCTACCAGTCAGCAGCCCATGGACGAACATCAGCCTCTTCAACCCGAGCCCCCAGACGCACACTCGCACTCACTTGTCAATGGAATGAAGGACTCTTCTGTGGTCTGCAACCTCCACTTCAGCACGCCCACGTCGCTGTTAATAGGGAATGACTTCTCTGGGTTCTTCAAACCAATCTGTGATTCTGCAGTGAAGAGCTTCTTGTCCACGTTTGGGTGAGTCTGAAAAGGGAACACACACCCAGGCTGTAACTCTAAGCCTAAGGAGAGAACTGTATGTAGGTAACGCAGGTTCTAACAAGACAGCCTGACACATCCCCGAGTATTTTCCTGGACAAAAAACATGTCAGGTTTGCGCCTTGCTCAGAAGCCCCACTAGAGCACATCTGTTTATCAACCCAGGATTCCTTCCAGAAAATGCCAATCCACCAAGAAAAATCCACACCCCTACCATTTTTACTTGCCACTGCGCCAGAGACTCTACCAAGGCACATCCTGAGACGATAACCTAGAGAACAACTTCAACAGCTCTTAAAAATCTCAAAGACCACCCTGA
>VFFE01007518.1:6668-156743 GCA_008921705.1 Burhinus oedicnemus
AAAAAAAAAAAAAAAAAAAAAAGGAAAAAAGTGCTTAAAACTAAGGGGTGCCAGGGAAAGCTTAGTTGATCTGTTCAACTTAAATCAATTGTACATACGTATGAAAGGAAGCAGCAGCTCATGAAACCATCTTATTCCACCTGCCCTTTGATTATAAATGGCCTTTTCTTTAGTTTAAGAAGTGTCACAATAACGTGTCAATTCAGCTGGAGACATATAGTTCTTAAAGAGAATGGAAATAGACATCAATATTTGAGAGTCTGACTGAAATGCAACCTGCATAATATCCCAGAGATAAGAGAAAAATCAAAACAAGAAAATAAGACAGCGGCACTGGTCTGCAGAATTTCTTGTCAACAGCTTGGAACTTTACCAACTACATTCAGTTCAAATGCCGTGAGCAACCTCAGCTTCTTACCCCATTTTGCAACTAACAAACCGAACCAGAAAGAAATAGAAACAAAGCCTGTCTGGTTGTTAAAAGACAGACAGACAGACAGACATACACACATAATGGCAATTATCTGGAATCAATGACACACAGAAAACACACAAGACCAGATTCTGCCAGATTTTTTTGTAGAGAGATACCTTCAAGGTTATGCTGCTACGTTGCACGGTGTGACAGTAGCTGCTTCAGCATTTTGTTCCATGCCTCCTACAGGCAAATATATGCCCACTGGAATACATAAATTCTCTCTGCTTCCTGTGGCATTGGGGTTATGGAGCTTAATATAGGTGGACCAGACACTATGAAAATTATGTTCACATTTTAATTTCTAGAGGGGAAAAAAAAAAAGGAAAAACAAAAAAACCCACCAGCTTGTTACATGCCTAAATATTGGCAAAGTCTACAGTTTGTCAATGTTGTGCCTAATTTTCTCGGTGGTTAACGGCAAAGCAGATTTTAGGTACAGTTGTCACATCCAAGAACAGAAGTCCACTTTAAATGAGTTTGAAGGTGTTAACGTTAAAACATGCAAAGTCACTTTCTGAGATATTGGTCTAGATAGAGGTTCTTAAAAATAGATAAATGGCATATAAAATTCAATCTGTAGCTATAACTTACTGGAAAAAAAGGCTTCTTATCCAATAGAATGCAAAATCATCTTATCATTTTGTCACACTCTCATAAACACAGAAAAATATGTTGGAAATTAAAGATGCTGTTATATGTGTTGAAGGTCAGGAAAGCCATCTCTAACCAGTCCTCTGAAGGAGGCACTGTGATACATAACTCTTTCTCAGAAAACAATTTATTTCCCAAGAATTTGCCAAATTACAGTAATTCCAAGCTCCTGTTGTACATATTACATAGTGAGTATGGAGTGCCAGAGTAAGACTTAGAAAAGGTACAGGCTAAACATTTTAGTTCATTTGATAACTAAGACTTCATAATACAATTACATGCCTGGACAATTTTGAATAGGATTAATATATGTGTATGGAACATACCCAATCAGTGGAATTGTTGACTATGTTGTCTCAGATGTCTATACCCTCTGCACCAAACTTAGATGATCGTGACCACAGAATGAACTTTTAAAATTCAACAAGTTTCAAACTCTTTGTGAATGATTTGCTCAGTTCTAATTGTAGATGATATATTGTTTTTGTGCTAAAACATATACTTAAGTCTTCAAAGCTGTCAGACCTAGCCTCTTTTCCTGAGACTTACATTCACTGAAAAATACGATAAAAAAAATATTGAAGTGTCAACTGAACCTGACGTTTAATGCTGCACTTTATGCTCCTCTCCCCCTCCTAAGGGGTTGAAGTTGCAGAAAACTTTCAGGAATTGCTCATGTGGATATTGTGTGTACATTCAGTGTTTTACTGTGAGTTAAATCTATTAATGGTAGATAAGGACTGCAGAACAAGGCTCTGGGTGTACTACATTTTTTTCCCAATTCATACAGTAATATAGTGATTTTACACCATCAAATACTCTCCTTTGGAAATGTTCACTTTTTAGAGGCTACTTTTTACATGCAGAGCTACTATTACATCAGAAACTCCAATCATCCATTTTCCTAGCAATTGTTCCCCACTTTTACTTTTACTCTTTTGCTTTCCAGGCAGCTATTTTGTTTAGGCTTGATTTAACATGTGAGGGTGTGTGAAACCTTGTGTCGATACCAACAGGACTCTTCTTAGAGAATGGGACTTGAAATTACATTTTGGTGCATGCTTTCTCTACTCTTTCACAACAGTTCCCAGTGACATACTGTCTCATTTTCTCTTACAGAGTGTTTCTGTGATCGTAAGAAGCATTCAACCACAGGGCATTGTGCCCTCTTTCAGCACAGCTGACACATTCATTTCCTAGCAGGCCATTTATTCCAAAATTTCTCTTTATGTGTTAGTTCCTCTCATTTTTTAATTTATTTATATACCTGCAATACTTTGGCATCATCTTAGTACAATATTTTTTTCATTTCCTCCTCTAGAAAATTTAACAGTTTCTGACTTTTTCATCCTTTCCAGGCCCTGGTACACTCCCAGACAAAGACATTTTTTGCTGTTTCACAGCAATATCTCCTTGCTTTTAGTAATTTTCCTTTTATTTTCTCTGCAGATACCTACTATATTTATTGCCATGACAGCTTACACCCATGCAAATCTTTGCAAGCCTATTTTTGCACATTTTGTAGATTTTAAATTTAATTTTTTTTTTTTATTTTAGATCATTTTAACATCTCAGTATAATTAACATCTATATATTTTGCACGGTATTTTTAGACAGCTGATTTGCATTACCAGTACTTTTCACCTTATTGCCTCTCTATTATCACAGTCATAGAAGTTATACTTGTTTTCCTTCCAGTATATCCACTGGGTTTCCCTCTACTAGCCTGTGTACTTTCTATTCCTCTTTTTTTGCATGAAGAAAAATAGTTATTGCAGTTGGAGTCCTGTTCTAGAAATGAGTACAGGTTATTGGAACAGAATTGCTTCTAATTTGTTTTGAGTGGAATATCTGCTCTGCTGTTAACCTTCCTCTTTATCATCTCCAACTGGTAAAGTATAGTTAGAGTTTTTTATGGAATTGGCAATGAAGTTAGTCAGTATTTTCATCTGTGTAATGGAGATTGGACTCTATCCTTAAATCTTAACAGTATATGATAAGTTCATCTCCTATGTTCAGTGCATTTTCCCCAAGACATCAGCTGCCCTCTTTTCTCTTTTACTTGTTGCATCCTATTTCTTTTACATCTGGATTGTATTTCACTGTGCATATGTCTTTGTATATTCATTAATTGTGAGATTTTCAGCTTTAAAATTCTTTCTCTTGGTCCTGTGCCTAATGAAAGCAAGTGATTGTTGACACTTATTATCAAGATATACAGGCCATAGTTTTCAATTGTTTCTTTACAAACTTGACAGCACTGTCCATGGCTTTTTTCCAAATATTAATTTTGGAAATGTTTTAATCAGACCTGTGGGTTACATTATGCTGTGCATAATAATTCTACTGCAGTCAACCATATCTCAGCTATTGCCCAGAAAGTTCTCTGTGATTCCAACATTTTATCCAGAAGAAAAGGCTGAGGCAGAAAATAAAATGCAATATCTTATTTGCTTGCAAAGCAAAAGCCAAGCAGTTATACTTGTGCCACAGAATTCAAACAGAAAAATCAATTTGCCTAACCCATATCTAGGAACACAGACATGGGAGAGTGTTAGAGGGCAACATGAAGGACATCGCAAAATAATCCCTGCATCAGTTGGCCCAGACACTCCTGTAGGATAAAGACGAATGAACAATAAAAGTCTGAATTATCCAGAGCAATGGAATGGGAATGAGAGTCTCAATGTGTGGAATACAGAACAGGTAATGGTGAATCGTGGGACACTTTCCATTGGGCGGTTCTAGTGAAGGCATGAACTGCACAAGTAAAAACGTGATTCGCAATATGCTTATCTTTTTTGTTTTACATAATCCATTGCTCGGGCAACATCCAAGCTGCAGGACATTTGCATTTTCTTCTGTTTGACTAGACAGGACAAATACATGCAAATCAATGTTCTTTTTTTGGTTTATTTCTGTTCTCTTGTTATTCATTTGTCATGAAGTCAAATAGCTTGACATTTTGACAGCTGACATTACATTCTTATGGGCAAAAGTCAACTGATAAAAAAAATCATACCTGACTTTCACTATCTTTCAGCTAAGATTGTTTCTAGAATAAATAAATCCATGGCGGTGGATTCTTACAATTTCTACAGATGAATTTACTCCTATATTATTCAGGTACTCTGTGATGTCATTCTTGTAAATGCCAATATTTGCTCATGCTGTTTGTGTTATGACTCCTGTCTTTTGGTAAAGGTTTTGCTGTTTCCCAATTGTTTTACAAAGTTTGCCTGGAGATGGTTTGCAAATACAAGTTGGTTTTGCTAAACAGCTTTGTTTGAGAAAAGATTGGGAAGTGCAAGAACTCAAAGAATTGATGTGTGCTATAATATCACACAGATTAAAAAATTCATTTTGGATGTAGAAGAGAGATTCCTGTATGATACCTGGACTGAAAAACTAGTGCCTAAAAGAGTTCAAGACCCTTATTTCACAACAATACTGTAAGTACTGGGCTGGAAACTGTTCCTACCTTCATGTATATTCAAATATTCTTGCCAAGACATCTCTGTCAGAAGCTCCAAAGCTGTATCTACACATCATTTTATGACACTAAGCGTCTTTGGGGAGCCTCTGGGTCTGCAATTTTTCAGTAGTTCCACCTTTCTGCCCATACGAAATGTTTCCAGATCTTATCTTGACACTGTGCAGAGATGTGGTGGTAGGCAAGTGTTCAGTTCTAGGAATTTGGAAACCTTCCTGTATCTCCCAGCAGAGGAATAAACCCTTTTTTGCTAAGAGTGATAACCCTCTTATTCCCACTGCTATACAATTAAAATGTCTGATTCCATTCTTTCCTGGATTTGTCCTTCCAGGATACACTGAGATGGGGACACTGTCAATATCTACTTTGTGTAAGGACTTGCTGAGTCAGAGAGAGGCAACAACTGTGATTAGGAAGTTGTAGGGTGTACCTGAGATGGTATAAATCCTCAGGTGCCTTACTCCAAGGAGCAGCTTATGTAATCATGGGAAGTAGTCAGTCAAAAACATATAAAACATTTGGGAAAAAGCAGAACAACTTGCATTGCATACAGATTCAGTTTCTTTCTTCTGTTGAGAAATTTATTTTTTAATTAAATTCAGTTTGAACTAAACTGATTCTTTCCCATTCACTTTTCAGTTTCACAGCTCAAACACAAAATCAGTTATTCACAGTGATTTGGTTGAGAATCATTAACCAGGGATAAGGTAGCTCAGACTTGACTGACTTTGCAACCCAGTGCAATTTCTCTTGTCTTAATTGCTTCTCCCTCCCTTCCCCTCTGATCTCTCATCCTTTTCCCTTAAGCCTGTCTCATTTTACTTCTTATATTCTTATATAACCTATACAATCATTACTACAGCTTTTATATCACTGTAGTATCTCAGTATCTTCTCCCTTCCAGCCCTGTGCAATTGATTTTTTTTCTTAATCGCTTTTCTCTTCTTTTGCTCACTCAAGTTTCCTTTTCCTCTCCTTCTGGTTCTTCGCCTTCTTTATCTCTTATTTATTTTCCCTCCCCTGCTGCTCTTCATCCTCTCTGGTTACCCACTTTCACTTTCTCATCACTCTTATCATTCCACTGATTTCTACTGCATTCTCCATCCTGCTCCTCTGTTTTTTTCAGTTGCTTTCTCCGATGCCTCCCGGTGTGCCTTGTAGCTCCTCTGCTTTAAATTCTTCTCTTCTGCTGTCTATTTTCGAGACTTTTAAAAAGTGATCCTAAACCCCTGCAGCCTTTATAAAATCGAGCATTTTTCAACACTTTCTTTTTGTATTCCCTATTAGAACTGTCTTCTCAAAATCCGTGCTTTGAGGGAGCAAGAAAACAAGTTTCACTGCAGCTACTAAATACAGAGTAAACCTGCACAGCCCAGAAGAATTACCCTAAATCTCTCTTTACTTTTTCATCTCTGAGAAAACAATTGCCCGTGGTCATTAGAATTAAAAAAGAAAACAATGACACTTTTTTATTACTTTTTTCATTCCCAACTGCAGCTTTTGTGCCATAGACAAACAAATTTATTAGAAACCAAGCATCTTCTTTCTCTTATTAGCACAGCCAAAAGCCAAAAAATATTCTTCTTGTTGTTGGGACTGATATGAACAATTACATGTGGAGATGTATCTGTTCACTCCCGGTCATTCCAATACAGACTTTGATTGTCCAAGTCATCACAAAATAATGCTATTCATTACTATTCCTAATCTTTATCAGAGCTTTTACAGCAATAGCTGAATGTAAATATACAGTATTAGCAGTGTAAACAGAGTGCAAGCAACGTCAATACCGTATTCAAGTACTGCTCAGCAACACATGGAGAGTCAGCAAAATAGGAAGCTGAACTTGCAAAACTGAGTAATTAACCTTTCAGAATTGGAACATACAAAAGTGAACGATGCCCATTTCCTCTTCCTCTCCTGCCCCTCCCTGCAATGTTTTCTGTCCTCTGATTTACCGATTAAAGGTTCATTTTTTTTTTGGCTTTAAAGTGAGCAAAGAGTTCACACTTACTCTCTGGGGCTCTGATGTCATTTACTCTATGAGATACTGCGTTACTTACAGAGCATAAAGTGCATCTTCAGTCATAGCAAATACTTCTGTCAAAATCCCGAATCTGCACATTTTTGAGAGTTTCTACTGTAAAAATTACAGTGGTTTGGAGAACAGAATTTTCATGCAGTCTTCCTTGATGCCTGATAGGCACCCATAAGTAAAATTTTAAACAAACAGTAGTGGTGGGAAAACAAAGAGAAATATTCATGATACCAGCACCAGATCCTTGCAGCAAGGTAGTGTTGTTGCTGGGTAAGATGAACCACTTTCAGACAGCCCTGGCCATCCCCATGACAACCTATGTCCCTTAAGGCAGTGGAATCCTGCACTTATTCTTTTGTTTCCACTAGGGATGACCATTCTCCTCGTAAGGAAAGCATATTCGTTGTACATGGCATTCAAGCTCCTGATAGACAATCTGAAAATCTGAAAACCAGCATAACCTTACTGTAGAAGCATTAAAAACAGAAAAACCCCAAATTTTCTTCACTAGTCTTGGTCACTGAGCACTAAAGTTAAGGTTTGTTTTTGAAATAGGGTATAAAGTTATTGGAATATAAAGTTATTAGGTATAAGAAATGGGTGGGAGAAGGGTTGGTTGGGTTTTTTTGAGGTTATCAACCACACACATTCTCTATTAAAACCAGCTTTATCTTATTGTTTCCATATTCATTCTGATCTATGCATCTCAGCAGAGTGCAATGATCTTTTTTTGTGTTTTTAGTAATCATAGGCAGGATATACTTCAGAAATTGAGGTTTAGATATTTGGGATCTTGCCTGAACCTGAAACAATAATCATCCACTTCCTAAATCTGTGGTTTATTTAGTTTCCCAGATTAAGTCTCCGGCTGGGCTGACATGCTCCACAGGAGGCTCTATCTGGGAAGCAGATGTCTATCTATTGCCTTGGGTGCTGTTGCATGACTTATGATAGAATCATAGAAAAGTTTGGGTTGGAAGGGACCTTTAAAGGTCACCTAGTCCAACCTCCCCTGCAATAAGCAGGGACATCTTCACCTAGATCATGTTGCTCAGAACCCCGTTCAACCTGACCTTGAATGTTTCCAGGGATGGGGCATCTACCACCTCTCTGGGCAACCTGTGCCAGTGTTTCTCTAACCTCATTGTAAAAATTTTTTTCCTCATATGTAGTCTAAATCTTTCCTCTTTCAATTTAAAACCATTACCCCTTGTTTGATCCCAACAGGCCCTGCTAAAAAGTTTGTCTCCATCTTTCCTGTAGGCCGCCTTTAAAATCTGAGAGGCTGTAATGAAGTCCCCCTGGAACTTTCTCTTCTCCACACCAAACAACCCCAAGTCTCTCAGCCTGTCCTCATAGGAGAGGTGCTCCAGCCCTCTCATAATTTTTGTGGCCCTCCTCTGGACCTGCTCCAACAGGTCCATGTCTTCCATGTGCACCAAACATGGAGGTATCAACAGCCTTTTGCATAAATTGGTGGTGAGGAGGTTTATACATGGCATAGGAGACTTGACCATTTTGAGGCTCTATATCTTTAACTGATATGTCCACTAAGTTATGCTAAAAAAGGGGGCTTCTTCCTGTTATCACCACTCTTTTCCTCTGTCCACAAACTGGACTGTATTAATAGAATTAACAGAGGTTGCTGTCTTTCCCCTCCTCTGTTCAACCTCTCCTTCATTGCCTGTCTGCCTCGGAAAGAGGAGTAAGTTTTCTTTTGCTTAACAACTTCTCCGTCCTCCTGGTTATTATGCATAAGATGAGAGAACAGCTGGCTCCAGCATTATCTGTTTTAAAAAGAGACAGCCCTCTTCCACTGTGAATTTTATTTCAGGAGAGATCCAGGTAAAGTAAATCCTAAGTGGAGAAAGGCATCTAATATCTATCATATTTCTTTACCTTCAAAAGATCCCTATACCTTCCAAAGAGAGAGGGGATCTTCAAAGGATTGTTTCAGAATCATTTTCTGGATGTCTCCATCTCTGATAACATCTCAGATAATTGAGGTCACCCACTTCTCTCTCCCCTACTACAAGAACAGACAAATTTTAGTCTAAGCAATGGATCCCATTTTTCTGTTGTCACACATATAAAATGTCATTTTTAAATTATTTTTTTTTTCCTCTTAAAATAGCAATTTCAGAACGTTCAATGGTCTTGTGCTTAAGACATCAGGCATTTGGATTTTGTCCCAGTCTTTCAGCATCAATATCAATTGATCAATATTGATTCTCAATGGATTAACAAAGTAACAAATGAAACTAACGCTTTTCAAGTCATTTATATGACTGAGAAAAGGATGATTGAGTACAAAGATACGTATTCTTGCATTTATTTTGAAGAATTGTGGCAACACCTGAATTAAACCACTCAGACCTTCCAGCTTAAGTGGAAAGACAAAATGTGTCCAAATCTAGAAAAGAAGCCAGAGGTTACCTTTCCTTTTTTTACAGTTATAGGTCATAACACTCAATACTTGGTGATGTCAGAGCCACTGAAAAAGATCCACACTCTAGGTAGCTCTCTCTCAGAACTGAAAATAACCATGATTTTATAGGCAACTTAATTACTTCATGATCATGATTAGTTCACGTAGGTTATAGAAAAAGCACAGCCTCCTCTCAGTGAGAACTATCAAAGATTTGACTGTCATAAAATTACTAAGAGTTAATTAAACTAAATGAAGACCATATCATATTACTAATAAGGACAATAAATTATTGAAATACTGTCTCTTTTATGTTACAAATATTATTGCCATTTTAATTACATATTGACATTAATAAAATACAAAAAGAAACACTTAAGACTTGGAATTAATGTGGGGTTTTTCCAGCTTTTGAGTTTCTGCACATTTTATATCTGTATCAAGGTCATCAGCTCTCAGATAATGTAGCTAAAAATTGATTTCTGAATAGTCTCCTGCTGTGCTTGATGTCGTTTTCTGTCCTTATAAAAGACAAGAAACTCCAGGAAGAAGGTACAATTTCTTTTTTCATGAGATTTTTTCTTTTCATGTCCTATTGTTGCAATTTTTTAACTTGCAGATTCATTTATCTGATGATCCACCCAGGAGAAAAGTTAATTATTCTTGAGTTTAATATTCCTTTCTAGAAACCTAACATACATATATCTGACAATACCTTTTAAAATTAGTAGCTTCATGTACTGAGCAAGAAAATTTTCAAAAACCTTTTTGAGTCTTTGCTTTTCTCTTTTATCCTGTTGCTTTGGTGAAACTGTTTATTTATGGTTTGATTTTTCTTGGCTCTTTTAAAGAAAACACCAAAAAATCTTTGGGGTAAACAGGGCTTAATCCCCAAAGGCTTATAAAAGCAACATTTGAATTTTAGTTGGTCAGAAAGCCAAAAAATAATGCATGGAGATTTTTAAAGGGCTGATAATTTTTATGCTTAAAAAGAATAAGTCAAAAGCTCGTACAGACATTGCCTTTCTTCTTTTGTCCTCGTCCTTCTGCTGGAAATGTAAAATTGTTATATCTCTTTAATTATATTAATCCTTGTAGCCCCTTACTACCAATAAACTTGCACATACTCTCCTGCAGAGAGACGGAATCAGCTGCAAAGTCAGAACATGGAACAAGCCTAGTTTAAGTCAACATCTGGAAAATGTTTATTTCACAACTTATTTTTGTTGCTAATTAAATAAGTTAACCTAAAAGTGCTAGAGAGTCCTGGGGAAGGGCAAGAACACTAAAATGGCCACGAACACTAAAATGGCCACGTCACAAGAAGTAAATGTAAGATAAAAAAGGACTTGACTTGAGGCAGCTAAAAACATTAAGTCACAGAAGAGTATTTAAAGTCATGCTAAGGAGCCATAGAAGAGAAGAAAACAGTAATCTGAATTTTGCAAGAAAACTGGCAGACTAAGACAGAGAACAGCCTTATTGTATTCCTGAGTAAATATACATTAACTCCAGAGCAGGCTAAGACTTGCATTGTCCAAGAACACTCATTAAGAATATTCTAAGCATACATTTTCTCTGTCAATAAATGGCTGCTTTCAATTTTTTGTCTCCAACTTAAATGCTTCAGAGATGAGTTATGCTGTAAGGCAAAAGCACTGTTGCTCACCCACCTAACAGATACTGTTTTCTATGGTTTTCGTTTGGAACGTGCAGCAGTGCAAATATTTCAGTGCACATTTCAGAAGTTAAAGTATCTTGAATATATGCACTTGCAGTATCATATGCTGTAAAAATATCTTTCCTGTGTACCAGCAATGATGGGATGGGGGACGGGAAAAGGGGAGGAGGGAAGGATAGTGAGGAAAAAAGAGGGAAAGAAAGGAAGAAAAGGCAGAGGGGAACACTATGATTTACCAGAACTGTGTTTTAAAATCTTGCCTTGTCTAGGAAGGAGAGTTAAAGTTAAGAGAAAATAGTGAGAAGTGCAGATAAAATTTTTATATTAGATTATATTTACCATTGATTTTTTTCTCCATAATGTGGAAAGTGGACGACTATGCTTAAAACCTGAAACAGCATTTCATGATTAAAAAGACCAACCAAGATCAAAAACGCTACATATTGAGATAATTCACTAGATAATGGACCTCCTGACTCTGCATGCAAATACAGGGATTCATTTGATCTGTATGGATACAGGACAATGCTAGGACAAGAATGAATAATCTTGCTAATAAAAATTAAAAAAAGATTGGAAATGTTGAGCAATATTTTTTTTCCCTGGTGTTGTATGCATGTAGAATCCTGTGGAAAGAATTCAAACAAAACCAGCAGGGAATATCAGCTGAATATGAAGAATGGGAAACAGAACAAGTGAAAAGCATTAGGATCATAAGGAACTTCACTCAATAATTTGGACAGTCATTCAACATTTATTTTTTTAATTTCACCAAGCCAGTTGGGATTTGATGGGACTTGACAGGTTATGCCTGACAATGTTTGAGATGGGATTTCCATTACATTTACACAAAACATGATCTTTATTGCAGTCAGAATGCAATGATAAAAGTGGGGAGCAAAAGTGACAGGATCAAACTATATACTGTAGTGGCAGTGTGCATATGATTGTATATTCAACATGGTGACAGGTACATAAGCACCTGGAATTATGTAGTTGGTGTAGTTTTCATTACTTTTTTACTTGAGAAATTGCAGAATTGCACAACTTAACAAAACAGATCTTATAGGAATTTGCAACCACATTTTCAAAGACCAAAAAGATTTATTACAGGAAAAGCCCAGAAGTAGTGATGGAAGGAAGGGGAAAGCTTGAGCAGGATGAAGGGCTTTGTACCTGTGTTCAGACTGTAACTTACATAGTTCACAAAGAGTAAATATTTGAAACAGATTAGACATGACAAGAATATCTATGACATAGGTACTGAGAAGCTGGAAAAGCAGAAGTGATCTCAAGAACAAAAATTACATTTCAAAGGCAGTAGCTTGGGCACCAACTAGATAACTTTGTGAGACTTCCAACCTTAGAGAAGAGAAAGACTCAGTGGTCAGAAAAACAAGAAATACATTCTTTCTGGAAATAAGCATGACACAAAAATTAAAAAATTGAATGAGACCTAATCAATATAATTAAGAGAATAAAATGAAACTTTCTTTAGAAATGTGCTTGGACATTGAGGTACCACTTAGAAAAGTATTCATCCAAAGATGCATGGAAGGAAGAAAAAGGGAGACAAGACTAATGACTGCTTGGAGATAAAGGAGGTAGAGAAATTGGTTGGAGGTTCAGGCAAACAAATTTAGCAAGGAACAGGTAAATGTTACTTGTGCAATCAAACTGTGTGTGCCACTGACTCTCAAGTTAGGGACAACTGTATGTAATAATAAAAATAATAGAAAACATTCTTCAAAACAGCACTGACAAAGTTGTGCCAAAAGTGTCAGTATCAGTTTTCAGGGGGGGATTTTATTTTAAAAATGTCCATCTTACAGCTGTGATACTTAAAGCTTCTGGATACCAGTGTCATGTTTCCGATAGCTGATGTAAAAAAAGGTGTGACAAGGCAAACTTTCAGTACAAGCAACCTAAGACGAGACATTAGAAACAAGAAAGGGATCTGGGTTTTTTGTTTGTTTGTTTGTTTGTTTGTTTGTTTGTTTGTTTGTTTAAAGCAAATAACATTACACCAACAGAATCTGATTCTCTTAGGAAGAGTAAAATGTTTATTGGCATGGTAATTTGGGGAAAGTAAGAAAAAAAATTGTTGAAGTTAAATGTATCACAGAACAACCCACTCTAAGTTTAAAAATCTTTTCTCTGTTGGTCACAAGGACAGAGGTGAGCATGTGCCCAAACTACACATCTGGATTAAGCAGGAACTATCATGTACTAAACCTGTTAAATTTTATAACAATAATAGAAACTCATCTTAGACCATCTTGATTTTTTTCTTTATCACTAAAGAAAATGACAGATTTTTTTTTATTATTTTTTTTTTTTTAAATTCAGCCAAGAAAATTCTGTCTTTCTACACAGGAAGTTTAATTGTGTGAGAAGAACTGCATTTATTTCACTTCAGTTTTGATCTTGTAGTTTTAAAAAAGGTGTGTTAAAAACACCAGCATCATGCAACCCTTATATGAGGCACCATTTATAAGTAGTTGCATTTAGAAGATAACAAAAAAACCTCTTCTGTGCTTTTTCACAGTAGACTCAAATAGACTAGCATCTCAGAAGAAGAGTACTCTGTCTCCATGACACCTTGAAATATCCAGTTACCATAGTACCCACAATTTTAAAGGATTGGTCATTCCAAACAGATTAGCAGGAACATGAAGAAACCAATACAGAATGTATTTAAATGTTCCAGTATCCTATTTTTCTGGGTAACGGCAAGTTTTTACCAGATAACAAGGGCTTTGTTTAATGGCTTTGTTGGTTACTGTTCCCTTTGTCGTAGCATGTATGAAAAAAACTGAATTACATGATGAAAAAGATAAGCAATAAGTTTTCTTTGAGGATATTTATAGGTACAGTTTTTAAAGCACATCAGCTCAGAAAACCAAAATAACTCTTCTTTATTTATCTGTTAAATTCTACCCTAACAAATATTTCAAAGGGTCTGCCTATGCAACCTTTTACTGATAGTTATAAGCAAACTGAGTGCATCTCTCAGACAATCAGAGGCTATAGATATTTCAGAAGCTCTCTATCCTATTTGGAGCTGCTAATTTTTAGATCCAATAATAAGTAATTACTTAATTCATTATTAGATACTTTATACTTTTTTACTTCAATTCCCATAGAAACGTCGTGCAGAAGGATAAACCATTTGATGAAGAATATGGGTTATCCTTCAGAATGGTGATTTTAAGTTGAGAAGCGATAACTCTGGACAACATCCTGGCAAAAAGAAAATAGGATCCTCCAGACTTGGACATAAAGGACAATGAAGAGAAATAGAAAAAAGATCCAATAAAATATACTGAATGGTTGAAACTGCTAGTGAAAGTAGTGAAGTAATGGTCTAGCATCCATATTTTAAGAAGCATGATGAAAGAGTACAGTTACTGAAGAAAAGGCATTGACAGATAATATACTAGCTTAAAGAAAGTCTTTACAGTAGAGGCTGTAGAAAGCTTGATACATTTAGATCATCAGAGTCTCAAAAGTTTTAAATTAGTATCTTCACAAGTATTTCACCAACGATGATTATTTAAAGAAATTCAGGAGATGTTAGTTGGTAGAAATTAAATTTTGTGACAACATACATATTTTTGATAGAGCAGGCTGGTAATTGTTGCAGCATCTGCCAAGGGAAATAGCAAATTCTTTGTCTTTTGATAGCTTCAAGTTAACAGGGACATAATTTGTTCGCGTAGTCTTTTGCCCCGCAGAAGTTGTTGGGCTCATTTTCCATAACATCTGAAGAATGACATTTTAAAGGTGTTACTAAAGTTTTAATTTTTGTTAAAAAATTAAAGATCTTGAGTTAGACTGGAATCTTATCTTATAGATGGGCATTATTACTGGCCTTGATCTTACAAAGGCTCACACAAATGCTTTATTTTACACATTTTGTAATTAGTTGGTCCCTCACAATATATGCAGGGATTAAGAGCTGCTGAAGGAAGTTCGCCAGTAATATTTAAGTGAAATGATGACCAATTTACTTTTCTTAATTAAGTGATAGGAAGGTAAGGCTGAAGTTTTTAGCTTAGAGATCCCTGCAAAGAGCTGGACTTGCAACATGAAGTTATATGTAAATATTTGTTGGCATAGGCTGGTAAGAGTGAAATGAAGTCAAGCTTTTGGTTTCTGTCTGAGTTTTCAGATGAGTGTTCATCTCCAGGTACCACAGAATACCAAATATATCTGACTCATCTTGCCACATGAAAAGTAAATGCCAGTGTATTTCCAGACTCTGCCCTGCAAAAAACCTGCAATTCTTTTTTTCCTTTTTAATCTGCCAAAACAACTACCAAATTGACTTTGCTACACAAGTAAAGATTTCATGTAATTCTTAGTGTAGTAGCAGTTTTATTTAACCTACACAACCCTAAATAGTTTGTGTGTAGAAGACAAGAAAATATTTAATTCCCACAGCAATTGAGAGCAAGAAAGTGTCATAAATTACCAGAGACTGTTGGCTTAGGCATGATATAGATAGTAAAGAGCTTCCTCACTAGTGGCTGGGGTGCCTAGCTCTGCAACTAGCTCTTTAACTTCTGGTTGGATAGATTGTAGGGCACATTAGCAAAGATAATTTGTACTGGGAAGTGTAAGTTTAATTTGATTCTGGTTTAAAGCAAAATAATTGCATATAAGCTCATAGTATTATACCACCCATGCATAAAAATTAAAGAGCTAGTTATGCAGAAAGTTCAATTGCTAGTTTAGAGCTTTTGGACTGTCTAATGGAAACCGGGCTTATTACACGCAGAACACTCCTGATCAAGCGTGTACAAATGTCTTGGTATGCCTCTTACACAGGAGAAATATAAAATGTGTGCTTTTTACTATAAATTATTGAAAATTTAACTGAAATATTACACAGGAAATAAAATAGCCTTTCTCATTTACAGCTTCTGGGTATGAAAAGTAGAGACAAGTGACCAGAAAATTACTTTAGTTGACCCCAAATTGTCAAATTCATAAGCACAATTGAAATAGAAAATCCTGCTGTGCAATCAAGGCACAGATTCTGAAATTCAGAGTACCTGGCAGGTGAGCTGCCAAGGGTCTGCCTGGCTTTTGGAATAAATGAAAGAAATCTATGGGCTTCCTCATCCTTTTGCCAATTGGCAGTAGTTCCTAATGGGATATTCTCTTGATCTGGAATTGCAGCAACACAGGAGCTCTTAAACTCACATATCAACTCCTCACAAAAATTCACACCACGACTGTTCTGGATAAGGCAAGTAGCCAAGTGTGTACTGCTGGCCTTTGAGGGTTTCCTCATACATTGGGAGCATTTAGTTGCTGCTCAGGGAAGCCAGTGTAACACACACGTGCATAGCAAGAGTCAGGAGCTCAAGTCTGTTCTTCGCACTGTAAGCATTTAACATGTTATTGTGCCTTGAAATTATAGTAACCTCATCAGCCCTTTTTCACATGCTCGGCATTACCAAAAAAACCCCATTATTCCAGCAGCCTAAATTCAATAGATTTTAGTTCTTCTTTATGAGGTGTTTTCAAACCTGATAATTTCACAAACATCGGCAAGTTTGGCTGATGGTTACCTGAAAGAAAAGTGAGTAACTAGTAGTATAAACTGGAGAGCAATTAGTGAGGACTGGCAGATGGCAACTGAGCACAGGACTGACAGTGGAAAACCGCCGAGCAGACAGCAGTGCTTACAGTGATGACAGATTGCCTGGCTAGAAAAAAGCCTGAACACTCTTGTGTTGTTTTCCCCAGTGTTTTAATGGTGGACACAGAAGTTCAAATTTAGCTTTACATGCATCTTTTGGGGAGATAATCTATACTGAACAGAATACGTACATCATATATATTTTTCTGTCATCAGAATATAACCCTTTCTGCTATGACTCCGATGTTCAACAGAAGTCGGCAATGACACAGGGAGTACAACTTCACTGTGGGTGCTTCTAAAAATAAGACGACAATTACAATACATAAAATAAATTAATACATAAAAAAAGAGTTTTCTAAGAAAATTTTGTATTCCTTAAAAGTGTAATTCACTGGCTGGCCTCATTTGTCCACTTATTCCAGATAACCTTAAGACAGACCTGACTCCATGCTCCCCAGTTCTTTTGAGATGCAAGTTCATCCATAGTGTCTATGTACAGACTAAAGAAAGAGACTCCAAGATTTGTCATAGTTAGATCACCTGTTCCCAGTTGACTTTATTAGCATTACAGTACTTCTCAACATTCCTCATTTGAAAGGAAAATATTAGTTACACCGTTAATGATTCTCCTGTTTCTTTTAAACTAAATCAATTCACGCTCTCTTTAATCTTATGCATTCTGGTGTGATGAAAGCCTAAAAATGACCTTTGTTGTTTCCAAAACCAAAGTGAAAAACAGCAGCAGTTCAGGTAGTTCTGTAAGTACTGGGCCAGGAAATCTGTCAGCCATCAAATTTGATTTCTCTTTATCGAAATTCAAGAGGTATCATATGGTCTTTAGTGCTGATCTTAAAAAGTATTTTTACATTTCATATACAGGTCCATTTTCACTCTCCAAAAAACTGTAATCTAATCTTGTTATTGTTTTTCATTTATCGTTTCTATTGAACAGCTAATTTACAAAACTTTGGTACTATTTTCCTTGGCTAAACAATAGATACTTCAAGTCCTGGCTGCTTCTTGAGCATATTTTACTCTCTCTTTCCTATAATACATGATTTTACCTGTGATAGGGGTAGGTTTAATATTATTTTGGTGCTGAAGATCCTTGAATTAGAATACAAATGTCTCAGTTGTTTCTCTCTGACTTTCTTAAATGCCTTGCCAGTCAGAAACAGACTTTCACTAATTATATCACCTTTCTAAATGTTAGTGT
This sequence comes from Burhinus oedicnemus, assembly GCA_008921705.1. NCBI lineage: Eukaryota > Metazoa > Chordata > Aves > Charadriiformes > Burhinidae > Burhinus > Burhinus oedicnemus. The sequence continues at coordinate 24,310 of VFFE01007518.1, forward strand.
CATCAATATTACAGCTGTTTGCTGTCCATTCTGCTTATTTATGCCACTTTAGCCCATGCTGTATCTTTCTTAAGTGGACATATCTTTCTGTATAAACTAAAATACAGTGTGAACACAAGAAAAAAAATTAAATACTATTTTTAAATTATCGATGGATAGCTGCTGCAGTAATGAGTTTATAAATTATCCTTATTGTTTATTAGACATATTTCTAATGGTTTTCATTTAGCGTAAGACTTGTAGCATGTTTATATTTTTTAATTAAATTAATTCAATAAAATTTCTGTAAACATACAGCTTAGGAATTTGAAATCTGATTTCTGTTAATAGTTTATGATATTTATCCGTGGTTCACAATTTCTGTCATAAATCAACTGTGCAAAACTGGTTTAGAAGAAAACAAGGAAAAAGTTGTTGAAAGCTATCAGAAAGAAAAAGTTGGTATTACTCTCCAGCTCCAGGGTGGAAAAATACCAACCCTGAATTATCACAAAAATATATTTTGCTAGGCGAAAAACCTTTATTCATAGAATTACTTTTTATGAGCAAATGCCAATTCTATGATGTAGAGGAACCAGAGAAGTATGACCTCCCAATTAGTTTGGATTGAATTTTCATTCATAAATTATATTTAAACAGCAAGCTGTATATTTAAACAAGTAAGACACATTCCTGGCCTACTTGTATGTTTACATCTAAATGCATGCTAAGTGGTTTTGTAAAGGCACACAAACTGATCTGTTATATCTATAAATCCTGTAGACATCTAGTATTTCGAGTAGATGTGGCCTTTCATCTTCATTTTCTGTCTGTTAACAAATCCTATGTTTTAAAGAAAAGCTTTAAAACATTCAAACAATTTATGTTTGAAAGAAGAAATATATTTAAGTCAATGTTAACTCCAAGTCTGCATCATGTCTTTGACAGCTGTCATCCCTGAAAAATAAACAGTTATGTAGCCAAATAATTTCTGTTTATTGTAAATGCACAAAACATTGTGCACGTGGGAATCTCTATATCTCAGTTTTTCCTTGGATCTTCTCCCAGAAGAAAGACATTATACACCTACATTGCTCTTGTAACCGTATGCCTAAAATCAAATGCTTCACCTTAATTAGAAACAGAAAAGAACAGGATGATGAAACACAACCCTAAAATAATTGTAATCTAGTATTAGAGACTGCATAGATAGTACTATAGATTTTCACTCTGAATTTTACTAAAACGCTGTTGTCGTCTTTATAACATGATAATGTATGGAATTAGGAAGGAAATGGATGGAAATAACTAGGTATGATCATTGATAAAAATATAGTTATGGAAACAGCTGTAGTATGGACAATGCTGAGAAAGAAAGAGACATAAAGTTTACCTTCAGGGTGATGAGTAGACAGGTAGCAAGGCCATCAAGAGCAGAAAGATCTACTTGTGGACTATTCAGCAAGGAAGACACACCTTTCCTCAGCCCCAGTTTGTGTTGTTTTAAGCTTTTCCTCTCCACACTAGCTTTTCTGCAGCTTCCAGGCAATTCAAGGTAAACAATTTGATGCAACCTGGGGTGAAATTTCGTATCAGAAATGTATCAGGCTGACTCCTCATCTCTGTGAAAGACGGAAAAAAATGGTACATTTCAATTTTATTAGATTCCACATTGCACTTTTGGGAGCTTGATGCCTTCCTTATCCTTCATTTTTGCACTTTAATATTAGTTCTGTTTGCACACTACTTCAAGTTTTCCTTTTGACAAAGAAACTGCCAGTATTATTTTTAGTATTTTCTTTTAACTGCTTAATCCCTTGTTGGACAAGGGTTTGGCATTTGGGAAATGAAGAGACACAGGAGCTTCAAATCTTAATAAAAGTTTCAGGTTAACAATACCACAATAACAATAGAATATTAAAAACCAAATTGTTAGAATGCATGAAAGTTGTGCTCCTATTGTATGTTTCTTCTTCTACTGCATTTTTTTTTCTCTTGTTTTCTTTTTCCATGATATTGGTGCATAATTGTTCCCTTCCCTCATTCTTCTGCATTCATTTCCAGTTCTTAAAGATGCAGTTGTGTGGTGTGACTCTGGCACCCAGAAGGTATTATATGGCCATCTTTATTCAATTGCAGATTGGCAGAAGGTGATAGGGCAATCTGGGGAAATATTACAAAATTTTTGCCTTGCTTTGCCTTAAAAAGCTCATTTCTGGTCAGGGGCTGCTTGAGCAGTTAAACCTTGAGTTCATTTGACCCCTTTGTGTGTTCTTGTGTTTTGCCCTGGAATTCACCTCCTAGCCAAAAATATACGCCAGCATCACACTGCCAGATTCTCTTCTATCTGGACAAATTTGCAAATAGACTTAAATGGGCTGAGCTCTGTTAAATATTCCCTCCTCTCTTATCTGTAAACTTTGAACCACAGTTGCTTTGAGTTTCTGTAACTTCTTTTGATTAGGAAAAAAGAGTATCATACTTTTACCCTTTTATATAAGCTCAAGAAATCTTCTGGAAGGTCACTGGATTTATAGGTATTTGTGGAGAATAACTGATGAGAGAGATAGAGTGGAGGTGATGAGAGAAGTCAGTTTAAGTCATACCTAAGAGTCACAGAAGATAAGCAGAATGTCACTGCAGTCCTCAAGAAGCATGGTGAAGGACCAACTATTTTACCAAAGGGAGAATTCTTCTTGAAACTTCTTATATCATTTCATGAAAAGATATTTAAATTATTTTTAAAATAAGTAACTGACCTTTTGCAGTTATTCCTCTTTTGGTCAATCTGGGAATATCGTATCACTCACCTCATCCCTTCACACTTACGAAGAAATAATAGCCTTACAATGTATGTCTTCAGTGTAATAAGGTTTATTGCACAGTGGAGAGCAGCAAGTTTTTATAAACAGAAAAATATTTCTTTTTGGAATAGGTAATGCTATTTCCATCATCATTTTGCATTGAAAATGATCCCTGCATTTAATTGTTATTCCTTTTTCATACTGGCCACCTTCACGTAAGAGTAGCACAGCTTTCACTACTGGGAAATCACTGAATTTCCAGAGGAAACACGCTGGGTTCTTAACTCTATAAATATGCATAAATTTTCACAAAAATTTGCACAGGTCATAAAAGAAAATGAGTAAACCAGGTGTTACTGAATTCCAGAGTCAATACATGGTTATACACAAAATAAAAATCTTTGGTTTCTTTTAATGTGATCTCACATGTTTATTACAGTCAAATGAATCTGGATTTTTATAGTGTTTAACTATTTTTTAAATCTTTCAAAGTCACCATCAGTCTAATTTCTCTGTAACTATGTTCAGAGGTAAAAGTATAACTAGAGTACAATCAAACTTCGTAGTTTTTAAAGGTGCCACTAATTATAAACATTAAAACAGCTTTGCACATTAAATGTTATAACTGTGTTACAAACAGAAGCAGAGAAAAGCTCATAATTTTTCTCATGTATTTTTCCAGCAAAATTTTCAAGCTGATATAATGTGATATGCTTTTTAGCAATGATTAGGGATTCACATCACTGAGACTTCTTGACGGAAAGGGAGTGCAGAGACAATCAGAAGTATTTATTTTCTTATCAAATCATCTCCCACTATCTGACCTATGGTAGCTGACCACATATTTTCTCTCAACCTGACGTAATTGTGAAGCAAAGCGCATTAAGCTTAAGCTGCAAATATGTTTTGTTCTTAAGTGTAACATAGCCAGCAGAAACTGCAGTCTGATTTACAAAAAGAAAATAAACAAATGAAATTATACAGATTACCTAAGCAACAACTGAAATCTATAACTACTTTGAAAGTATAAAAAGGAAAAAAAAAAAAAGATGTCTCTGTACCAGTGATTTAGAGAGAAGAAGCAGCAGATTGGAGGGAGCACAGAAAAGGAGAGGGAGTTATTAGGAGAAGCTTACTTGCCTGCAGATCCATTAGTTTCCACCACAGTGATGGCTGAAACATTATTGTCTGAATCATTTTAAACTAGCTTGCAAAAGTCATTATAAAATGCACAAACGTATACTGGCAGGAAGATGGACTGACCACATGGCTTAATAAGTCTTTTCTATCTCTACCTTGTCATTTCTGTGAATATCACGGTCAATTGAAATTGCATGGGGAAATCTAAGAAAGACTGCTGATAAGGAAAATATCAAATGGATGCCTCATGTACGTATTTTAAGGCATCAGTATGTAATAATAGAATTCAACCAAAAGTTTAGTATCTGTTATTTAGATTCCTTCCACTTATGAGACAATTACTGTGCTTGCATAAAGTATACGGGAGGCAGGGGGGGGAAGTGATTTAATCAGTCTAGGTTTTCCACTAGAATTAGAAACATTCCCAATAATAGCAGCCCAAAATTCAAATATCAGTCCCTGAGGAATTTTGCAGTTCCCTCAACAGTCAAGTCAGAAACGGAGGTAAATATTGAAATAATAATAGGAAGGAGCAGACAGTCTAAGTTTTCCAAGCTTTTGTGTGTCTGTCAGTTCTAGGGCAGGACCACAGGCTCTTCTCTGGATTCAGTGGTGGGTCTGCTTATGCCAGTGCCATTTGTAGCACACTGGTGGCAGCTTGCAGGCTGTACTTGGAGCCCTGAATAGACCACTCCAGTGAAAGGAGAAGATTGATGATGTTGTGCAGTGATCAGGAAAGCTGGATCATGGGTTGTTCCCGAGGAAATCAGAGGCTCTGAGAAGATAACTGAGGGAACCTACACAAAAGATCTCCAGGGCACAGCATGTGAAGCAATGCAAAAACCAACAGAGAGTCAGTGGTGACAAAACTCACACTCATTTAAACCTGAGGAGCCCTCCAGCAGCTCTTAAACTATGATACAAATATCACTTGTTGCATAGGAACTATGATGAAATTCAAAGGCTGAAGTAAGAACCTGTATGGATAAAAAATGATAAAGATGTTACCCAGCTGCTTGCAAGTTGTGATACAGCAGCTACTGCAGCTGGAGAACTGTTGGAAAGGTGGAGGCCTTGTGAAATATTTGTGGAGGCAGAGGATGAATTCTCATTTGCTGGGTACTGGCACCAGAGAAACCCACTGTGTAGACACCTTAGAAGTGGGATTGTGCATAGATTTCATTTTGTCTCTGTATTTAATAATTATGTGCTAAGAGACAGGAGTTACTATTGATGGGATAAGGGCATGCATGACATTTTATTTTTCAGGCTTTATACAAAGATTTATATTGAGAAAATAAAGATACAGTGAAGACTTTGGATAGCATCTTTAACATTGAATGTGACAACAAAATACTGTTGCTTTTTTGTTTTCTTGGTGTGCGGTCTTGTTGCATATGTATTGTTATGCCTTACAATGTATATCCAAAGAATAAAAAGTAACATATTTTTGGCTACTTCTCGTAAATGTTTAATTTACATCCTAAATATGAACATCTGTTTCAAAAACATTTTGGATGTAATTGTCATTTTAATAAGCCAATGTTTAAGGGTTACTTAATATCTGTTATTTTGCTCTTCCTTCAGCATTTTTCTCTATAGAGGGGATGTTTGGGTACTAGAAAACTACAAGCAAAATTATGGACACAAATTAAGAACAAGATCTGCCATTCCATATTGACATAAAGAAGCACTTCCCAGAAACCTGACACCTAGAAAATGCATTCGGGTTTATCCTCCACATCAATGGAAATGAGTGCATAAATATCTTGTGGTGTGAAAAGTAGACAGTGATGTTTAAAATGAGTTTACTGTTGGTCACACCTTATATCAACACTACAATACAAGACACGGTTCTGGATAACTCACAGATGGTGAGGACACTTTTAACATGAATGAAGATGCAAAAACCCACCGTACTAAACTTTAGCATGTCAGTTATACAACTAATGTCTGTAAAGTACATAATTACATGACAAACCTTAAAGGTATTTACCAAAGCTCCTTAAACTTTGCAGAATGGACAAGTAAAAGCTGGAGCAAATCCTTAACATGTTTCTGGGTTTTGGAATGTCATACTCCAAAACAGAGAGAAATTGATCCTGTATTTAGTTAAAGAAGTAGGAAATTTTGAGGAGGTCCTTTCCAGCACTCTCTTCTGTGCTTTCTATTCTTTCTGTGCAGAGAGAAAAATGGTGCCTCATATTTTTAGTCCATGTTCCAAGTATATTTCGGCACTACACCATAGGAAGCACCCTTGGGGAAGGAGCTTGGTCTGAGAATACTGCTTTGAAGTATGCGAAGGGAGAAATAAGATAAGAAGTGGCAGTACCGACTGACTGGAACAGACAGTTTCGCTTTGAAAAGGCAGTAGAAGATTCCCCATCACTTCAAGTTTACAGATCAAAATATATTTCTTTTCCAAAGATATGCTTTTCTTGGGGTAAAGTTCTATGGTCTGTTCTTTGAGTTTTGTTATTTTAAATTGTAGGGTGTTTTTTTGTTGTTTTTTTTTTCTTTTTTTTTTTTTAGAAATCGCAGATAATAACAGATAATAACAGAGAAAAGCATACTTTCAGCTCAGAGGTATGGTGAGTAGTTATGTGAATTCTGTACAATCTATTAAAGGTATCTCAAACTTACAAGAAAATTATACCCATTTAGCTCAGCTAAGCAATATAGGTATAAGGAGTTACAAAGTATAAGAAGCATTGAGGAGTTGATGCAAAGTCAACCAAGACAAATAGAAAACTTTCCAATCATTCAGTATGCCAGGTACTGGCAGAAAAACCTGTATAAAGCCATCCTACGTAGATGGATGCATGCACTCAGAGATGAAGGAAACATAAAAATGTCTGTGATGGGTTGTTGTTATGCCTCTTTCTCAACGTCCACGCATGTCTATAGAGGCAATAATAACAACAGCACCTAGAACTGAAGACAAAAGCAGTGAAGTCACCATCTGGGTGCAGGCAGCCTTGACCAATGTGCCTTCCAGATAATAAGTATGAAAGATCTTTTAGGCAACTGTACCAGAAAATCTTATTCAGCCAGGTATTCAAGCCAGAAATAAAAACATGTCCTTCCATCTTTCTATCAGGACATATATTTCTAGCCAGTGGCACGGACATCATGAGGTAATGAGTAGGGTACCTCTAGTATACTGTGAGATCCAATATCACTATCCAGATCGCTGAACTCTGCTGCAACTCTGGGAAAACCAGAAGAGCTCCTTAATGGTGTACTATCCTGATATGACAAAATCAAAAGCAATTGAACTGCGAGTTACTGCTTCGTAACTATAAAGTCACTGCTGATGGCTGTGCGCCTGTGATCTATCAGGCTGCCCCACTCAGCGACAGAAAGGATTTCTGTTTAACTACCTTCTTGCTTCTAGCTTACCGACTGTCATGTTCCTTAATCGCTTACTACAGTTAAAAGTTGATATTTTAGCCATGGATCTTATACTTTCAGGAGTGCTTTGTAGAGAAATACTCAATTTTATTCTGGCCTTGTTTATTACTCCCTCAAAAATGAATTGTTCACCATTAGTATGGAAATCCTGATTTGATAGAACTATGGCAACCATGTAGCCCTGTAATACAATATTCCATTACTATTAACAGGCCACAGTTTTGTGCTGAATTTGCAAGGCTTTGGGACAGAGGCTAGTCAGGGTTGCGCTACTTGAACTTCTAAGCTCCCTGCAACTTTGTTTTACTCAGCTTAATTGTGATAGCCTTTTCTCTAATTGAACTATGGTTAATTTGTTTTCCTTTTGTTTATCTTTGTGTGGTACAAACAATGCTTTATATAGATTGCAGTAAAACCAGTTATTCTATGTAGAATGAGACATTAATGACAGCATAACGATGCAGTGTAGAGAACTACTGGGCTGGCCCTAGAGAAGAAGAGACACAGGAGGCAGGGTAAAGAAGCACAGACACTGGATGGGGTACAAGCTTGGCACTGGAGACCCCACAGCTATGAACAGCTCACCAATGGTTAATCAAAGAAATGTAGACCTGCAGCTAGGCACAGTTAGTTTTAGGGGTAACAAAGACGGCAAAGAAATAGTATCTTCCACAATTAAAAGGCACATTATATTGCAAATTCAGACATAGCGTGGAGCTGCAGATCAATGAAAAATGAACAAAGGTGTAAAAGCGTATTAGCAAATGTCTAAAAATGATCCCAAGTGGATCCTAGAGGGAGGGAGAAAAAGCCATCAACACGAACATCATGTTTCTCCTGGTGAAGGACTCGGTTGCTCGGTAACACCCCCCAACTTCCACCGCCAGAGTGAAACCACCAACCACACAGTGCAGAGGAGCAGGGAGAGTGGGCACAAAACCAGAAAGAGGGGAGGAAACTAAGCATGTAAGCTGCATTGTTATTCTTTCTTTTTCTGTAGCAATTAAATCTGCACTAATAATGATTACACTCTTCAGATTTCAGTTATACTAACAGTAAATTCTTGGCTGTACTTGTCTACAAGGTATGCTTCTACTTTGCCTGTAAACAAGATGTTGAGCATAATACTGTATTGCCTCAGGGTAATTCAAATGAGTCACCGATCGTGGGCCTTAATCATGTTGTGCAGAAATAAAGAAAGCAGTCGTTCCAAATTACTTTCTTGTATGACTCCACAATCTGTTGCCTATTATGATCTAGTCTGGTTTTGGGAAGCAGCTTGTCAATGCAGATACTTTTTCTCCCAGAGACACTGTGTATCCACAGGATGACAAAACACTCCGACAAGATTGGAAGAGGAATGAAAGAAACGCCAAGGGAGAACAACAAGGAGGTTAGGCTATTTTTATTCGGGATTTTTGGAAAATTAGAACTTAGGGGATATAGGAAACAAACAGATGTTGGGAGAATAGTAGGGGTTTTGGCTAAGATACTGTGTCCAGGGGAAAGAAAAAGAAAAAGAAAAAAAAAAAAAGGAGGTTTGAAAGCAAAATCTTTTAGTGTAAAGTAGGGCAAAGCTTTAAGCCAACCAGGAGGAGTTCTGGGAAGATAAGCTATGTGTGGAGTGCTGAACTCTATGTCTAGGACCTGGGCTTCTGGTAGTTTATACTATTTAATTACTTGCACATCCCCACCACAACTTTAGCCATGTCAGTTAACATTCTCACAAACAACAAGTAGGCACTGATCAGGGAACAGCACAGAAAACCCACTGTTCCCAGAAGGCAGAATGGATGAGGCCACCCTGCTTGGAGGAAGGTGGGGAGATAAAAGAGGGGTTGAAGCATATGATGGCAGGCTCTGACACGTCGCCCCCTGCACAGAGAAGTAGCTTAGACTTAGGTCTTCTTTGTGTACTAGTCTAGATGCAGCCAGACATGCCAGCTGAGACTCCTGAGAAGGAAAAAAAAAAGATTCTGTTTTGCTTTGGATTCCTTGGAAGAGCAGACGTTATAATGGGATGCACAGGATAATGACTATTTAAAAAAGTACCTGGGAAGACTGGTATACAGCTGTGGCTTGCAGAAAGTTAAATTTGGCAAAGGTCACACAGTACTAGTTCACACAGATCTAGGAGTAGCTATTGTTTGTTCCATGATGCAAAATTTGTTTAGATGTCCAGAGCAAGTCAGAGCTATCGCAGGTGGCCTTTTTTAAGGAGAGTAGATCACATCATACAAGCACAACTGGATTTGCAGCTGAGTAACTTGGAACTCTATGTACCAGAACTCTGATTTTTATTCTGTCTGTGATTTTCACAGAGCATAATATCTGTGTACTCTGAAAATCACAATGCAGCTTCAAAAGAATTAGATGCCTGTTTAATATACTGTTACAAGAACACTGTGAAAATCTGTCAGGACGTTTTGAATATGAGTGATTACTTGTTATAGCAGTAGAGGAAGTGCAGAAAAATATCTAAACAACTACTACTACTTTTTTCCAAAATTATAATTTAGGAAAAAAATAAGTAAAAAAAAAAAAGTGTTGAGTCTATAAATCAAACCCCATGATTTGATTAGCCTTTATTTTCCAAAAGAATCTGAGTTGCTTAGGCAGTGCCCATTTTCATTTTTTCAAACACAGCCTTTTTTGGGTGATCCCAAATCTGTTAGATTAATATTTATTTTCAAAATAATTTTAACATATTATCCTAAGAGAAAACAGACAAAACAAAAAAGCAAGCTTAAGAAGTGTGGGTTGGATGAAGGGACGGTGGGGTGGATTGAAAACTGGCTGGCAGAGAGAGCTCAGAGGGTTGTGATTAGTGGCACAGAGTCTAGTTGGAGGTCTGTGACAAGGCGTGTTCCCCAGGGGTCAGTCCTGGGACCAGTCCTGTTCAACATATTCATCAGTGACCTGGATGAAGGGATAGAGTGTACCATCAGCAAGCTTGCTGATGACACAAAACTGGGAGGGGTGGCTGACACACCACAAGACTGTGCTGCCATTCAGTGTGACCTGGACAGGCTGGAGACTTGGGCAGACAGAAACCCCATGAAGTTCAACGAGGGCAAGTGTGAGGTACTGCACCTGGGGAGGAATAACCCCATGCACCAGTACAGGTTAGGGGATGACCTGCTGGAAAGCAGCTCTGTGGGAAGGGACCTGGGAGTCCTGGTGGACAACAGGATGAGCATGAGCCAGCAATGTGCCCTCGTGGCCAAGAAGGCCAATGGCATCCTGGGGTGCCTCAAGAGGAGTGTGGCAAGCAGGTTGCGGGAGGTTATCCTCCCCCTCTACTCTGCCCTGGTGAGGCTGCACCTGGAGGACTGTGTCCAGTTCTGGGCTCCCCAGTTCAGGAAGGACAGGGAACTGCTGGAGAGGATACAGCAGAGGCCTACAAAGATGATTAGGGGGCTGGAACACCTTTCTTATGAGGAAAGGCTGAGGGACTTGGGTCTTTTTAGTCTGGAGAAGAGAAGACTGAGGGGGGATCTCCTCAATGCTTCTAAATACTTAAAGGGATGGTGCCGGGAGGATGGCACCCGTCTTTTTCCAGTGGTGCCCAGTGATAGGACAAGAGGGCACAAACCTGAACCTAGGAAGTTCCATCTAAACATGAGGAGGAACTTCTTTCCTTGGAGGGTGGCAGAGCACTGGAACAGGCTGCCCAGAAAGGTGGTGGAGTCTCTGACTCTGGAGACATTACAAACCTGCCTGGACGCCATCCTGTGCAACCTGCTGTAGGTGACCCTGCTCTGGCAGGGGGGTTGGACTAGATGATCTGCAGAGGTCTCTTCCAACCCTTGTGATTCCGTAATTCTGTGATTCTGTGAAAAGTCCTGACAGCATTGTATGTCATACTATCAGTGGTGGTGGTGGTTTTTATCTCACTAACATCACTAACGATATCATCCCATGAATTCTTTCTTAAGTAACAGAATGAAAGCCACAGCCTCGTACTACAATAGGTAAGGAGGCAGGGGATTTTTTTTTGAAAGGAAGTTACACATCTTAGACTTCCAAGTTAGGACAAATTCTATAGGTTTTTATCCTACAGAAAATGTTGCTCACCTATTTTCTTTTTTTTTCAATCAAGACAAAAATTTCAGGCTGAAGGAAAACATTAAAAAAAATTATTTAGTATAATTATGTTTGTACTTGATTTGGAGTTTAAAATATTTTAAGTATCAAAGCAAGAAACTGTATGGAATTTTTAATTTCTCTGTTGTCACCTTGAGATACAATTCCTATTGTACAATTAGGGATTTGAAAATATCAGAAATACAGTTATCAGCTAAAGCTGACAGAGACTGTGTCATGGAACGAAAATATACTTTTAGTACAAAACAATAAAACTCCTGTGGAAAAAGGCTGATTTTAACTTACTGTTGAGATTTTTTTTTTATTAAAAAAAATCCAAAACTTTTTTCTTCACAACATCTGTTTTTAACTTGCAAACTAGGATGTTATTTTGCATCATGAAAGTGCAAAGAGGATCTACTTCAGACATATCTACAAGGAGACTCATTTATTAAATAGACTATGATAGTAAATATAGTAGACATACATATAAATGCACATTTTAATGCACAAATTTTAAATCAAAATATATATCCCTTGATGGCCACAACCTGGTAAAACTAAGTTTGTGTCATATGTGCCAGTCTCACCACGCAAAGTTTCAAACACAGCTTAAAAACAGTTGAGAACCACAGAAGAGCTCTGCTGCTTGTTTAATTTTCACGCACAACCATGACAGCGGTAGAATAAAAGGTCCTGGATGAAACTCTTCTCCACAAAACCAGCTCTTTACGTGTCAAATAGAGCAGGCACGCATGAGATCAATAGTGGTGGAAGGCATTGGGAGAGAGATTATCAGGAGTGATTTGACATGAAAGTTCAAGTACAAACTCTGACAGCTTACTGATACATGTTCAGTACTCTGGAGATCTTAGCAGATTAGGGAGCTAGAGCACTCTGACCCGACTTTTGCTTCTGGTTCCAGAGCTATTTCTGTCTCCCTTAGAGCGGCGATGGTTTCCTGAAGCTCCATGGCACTGGGGTGAGGAGCTTGTAGTCTTCTTGGGACTCATTTTCATCTTGAGTAATTCAGAGAAAATCCAATATCTAGGGTCAGATTTAGAATCAGCAGATTACAGATGGTAGCTTTTGTGTTCATGTAATTGTGATAATATTCACCTCGGAGTAAATACATTTACTGTAAAAAAGGTTTCATATTGGGTCCTTTGTTTGTATTCTTGCCTCCTATTTTATATTGCTTTTCTTCAAAATCTTTTGAAAACATGGTTTAATTTTTATCAACAACATTGCTCTGAGAAAACAGTATTACGGTATAAAAGTAAAAACAAAGATTTTCAACTGTAGACTTAGATTTGCAACTTGGTTTAACTTGCCATTGTGTAATCTATAATAATATAATATAATATAATATAATGCAATGCAATGTAATGCAATGCAATACAATATCCATTATTCTATTAATGGTACTGACTAAAAAAAGATTTTGCAAATCAGAGTGTACAAAAAGATTTTTTTGTACAAAAAGATTTTTTGACATCAGAGACAAAATGTCAGCTTAAGGTAACACATAAAATTGTTCTTTTGTCAATTTAATTCTCTCTGATTTAATAAAAAATAAAATATTTCCTAATTTAAAGCCCAAGGTTTACTTCCTATTTGTGAAATTGAAAATCAAAGTGTTGGTGGAAACATACATCACAGAATTCATGTGGAATTTCCAGAGACTGAAATAAGCGTTTCTTTTGTACTAGCAATTGAAACAGCTGCATTTATATTTTTATTGGTCTAAATTGCAGTAAATTTGATGGTTACATTGTCATTTCAGAAATTTTATTCTATGCAAACATGGGATAATTTATACAATAATTTGAGGAAGCTCACTGTAGATCAACAACATAGGAATAAAAAATAAAGTCAGAACGAATCACCATAAAAAGAGTCTAAATATGCTCATAGAATACTGATCTGAAACCTCAACTAAAGCAAATTAATATGACATCCCCATTCTCATTGAAACTAACTTCAATAACAAATGCCAATAATATCAACAACACTTTCACCTCTTAGAAAGCCTTTGTATGAAGGAAGAACACCCTGGTACAGAGATTAGTAAACACTGCTTTCTTGTTGGAAGCCTAATCTCAACATTTAAGCTGTTTAATTTTTGGTACGTTATATACATCATTCCTACAGACTGAAGTGGATGCCACACTTCAAAAAACTGACTTTCCCTTATATATATATATACACATATAATTCAACCACAATACCAAAACACTGTTGTTATTTTCTTCCCTTATGTGAGCTTTGTAAAGTATTCTGAACTTTTCATAGAAAGATTTACTTAATGCTTGATACGTATCAGTACATAAATGTGATACTGTGAATGACAAGTTGATGTTCCTAAATGACTGCTGTTCCATGTACTATTTCATTATCATTGAAGATAACTTTTTATGAGAAGTGGGAAGGAGAAATGAAATTCAGGTAGAGTTCTTTACGTGAAAGCCAACTACATCATCGGTTGCATCAAAAAAGTATGGGCAGCAGGTCAAGTGAGGTGATTCTGCCCCTCTACTCTGCTTTCATGGGACCCCACCTGGAGTACTGGGTCCAGCTTTCGAGCCCCCAACATAAGAAGGAGATGGACCTGTTGGAGTGAGTCCACAGGAGGGCAATGAAGATGATCAGAGGGCTTGAGCACTTTCACTTCTCCTATGAGGATAGGCTGAGAGAGTTGGGGTTGTTCAGCCTGGAGAAGAGAAGACTCCAGGGAGACCTTATAGCAGCCTTCCAGTACCTAAAGGGGGCCTATAGGAAAGATGGAGAGGGACTCTTTACCAGGGAGTGTAGTGATAGGATGAGGGATAAAGGTTTTAAACTGAAAGAGGGTAGATTTAGAATAAATATTAGGAAGAAATTCTTTACTGTGAGGTTGGAGAAACACTGGAACAGGTTGCCGAAAGAAGTTGTGGAGGCCTCATCCCTGGAAGTGTTCCAGGCTAGGCTGGATGGGGCTTTGAGCAACCTGGTCTAGTGGAAGGTGCTCCTGCCCATGGCAGGGGGTGCTGGAACTAGGTGATCTTCAATGTCCCTTCCAACTATAACCATTCTATGATTCTATGATCCTATTTTATTAAGCTGACTTAAAGGAAATTACTGTATTTTAGAAATATAGGAAGAGAACAATTCAAATAATCTGTATCAATGATGGCCAGAAAAACAAAACAGAATTCTCAGTATTTGCGTTCAAATCCAATGGCAGTCCAGAGGATAAATAATAAGAAATGTTATGAAATAATAGGAACAACATCTCAAATGAAAAGTCAGACATCCCAGGCATCAGTGTAGTTAATTATTCTTTTGTTCTTTAGGAACAAAAGACTACTGTGCTGTCAGATCATGCAGTGTTTGTTTGATGCACCTTTCTTATGGAAGCTGGAAATATAGATTCGAGTCTGACATTTGTAATCATGATCAATGTGACAAAATACAAAAAAAGAAGTTAAATATTGATTTATTATGAATGGCACAGCCATTTTTTTTGTTTCACTTGGACTACAATCTTTAAAATTGAATTCAGATTTTAAAAGTATCCTATTGCAAATATTTTTCTTTCTGGTCATTATTGTTTTCAAAGCTTTCCTCATATAGATTCTCAGTTGTTTGCCTATTACTGACATGAATTAATCAAATTTTATTTCAGATTTGTAGGCATATATTGTTAAAGGTCAGAAATTTTAATTAATTCATTTATTATTTGAAGACACATTCTACTTCCTTTCTTCACCTTGACTTGTTCCACCAGTTGTCCAGCAAAAGTTTCTTGTAGAACTTACTGAGAAAAAGTTGTTCCCAAATGTTCCTTGTTACAGAATCCCATAATTTGTATATAAAATCTATACCATCATTAAACTGTAAAATCTAGAGAAAAGCTTGAGAAAAGGAAAATGGAAATAAAGGGTGATCTTACACCTGAAGCTTAGTAGAGCGGATGCCAGGCTGAGCAGCATGCTGCTATGGGCTGCAGCATGTCACTTCCCTGGAGCACAATGGCAGCAAACCCAAGCTGGCTGCCCAGAGTGACAGAAAATAACTGGGGTCTAGCAGGGAGCCTTGTCCTTGTTCCCCTACAGGTTTATACTCCAAGTGGGAATCAGACATACACAGTCTGATAGTTGGGCTTTTTAAAAAAAATATAAGCCTTCAAAGTCTATCATCTGCCACACATGATCTCAGCTACCACTATCAATCTGTCCTTAGCTTTGTTAGAATGTTTGTATGTCTAGTAAGCTTTTAAAGCTTAACAGAACTAGTAGAATAGGAAGAGACATCAAAATGTCCTAAATTATACCACAGGCCCAAGTCCCTGAAATTATGCTGCATGTTCCCTAGAACGGTTAAGTGTGTTAGTTCAGTTTTGTCAGAAACTTTTTATATGTAATATGTACCACTGCCTATTATGATATCATTCAAGATTATTTCCACTGTTATTGACCAATACAGTTTATTCATGTTAATTATCTATGACTAGTAATTTTGTCACCTAAATTGTATGTTTGCAGATTAATCATCTGATGTTATTGCATGTGATACAATCAAATAGCTGCAGTCAGGCTGTAGATGAAGAGTTCAAAGCAATTTTCCTTCATCAAAATTAGAGTACACATTTTTGCTTTCTTATATTGTAAATTTGGTGTTCTTATAATCCTCAAGATACAGATGTTGACTCTTTGAAGAGTGCTTCAGTCCCAAGAGTTTGGTTTTTCCAACTTTGCTAGGGCAATGTGGGTCTAACTCTGACATCACAGCAAACCTTTGCTGGCAGAATCGAGAAAGTTGCTTAGGCAACATTTCTTCCTTGCTGTTAGGGCATCTAATGCAACTCATTTAATTCTGGAAAACTCTTTGGAGTAACATTATGTATTGAATGTATTTGTCTGAAACACAGTATAATAAAAATGTAGGTAGTACTGCTAGCCTTCGCTTCCAAGTAATTTGTAATGAAATTATAAATGATAGATCTGTGCAGGTCCATTCATTGAGTGGATTTATGTGTGGTCTCAGCAAAGCAAGTTTGTTAGCATCATGCTATGCCCTGAATATTTGTTCATTTATTCATTCAATTCTGAATATCACAAAAAAAAAGCGCTCTTCAGAAAGTGACACTGCTTCTGCTCTGGAACTGCCTCACTTGTCTACAAATAGCTCTTACATATGATAAAAACTAGATCACATTGGACATGTATGTAAGTAAGCATAGGAAAGTGAAGCAGAAATGTTCACAATACAGGTACATGGGTTTTGGGTAACATTCTGCTGATATGAAAGCTTGGAATTGGTGATGAAGCCCAAATATTTGCCTCATCCATATCCACTGAGCTTCACTAGACTGCAAAAGTACCACTGAACCTGCTCTGTATCTATTAGATAAACATGCAGTAGACAGTTAAAACCTGATGGGTAACAAAATGGTGTGTAACCTAAGTTATAGATCCCTTGAATGTATTACTGGAGTGCACACAAGAACCATAATGCTTTCCTAATTTCTTTAACATGTCCTGTAAGTTAAAGAGATAATGAATGAAAGATATATCAATGAGATACAGAAGAAATGTTTCAATAAGGTACAGGTAAATAATAGAGGTCACAGTACTGTTTGCTGGGTGACTATCCTCTGTAATGAGCCTTTGTTAAACAGACCTTTTCATTTTTAGTCTTTACGAAATATATTAATCAAAACCTATCAGTCTCAGTGACTCTTCATCTCTTTCAGCAGAAAAATCAAACTTATTGTCTTCATCTTTGAAATACTATATAGCTATTTCATGCTAGATTCATCTTTTTCCTAATTCATTTTCTGTTGCTGTGTTTTTTTCATTAGTGCCTTTTTATAGAATCATAGAATTGTAGAATAATAGAATCGTTTCAGTTGGAAGAGACCTTTAAGATCATTGAGTCCAACTGTTAAACTAACACTGCCAAGTTACCACTAAACCATGTCCCTAAGCACCATGTGTACTTGTCTTTTAAATACCTCCAGGGATGGTGGTTCTACATCTTCCCTGGACAGTTTGTTCCAATGCTTGATAACCTTTCTGTGAAGAAGTTTTTGTTATTATCCAATCTAAACCCCCCCTGGAGCAACTTGAGGCTATTTCCTCCCGTCTTATCGCTTGTTACTTGTGAGAGGAGACTGACACTCACCTCTCTACAGCCTCCTTTCAGGTAGTTGTAGAGAGCGATAAGGTCTCCCCTCAGCCTTCTTTTCTCCAGGCTAAACAACCCCAGTTGCCTCAGTTACTCCTTATTAGATTTGCTCTCTACACAGAATCACAGGGGTTGGAAAGGACCTCTGGAGATCATGTAGTCCAACCCCCCTGCCAGAGCAGGGTCACCTACAGCAGGTTGCACAGGATGGCATCCAGGCAGGTTTGTAATGTCTCCAGAGTCAGAGACTCCACCACCTCTCTGGGCAGCCTGTGCCAGTGCTCTGCCACCCTCCAAGGAAAGAAGTTCCTCCTCATGTTTAGATGGAACTTCCTAGGTTCAGGTTTGTGCCCATTACCTCTTGTCCTATCACTGGGCACCACTGAGAAAAGGCTGGTGCCATCCTCCCGGCACCATCCCTTTAAGTATTTAGAAGCATTGAGGAGATCCCCCCTCAGTCTTCTCTTCTCCAGACTAAAAAGACTCAGGTCCCTCAGCCTTTCCTCATCAGAAAGATGTTCCAGCCCCCTAATCATCTTTGTAGCCCTCTGCTGTACCCTCTCCAGCAGTTCCCTGTCCTTCTTGAACTGGGGAGCCCAGAACTGGACACAGGGCTCCCGGTGTGGCCTCACCAGGACAGAGTAGAGGGGGAGGATAACCTCCCGCGACTTGCTTGCCACACTCCTCTTGATGCACCCCAGGATGCCATTGGCCTTCTTGGCCACAAGGGCACATTGCTGGCTCATGGTCAACCTGTTGTCCACCAGGACTCCCAGGTCCCTTTCCACTGAGCTGCTTTCCAGCAGGTCAGCCCCTAACCTGTGCTGGTGCATGGGGTTATTCCTCCCCAGGTGCAGTACCTTACACTTGCCCTTGTTGAACTTCATGAGGTTTCTCTCTGCCCAACTCTCCAGCCTGTCCAGGTCACGCTGAATGGCAGCACAGCCTTGCGGTGTGTCAGCCACCCCTCCCAGTTTTGTGTCATCAGCAAGCATGCTGATGGTACACTCTATCCCTTCATCCAGGTCATTGATGAATATGTTGAACAGGACTGGTCCCAGGACTGACCCCTGGGGAACACCACTTGTCACAGACCTCCAACTAGACTCTGTGCCACTAACCACAACCCTCTGAGCTCTATCTGCCAGCCAGTTTTCAATCCACCCCACCGTCCCTTCATCCAACCCACACTTCCTAAGCTTGCCTATGAGGATGCTGTGGGAGACAAAAAAGCCTTGCTGAAGTCAAGGTAGACCACATGCACTGCACTCCCCTCATTTATTTGTCCAGTCACGCCATCATAGAAGGCTATCAGATTAGTCAGACATGACTTCCCCTTGGTGAATCCATGTTGGCTACTTCTGATAACCTTCTTTTCCTCCAGATGCTTTGAGATGACGCTCAGAATGAGCTGTTCCATCATCTTTCCAGGGATGGAGGTGAGGCTGACTGGCCTGTACTTTTCTGGGTTTTCCTTCTTGCCCTTTTTGAAGACTGGAGTGACATTGGCTTTCCTCCAGTCCTCAGGCACCTCGCCTGTTCTCCAGGACCTTTCAAAGATGTTGCAGAGCGACCCAGCAATGACTTCTGCCAGCTCCCTCAGCACTCGCAGGTGCATCCCATCAGGACCCATGGACTTGTGGATATCCAGTTGACTTAACTGATCTCGAACTTAATCCTCCTCAACCAAGGGAAAGTCCTCCTTCCTCCAGACTTTCTCTGTTACCTGTGAAGTCTAGGACTCCTGAGGGCTGGCCTGAGCAGTAAAGACTGAAGCAAAGAAGGCATTCAGTAACTCTGCCTTCTCTGCACCATCTGTCAGCATGGCCCCTGTCTCATTCAGTAATGGGCCCACATTTTCTCTGGTTTTCCTTTTGCCTCCAATGTACTTGAAGAAACCCTTCCTGTTGACCTTGACATCCGTTGCCAGATTTAATTCCTTGGCTTTCCTCATTTCATCTCTGGTTTCTCTGGCACCATTCTTGTAATATTCCCCTCACCAGCTTTGTTGCCTAGGCTACTTTGTCTAGGTATGCCTTTACTCTTACTCATAACTGTTTCTTAATAAGCCAGAAAATATTTTACAGACTGACCTCCTGTATATCACAGAAAACTACTTATCAAGCAGCTACCTCTATGTTATGCGCAATCAGTTGTCCTTGACATATAACTATTCCCCCCCATTCTCATTCAAAACACTCTTCAACACCCTCTCATTCCATTGTGTATTTCTCACTCCCAGCTTAACTCCATTAAAACTATGTATGTTTGTGGCAGGAAGGGATGTGGAGGTAAAAAAACTAAACTATCATTTTATTTACATTGGTGAACACCAGCAATCATGAGATGCTGAATTAACGAGCACCTTCCCACTATCCTTTATCAAATATTTTACAGTATGAATACATACCTTGACTAAGACATCTTAGTTTCAATATCACAAATTGAAAGCGTATGAAGTGGACAAATTTTCAATTATTTCCTGTATCTATAAATTCTCTGGGCTTTGAATGGAAGATCATGTAGTATGAGACTTAAAAGACTGGTAACTTCACTTTCAGACAGTGCCTAAACAGCAATATTTTAAAAACATGTGGTCCCAAGTTGAATCCAAAAGGGATAATTTCTTTGCAAATCTGACATTTATTAATAGATTTTGAACATATATGTAAATCCATTCTTGATGTAAACTTAGATTTCAAAGTTACGGGGTTTGTTTTGTTTGGTGTTGGTCATGTCGCCCCTGTCCCATCTTGGAAATTTTCTTTCTTTCTTTTTTTTTTTTTTTTAGGAAAAAAAAGCCTTCTTGAAAAATTCAGTTAATACAACAGCAAATCCATTTAGAGCCCTGAAACCTCACAGACTCTCTGAAACATAGCTGTAACTGTAGTCTGATAAAGATAAATTACACCTTTTTCCTCAGACTTCAGACTACTTATTGTGTGTGCATTAGGCAATTCATAAGAATACTTATTAACTCTGTGGCACTGCAACCTCTAACACAGGTTCAGCTGAATTAGACACAAAGGAGTAACTGAATTTAATCATATTTCTTGACTTGAGTTCTATTTTCTGACTGGACAGTACCTAACACACTATTATCCCAGCCACTGAAAATTAAAGTACACAAAGACTTTGACACAAGATGAAAAATAACATTCCATCAGCTAAGAAAACACAACAGCTCAAAGATCTTTTGTCAAAGAATCAGGTGTAGAATCAGAACGTGTTAACAAAGGAAACAACATAAATTTGAAGATTAATAGGTCAATAGTTCCCATCAGTCAAAACAATTTATTTTCTTATCACAAGAGGAACAAGGACATCCTCACATATAAGAGATTTGAGGGTCAGAATACAGGGATTTTATTTTTCTGGTCTCTTTCTTTTGCACAGA
Organism: Burhinus oedicnemus; assembly: GCA_008921705.1. Taxonomy (NCBI): domain Eukaryota; kingdom Metazoa; phylum Chordata; class Aves; order Charadriiformes; family Burhinidae; genus Burhinus; species Burhinus oedicnemus. The sequence continues at coordinate 45,301 of VFFE01007518.1, forward strand.
TCAGTAGAAAGCCTAGTGAAGAGTTTATCAGCGTAAAGGCTGAGGGACTTGGGTCTTTTTAGTCTGGAGAAGAGAAGGCTCAATGCTTACAAATACTGAAAGGGAGGGTGCCGGGAGGATGGCACCCGTCTTTTTCCAGTGGTGCCCAGTGATAGGACAAGAGGTAATGGGCACAAACCTGAACCTAGGAAGTTCCATCTAAACATGAGGAGGAACTTCTTTCCTTGGAGGGTGGCAGAGCCCTGGAACAGGCTGCCCAGAGAGGTGGTGGAGTCTCCGACTCTGGAGACATTCCAAACCTGCCTGGACACCATCCTGTGCAACCTGCTGTAGGTGACCCTGCTCTGGCAGGGGGGTTGGACTACATGATCTCCAGAGGTCCTTTCCAACCCCTGTGATTCTGTGATTCTGTCATAATAATGTGAGAGAAGAATTAGTTATCAGAGATGGATATAGATAGTGCTTCCTATAGTTTCCACAGTATCAAGTATCTTGTGTACATTTATTATACACATTCAAGCATGTCAAGTATGCTATCCTAATTAAAGTCCTAAAGATTTCATGAAGTTCCTGAACCCTTGTTACTGTCCAAAATATAACAAATGTTATGGGAACATTCCACATTATTCTTACTGTATCTGCAAAAAAGTTTTCTATTAGATAAAAAGCATATAGTCTGTATCTCTCACCACAAAAATGTCACCAATACTGACAGTAATATTTAAATATGTCACAGCATAATAAGCTAAGAACTGTACACACCCAAGAAAAGAAAAAAAAATCTGACTTGTAAGGGAAAATGACAATGACTGAAGACTGCAAAAGAACATTTTATAAAAAGATCAATACCAAACAGTCCACACCACTAGTCTCATTCATTCTTGTTATTTTGGATGAACAAACTTCCCTTCTTGCCAGAAATCACTAGACCTGTAGGGAAAACCTGGTGCTTGACAGACTCCTAGGGGAACACTTACCCTTATGATAACCTACTTATCCCACCTACATATGCCCAAGTATTTTACTTTTCTACTGCCTACTAACTCATCTCTGAACAGGCTATTCTTCAGAGAATCTGGGTATGTCACCGTGGCATATAAAGAGTGAAACAGTTGCTAGGATCAGGGAGTTAATTTATAATAAGTGACAAAATCTTGTGTGGCACAGATTGGTGGATTCTGAATAGAATTTGGTTTTTAAATGCTCCTCAAATCCCAGATATTGAACATCTCTGAAGGATAATGGGTTATTTGTTACAAAATGACATTGCAGAAAATGAAGCAACCATTACAGATGTGCTCAGCAGTAGCTCACAGAAAATCTTGGGTATGAGAGTGAGTTTTATAGACAGAAGAGATGCTGCCCACGAGAGTGCTATTATCTCTGACTCTTATCTGAAAATACCTCTTATGATTTTTAACATACATTTGGATAACTGCCAGAGAGCTTATTTTTAAATGTCACCTAAAGTACAGATAACTCTTCTATCAGTAGAGCATTACAGAGTGCCACTTTGAGACTTGAACCCATGACATTGTGTCAGAAGCAAAAATCATAACAAGTGAACCAGAGAGAACTTGGCAGCCTACTTCACGACTTCTTATCTTTACACAAATTGCTATGACAAAATGCATTGCTTCTTAAAGAGAAATGTCGTTTGCACCCAAACCTGTAATTATAACGTCTGGTCTTTATTCAGTTTAGATAGCCAGAGGTTAAGGCTGTATCTTCTTTGATAAACACTTAGGTTAATACTTCAAAGCAGGAAAGGGATCTATGAATGTTTTAAAAATTCTCTGAAGTGACCTTAACTTTTTACCTTCCCATTTAATTCTGATTGCTGCTATATGTAGTTTCAGAATAGCAATAATTCCCCTTTAAATAATGAATTGCCAATGCAAGCCCTACTTCTACTATGCTGAATGACAAAAATTTAAAAATTTTTGATATCTTACTGTATGTGAATTAATGGCAAAACTCACTAATTCGAAGCCAGGAATTCATGCATGTTTTATGGATAACATGGATAACTTATTTTGAACTTCTTTTCCCTATTTTGTCCTCATGCCCATTGTACTTAACTTTTTGTTTTATTCAGTAGGCCTAAATAAGGATGGGATCAATCTAATACTTAGTATCTGTATTATCCCCCATTTTCTAGTAGAAGCTCCTAATAGCCAGCAAACACTTCTATCATTAGTGAGATTTTTTTCCTTGCAGACTAAAGACTAGCATAAGACTTGACCTTACACTTTTTGTGATTGACATATATTTATGCAGCCTTTAATTCCTCCATCTATTAGTTTAAAGAGCTGAAATTATTGTGGCTAAACACATAGTTATATTTAGGCATAGTCCATATCTCTAAATAAAAGGGAAAGTTTTCCCAGGATAGCTATGTCAGCTCTGTTGGACAAACACACCTTCCATCTGACATTGCCAAACTGCTATACAATAGCACAGTAGAGTTTGCTGTTAATAGTGTGAGAGTGTAATTCTGATTAATTTTGGCATACTTAGCTTTTAAACCAGCATTAGAAACAGCTAGGCAAACCATTATTCTATCACAATTTTTTCACTTTATCCATTGTTCTTTTGCTGCAACATATATTTCATGTTGCTCATTATCATTTAAGAATAAACAGAAAGTTTAGTTTCAGGAATAAACAATGATACCATATCACTCTGTAAAAGCAGTCTTTTCTCCTTTGCCACTCACTTCCACAAGGACAGATGATACCCAGGGATTAAAGTTGATTCATATAGAATTTGCTCCTTCTTTTAGGTACAAAATTTCTTTGAATACAAAACCAAATATTCTGTCATCCCATCAAGCTTCTAAAAGGACTGAAATTCAAAGTAGTCCATTATCCTAAGCCCCACATCTAGTTTATGTTCTGTACAAATAGCTATCCATCCAGGTACTTCATTGTAGTATCTAACGTAGTGCGTTTAATACAATCATATAGATGTTCAGTAATATATTCTGATTATCCAAGTATTTTTTTCTAGTTCTAAAAAAGAACACTGATGTTTGTAAATAGGTTTGACAGTGGCACCTACATCCTGACACATAAACAATAATTTACAATGCTTGTGATGTTCTCGACAGCATCTTCCTTTTAAATAATAAAAAGTACATCAAGAAATTTTACATTAAAATTCTGAAACCCCTCAAGCTAAAAAATATTTTGGGTAAACAAAGTATGTGCCAGAGTGAAGTATGTGTACTACCATACGTCTCACGAGGCAGTAATCATAGCCTGCATTCCCTTTGCACATATAGTGGTTTCTTTCTTTTGGAAATGCTTTTTGTTCTAAGTACAAAATTCTATTTTTAAGTGTGTAATTTAATTTTGCATGAATTTCTTCACCATCACAGATTCCTAATGGACAACTTTGGAAACCAAAGCCCTCTCCAATATTATACGTACTTGCTGCGGAAAACAAGGGCGGTTTAAATTTCTCCATCATTCACCTTTCAGGGAATACATTATTGCTCAGCAGAGAACCTAAACCTCTAAACTGCAGCCTCAGGGTCTTCACTACGGAAGGGAGATTTCATGATCCAGGTGTAGTTAAACTAAGTCTGAAAATGGAAGATACACGAGTCAGTACAGCATACCTCAGTTAAACAGCCGTTCTAGAGGGAAGGCTTGGTAGCTAGGACTCAGCATAATGATTTATATTTTCTGGGATTTACCCTGGTGTTTATCCACAACTTTGAACCATCTTTTGTGAACTGGCAATTACTCTGAATCTTACTCAGGGCTGTTCGCCTTGTGCTGTGTTACATGCCAAGAATATGCCTTGAGGATCAGCCAATAGAAGCAAGAATTAGGGGAAATGTCATGGGAATTTTATGCTGACCCCATTTACATTACAGCAGCTAGAGTAACACGGCCAATCTATTTCACATGAGTCACCAAACAGCTCTCAAGTAGAAGTAACTTTCTGACACCACTGATTCAAGGAATTTCTTAATTTAATTAGGTCATTATTAGACAAATACGAATGACTAATGAATAACCATTAGTTCAAGCTTAATCTATGAGAACCCATTCTGGACTAATATTCATCCTGTTTAGAATGAAACCAAAATGGACTATTATTATCTCTGCAAACTTCTTTTAGAAATGAACAGATGGCATCAGTGATTAATGCTCTGTATTTTTTGTGTGACCTAATAATGGGCAAGGATATGTTTCATGTATTTGATTTCTTTCTGTTAAATTTTCTGTAATCCTAGGATTTATCTTCATTACTCTGCCTGAACCTCTGTTCTCTTGAAATGTACCACTCATACTCCTAGATGTGCTCAACACAGCTCTATTTTTGCTGTAAATTGATCATGTCAGCATCACAATTGAAAGCATTTGGTAATAGCAAGTGTAACCAAACAGAAGTCCATGTACAAGTGAATCTTTCTGAAATCAAAGGTCCATGCATTGTTCTGGAAGAATGTTCTTCCTAAAGCTCCCTGATTCAATCCACAAAGTGAATTTATAGAAGGTCAGAATTGACAGAAAGAAAATACTTGAAGAAAATACAATAATCACACATGGGCTTAATGAGTCCTGGTCCTTGTTACAATTAAAAATATAAAAGAAATCAAATACTTAAAATAGGTCTGTATCTTTGCAGACTTGTAGCTAATTAACCAAACAAAAAGGATGCTCAGCACTGACATAAGTACATCTACTACATTTTTAATAAAATAGAGAATATCCCCAAGGGGATAGAAATGAACGTAAGATTAGATGAAGAAGATAAAAAAGAAATATTAGATCACACTGACTGATACGGAATTGAGTAAAAAGAAAAAATTAAAAAGATCAACTCTCTATACCTCTGCTTTTTTCCCACTGAAATGGTTTATGTTGCTCTGTTGTTCTTCATTTCCAGTAGAATGGCTTTATAGGTTCCCATAACTCAAATTTAAATTATATCTCCTGTAATGTAAAAGAAAAGAAAGTGAAATATATTAAATGTGATTCTAAGTGGGAAATTTTAACATGTGATCCTGCTTGAGAGAGACTTGGTGTGTATTGCATGTCACTTAATTTGTTTCAGCTTAATATATGTTCAGATTCAGACTTCTTTTTTCAGACAAATGTGAGGTACTTTCCAGTTTAAGTGGACTATTTTCCTGTTGGCAGGATTTGATCGTGCTTAATAAATTAATATTTTCCTCCACCTCTGAGAAGGAAGAAAATAAAAAAAAAAGACCTCAGAAAAGAATACGTGATATTCTTTTGGTCTGCTTCCACATAGTGCGTAAAACTGTTGGCTATGAACTTAGTAGAGTCCTTGTGCACCACACTGCAAACAGATGTGAAGGATAACATGGTACCCATTTCTTAGATTCAGTTTCTAGGGGAAAAGAAAAAGAGAATAAAGTATTTATAAAGTTTTTCTCCATTAGAACACCATAAAGACAGATAAATAATAAGATGAGGCCTAATGAGGCCTAAATTCTCTCTCTCTCTGCTATCTCCCATGGCAGTTATAGCTTCAGAGAATTGCACATGAACAAACTGCTTGTAAACACTATTATTTTGAAGGTCAATTTGTGATACTATTTTTTAACTAGTGTGAGAGAAAGGAAGACTGAGCATTAGTCAATAGTAGAATTTTATTATTTATTTATAATATTTATTTATTTATTATTTATTTATAATATTTTTTTATTATTCCAATAGAAGTTGTTTTTAATCTGCAAAAGTATATAGACCAATCACAGCATAAGAAATAGAAGGGAAGCTGGTAAATAAATGATCTGTTTTCAAAAGCTAAGAAGCTTACTGTAAGCGTTAAAGGCTTGCTTTTAAAAATTTTCTGAAGAAAGTACAAAAAAGAATTTAACATTTTTCTCCCTCTCCTGATCTTCTCTGTCAGTTATTCCAATTTGAAAAATGGAAGATATGTCAGGAGAGGGAGGTACAAGAAGAGTAAAAAGAATGAGAAGCTGAAAAAAAGAGAACATTTAATGAAATAATGTTTCATCTTCTTTTAAATATAGCTAAATTTGTACCATTTTAAAAACCTATAGACTGTGTATTTTTAGTGGTTGAACAAAAGTCTTGGGACACCCAGGTACATATTAGACATGGGTTCATATGAATGGTATGCTACCTAGAAAAGTAGAGGTGGATGTCATTAGGGCAAATACAATGGCGTAAAAATTTTAAGTATATCTAAATCCTTACAAGATAAAGTAGTATTAAACGTATGTGTCTATTTTCACTTTTATAAATGAATTTCACACTCAGCAATATTAAAAATATCCTTCATGGCTTTATAAATCATATATTTTCTTCTTTGAAATCTGCCTTCAGTAAAATCAAGATGGTTCCTTTAGCTTTGAATATTATTAGAGGAGGAGCTACAAAAGTGGTGTGTTTTAAGCCCAGTAGGGAACTAAGCCCCACATAGCCACTCACTCCCTGTAGTGGGACGAGGAAGAGAATTGAAAGCGTAAAAGGGAGAAAACCTGCAGATTGAAATAAAGACAGTTTAATAGGCAAAGCAAAACTGTGCACTAAAGGAAGGCAAAATAAAGAGTTCATTCACTACTTCCCATCAGCAGGTGGGTGTTCAGCCATCTCCCGCAAAGCAGGGCTCCATCATGCGTAATGATTGCTTGGGAAGACAGACTCCATAACTCCAAAGGTTCCTCGTTTTTTCTTCTTCTTTCCTCAGCTTTTATTGCTGAGCACAACATTATATATTATGGGATATCCCTTAGTCAGCTGAGGTCAGCTGTCCCAGGTGTGTCCCCTCCCAGCTTTTTGTGCACCCCTAGCCTGCTCACTGGCAGGGCAACGTGAGAAGCAGAAAAAGTCTTGTCACTGTGAAAGAACTGTTCAGCAATAACTAACACATCAGTGTGTTATCAACACTGTTTTCATCACAAATTCAAACCACAGCACCATACAATCTGCAATAAAGAAACTTAACTCTATCCTAGCAAAAAAAAATACAAAAAGTAATATGATTGAACTGTCAAGGTCACTTTCCTAATAAAGAAATCCATTTCGAGGTACTTCAAATAGTCATAAATATTTGAAATTACCAATGCAAACTTGGATACCAGGGAGAAGAAATCAGCACTTCCTTCTCCACTTCCTCTCCTCAGGAAGCTGTAGAGAGACATGAGGTCACCCCTCAGCGTCCTTTTCTCCAAACTAGACAAATCCAAAGTCTTTAGCCCCTCCTTATAGGACATGCCTTCCAGCTCTTTCACCAGCTTTGTTGACCCCCTCTGGATGTATTCGAGTACCTTCACATCCTTCTCAAATTGTGGGGCCCAGAACTGCACACAGTACTCAAGGTGAGGCCGCACCAATGCTGAATACAGTGAGATAATCACCTCTTTTGACCGGCTGGCTATGCTGTGTTTGATGCACCCCAGGATGCAGTTTGACCTCTTGGCTGCCAGGGCACACTGCTGACTCATGGTGAGCCTGCTGTCGACCAGCACCCCCAAGTCCCTTTCTACAGGGCTGCTTTCCAGCCACTCCTCTCCCATTTTATATTGGTGTCCAGCATTACTCTGTTCCAGGTACACAATCCAGCATTTGTTGTTAAAGTTCATGCCGTTAATGATTGCGTAAAAACTGTTTAGCAATAACTAAAATATTAGTATTTTATCAACACCGTGTTCATCCCAAATCCAAACCATAGCACCCTATAAGCTACTCTTGTCCCTCGAGAGAGCACCTCCCAGACTGGTATCATCAGCAAACTTGATAGTGGTGCATTCAACCCCTGCACCCATATCATTGATAAATGTATTGAACAGAACTGGCCCTAGAATTGAGCCCTGAGGAACACCGCTGGTGACCTGTCACCAGCCAGATATAGCCCCATTCACTACAACTCTTTGAGCTCTGCCATTCAGCCAGTTCTTCATTCAGTGCACCATGTACCTGCTCATCTCACAGTTGGACAACATGTCCAGAAGGATACTGTGAGGGACAGTATCAAAAACGTTACTAAAATCCAGAAAAACTCCATCCACTGCCTTCCCCTCATTCACTAGCTGGGTGACCTTACTGTAGAAGGATATCAAATTAGTTAGACAGGACTTTCCCTTCATGAACTCTGGTTAACTGTGCTTGATGATTCCATTGTCCTTTAAGTGTCCTTCAATACCACCCGGTATGATCTTCTCCATAATTTTTCCAGGTACTGAGGTTAGACTAACAGGTCTGTAGTTTCTATATTGCAGTTCTCTATCATATAGCACAGAATTCACAGCTCAGGGGACAGGGACATTTGTTTTGCCTTGCTTTTGTCAGACAGTGCCTTTACCAGGATCTAGGCAGCAACAAGGATGGTTTTCCATTATTGGAACCAGGCTCAACCCTTCAGCAGGAGCTATGGACCTGCTGAAAGCCTTTGCAGTTCTGTATATTGTAGACCTAGTTCTAGATTTTTCTTCAAGACTTTCTCTGGATTTTGTGGGAATACCTCAGCAAGGAGCCTTTTTTTGTGATTGTGTCTTTAATACTCTAATGATTATACCTACGCTGTCCTGCTTCAGGAAGCAGTCTAATACTTGGCATTTACTAAGATCCAACTTTGTGCTTCCTTGACACCTAGGTAAGGGCAGGGGATTTGGCTTCCACTTTTCACTGAATACCAAGACAGACAGCTTAAACACAGGTTACCTATAAATCAATTTTCTTGTGAGGTGTCAACAAAATTGTCTGTGAGTGAGTCTATAGACTTGTACCACTGCCATTAGGTTAAGTGCGATACATACTAATGTCAGGCCAGGACAGTTTACGCTGCAATTAAGGGTAGGCTGAGGTCTGCACTATGATGCGACAAGGACTTTTTCTTGATGAGAGAGAAAAAGGCTTTGGGCATTAAATGTTGATGTGCATTTGAGCTCAGGTTTGTCTCACTTCCTATGGGATGTTTTATGATGTTCTGTCCCTTTTCACATGTTGAGGTGAAGATCTCATCTAATTTCCTAAAGTATCTACTTGCTAATACTCAGCAAATATTTTAAAGATAACTAAAGTGAGATACAGCAAACAACATGTTAATAAAGAAGACATCTTACATGTGGGCTTTGTTTGTGAGAAAGGGGCACATCTAGGGCACAGTTCTTCTCTATTCATAGACTTGAGTATATCTACTTTACTTAAAAGTGCCTGTTTCTCTTGACTAACTACAAATTGACAGCAGGGTAACTAGTCCAGATGTAGACATCTATATTGCAGACACCTCCTGCTTGATGAATCCAACTCCACATAATTTGTCTGTAAATAATTTAAAGGAAATTACACAAGAGAAAGTAATATTGTGATATTATTCACTGTTTGAAGATTATGCTGGTTTTATACTCCGTTCTGGGAATTTTTCCCAACTTTGCTAGCAATTTGTTAAAGGCCAACAAGAAAACAGGTAAGTCAAACTTGCAAAAGAGCTATATCAAAGTACCCAAAAGATGTAAGTATAGTGTTGATTACCACAGACCAATATGGCATTTTTTATTGTTAGTACTTTTTTTTGTCTCCTTCCAAATGCAGAGAATAACTGAACTAAAACAAAATTCCAGAAACCTTAGCCTTTCTATCCACAATGTTGGAGGTTCAATATGCAACCTGTAGTATAAACTTCCAAAAATGAATAGAGTCCACTATAAGGGAACCAATGCTCAATGCATTGATCTCTCCTGTGTTGTCACCAACCTGTAACAAGTTTGACCTTCAGTGATTATCTGCCTAAGCAAAGCTGAATTCTTAAAAAATCAACTCCAAGAAGAATATAGTTCAAATGTTAGTTAGCCATAAATAAGTCAACACTTGTAATTATAAATAACTGCAGATTCTATGAACATTAGATTTAACATTTAACATACGTGTGGACAGAGCTATTAACAGTAATGATATTGATCTCTGTAGTACTGACTGTATTGTAGTCACATGCTGAAGACATGAAGGAATAAAAATTCCCTGCTGAAAAGGTTTGCAGTCTAACTTGACAGCATAAACAAGGAAATAAAAAAGTTGAACCACTAAAGCCTGCAGAAAATAAGTGAGAAAGACATTCATGAGTATCATTAATTCCAAAAATCTCTCACTTGTCTTTGATTCCTCAGTTTTAAAATTTAATTAGTACTTTAGACTTTAGTTATTTACCTACATGTTAGTAAGATTTCTCTCTGTCTACTTGTGAGTTGATCATTTGCAATTATCTACAGTAACCACGACTAATGGTTTCCAGAGTTTTTAGTTATGGAGCCACTTTTGTAAAAATGGGTTCTGTTTCCGTCAGAATTATGATCTTAAATACTGGCATGAGTAACTAAGTTTCTGTTAGACAAGAAATCCAATTTGTAACCAGCGCAACTCCACTTGGGTCATGACCTCTAGCATAGAATTGCCGGCTCTAGTCATGAATTCACAGAACAGCTCTAGGCATTGAAGAGATATATGCATTAAAAATTTGTACTTCAAAGAGACATCTCCAGAAAAATTTTGTCTTTAGTAATCTGATCATCTAATCCAAGAAATGCCTCTGTGCTCAGAAGGGACAGAGATGTATTTTTTACAAAAAATGAAATTCATTGTATTATCTTTGTGCAAAATGAAGATCCAAGTCCTGTTACTAATAACTGCAGCACTTTCTTGCAATTCACAGCAAGTATCTTGATATCATTAATGTGATGAGTTCAAAGTCCCAGAAATTACTAGTTTGTGTACTTTAAGCATTAAGTGAACTCATCTTACCAGTGAGACAGATTCTGAGTGTGTATGCAGTCCACCACATCAATGATAACTTCTGAATTAACAACATAATTGCACTTGGCATTCAAGTTCCCTATGTATCAGGCAGTGAACAAAGAGAAGAAAAAGACAGCTTATCTCCAGAACCATAAGGCAGGAGTCAACTTTCCTCTTTAAATTTCTACAATGTAAGTGTCAATGTATAAGATGGATGTCTAGGCTTCCAACAAATGCAGAGGAGACTTGAATATAGTTAATGTAACCTGGAGAGTAATTTATCTCTTCATAATTAAGTAAACAGATATAGATTCAGTTGCATGAATATGTTTTGAGATGCTCTACCATATTTAAGATTCCTTGGGCGTGTTATTCCAGCACAATGTTGAAAAACATGGTGTAAGAGCTATAGAAAACTTGCCCTTTTCTGGACCAGCAGCTGGAGGCCAAGTGGGACACTGAACAGTATCTGTGTCTTTTCAATGTAAGAAAAAAATAAAAACCAAAATAGCAGATAAGTAGACAAGAAAATAATGACAAAAGCCACCTGTCATTCACTGAAATTCTTCTTTATTTATTTGTAGGCATACTAAAGAGAAAAGTTGAGGGAAAGGGGTTGAAGAACTCAGAAAACGAGATTTAATTTCTGTTAACAAGTTCAGATGAGGTTGTTGTCTAATAAGAAGTCTTTGAACACAACTTGGGGTCTCAGAGTGGTCATTAGCCACAGTAAAGTAGCAAATCCTGAGGAATTTGTGTAAATATATAAATATATAAATCTTCATGGGTTATTACAACCAAAGTCAATGTAATGGTCTGCAGTCTTAATTTGGAATTTAGATTCTTCTGAGAGGGCATCAAAATCCCATCCATCTATTTCAAATAATCAGCAATTGATTCACCTCAGCAGCATGATTAGAGCTACAGATATTATGCACCAGTAATCCAGGCCTTGGCTGCAGATACTTAAAAAAACATGAATCCCCTTTTTTTTTCTTTTGCTTTGGTATAATCTTTTGATTTAAAATATTTGCGCTCATTTCCTTCTTGAGGCATTGTCCATAGGAGCAAGTAATTTTTGAGGGGTATCAAGTCAAACCAAGAATAATTATAAAAGGATTTACTGCAAGTAAAACCAGGGAAATCCTAGGTCTATAGCAAAGAATGTTTTAACAAAAAGATTAAGAAGGAGGGGAAGGGGTTGATGAATGCTGCTTATTAGACAGCAACACCGCATTAACCCTGTATATACTTCACGTGTTAGTCATACACCTACAGGGGAGGGTAAAGATAAGCCCATTTGAACTCCTTATCTTTTTCATTATAAATGTTTATTGATTTCAAAATACTGATAAAAGAAAAAAATGGTGCTTTAAAAAGCTCTGTGGACAAGCAGCAAAACAAATTCTTTGTAAAATATTGTTCTGAACTGTTGTACTACTTCTCCCCTATAAAACCTCCCTAGCAATCTGACATGTTTCTTTCTTATACATCTTGTTTTGATTGAGATATAAAACACATTTTTCCCACATCACATGAAATTCTTCAAATATGTCATTATTCTTGTTCATATAAAACAATTTCTTTCATGGCAACACACCAGTTTTCTCTTGTTATTGTGGTGTTTTTTTTCAACCATCATCCAAAGATCAATCTGTTTGCAATACCATGGGTAAATGCAATCCATTTTTAAAATAATTTTCAGCCCCAACTACTGAAGAAAAATCATACAGCAATTATACTTCTGACTTAAAGGGTAATTTATGAGCTTATACTAATTCTGTAACTTCAGGCAAGAAATATCTAATGTTATGACTTTGCCACATAAAGCTCTTCAAATTGCACCCTGAATCCTATACCTTTGGGACATAAATTTTTCTAGGTCACATTTTAACAGGTCTGCAAAAGCAATGATTCTTTAGGGGAAAAGACAGGTTTAACGGGGACCCATTGCCAGAGAGACCAACATGAAAGTGTACTGGGGAGGTGGAATAAGACAGCTGTCAACCATCCTTATAGCTTCTCAACAAGTGGAAGCCAAATTATGCCTGTTCACAACTTGAAGCTCTATTTTGTTTCCTGCAGCAGCCAACCCTAAGGGACTAATCTGGCAACCAGAACAAGAGCTCTCTGATAGTCAGGGACTGTGGAGCAAATGTGATGCAGAACAAAATTTGTCAGCGCCATAACCTGAGGGGAACCTGCATGTAAAGGGAATCAAAGCCTGGCTGTTTGAATCAGTTGAGTCTAATTTGTAGTTCCATGACAGGAAAAGATGAGGTTTTGGCCCAATATGGAGGAGAAATGAATCTTACAGTTCTGATTTATTAACTTTTGACCCTTTTAGGGGTAAAGTTTAGAAATGTGGAAAGAAAAGCTAAATGCTTTGGTGCCTGATAAGTTATTTCTTAACTTTTAAACTAAATTCTCTTAAGTCATTTTGTAAGGAAGTTTAGATTATGAAGAAAATTTTCATGATTGAGTGAAAAATACACAAAAATCCAAGGTCAAACTGAAATAAGCAAAATACAGTAAGTCTGATTCTAATTTATATTAGGCAGTTTTATACTACTCTACTACTGCAGAGAGGTTTGGAAATACTTGTAAAAGTAATTTATGCCCACTTTAAAGCCTATTTATGCTGCCACAACAGTGATAACTGAGTCACTGAGCTTCTGAGAGTCACAGCAGTCAACATCGGTCAAAAAATTCTAAGTGTGCATGTATTCATTACAGGTGTCCAGAACTGTTACTCATCATTCACACATCTGAGAAATTACAGTCAGCAAATCAGTGAGGAAAAGCTGTCATGTGAGCCAGGCACCCAGCTACAGACGATTATACTCTGGAATTTTCGAATTGCAAAGCTTTCATTAACTTGGTTGGGAGCAGAAATAGACTGCTGCAGAGTAGCCTTAAACTTTCCATTAATAGAAAATACAGAACAATTGGAATGAAGCTTCTACAACTTGTAGATAGCAAATTATTTGGCCAAAATATTCAATGTCCATTTACAAATGGCAAATATTGAAGCAAATGAGATTCAGAATAGGTGAGTAATCAAATCTGTGTTGGCTTAAATGAGTGTTATTCATAATGAACAGCTGAACCAGCTCTTCAGAAGAGTTAGTTCAGAAGGAACCAAAATTTAAAAAAATCATTATGTTTAACAGCAAAAATTGATATATTTGCCTATATTTGCCTGATCCAAATTTCTGATGCACGCTCATTTTGCAAAAGTAAAAAAAAGTTAAATAATTCTTTTGATGACAAAATTTATGGAAAAAAAATTCAGAATCCTAAAGTTATGAGAACCAATATTTTAAAAGTAATTATATCTTTTTCAGAGATATCCCTCCTGAATTTAGCCCTTTCCCTCCCATACCTTACCCACTGTTCCAAAAGATCAAAAGTGTTGATTTTTAAAGGCATTTCTAGTGACAAAAATATATTAACCCTCATGTAATACAGCTGGAGAATTGCAAAGTATTCAATTTATAAATGTCACTCTGCAGCAGACTACTTGTTGAAATTGGGAACGCTTTTTACAAAGCTATTCACATCTGAGAGGTAAAGATTCACCATGTAATGATCAAATCCCTGATAGTCATTAAAATTAAGGACCCTGCTGAAGAGCAGCTTCAGATAAAGACTTGCAGAGAATAAAGTAAAGATTATCACAGACAGACAAACACATGGTACATGTGACACTAGCTCCAAAGAAATTACCCCTTTATTCTGCAAGCTAATTCCAGGCATAGTCAGCTAATGAGCATTAGCCCTTGACATAACTGAGGTCGAAGTATTTCTTCTTTGTTTGTCTTCACCTTCTTCAATACTGATGTCAATTCACAATGCTAGAAAAATTTTAACTCACACACTGCAGGTTTGGAACTTTGAAGATATTCTCACAGTTTAGCCAATGTGACAGATTAAATTGAATTTGCATTTTAAATTTCTATCATTTCAAGTATCTTTAAATGCACGTTAGGTTCAGTGACAGCCTTTTATCTTGGTGATGCTAGGACATACCATGTTGATTCTAAAACTGCTTGTGGTAATCAATCTGGACTGCATATGTGAAATATAGTAAATACTTTGTTGTGGTGTTTGATGGGTTTGTTTGCACTATCCTATTTAGTAGATACAGCAAGAGCCTCCTCTGTCTGCTGGTCTCTTCCCCCTGGAAGGAATACCACACATGGGCCATTCATTAAAGAACACCAGAGTACACTTTCTAGAAGCGTGCATCAGTATCGCAGAAACCAGTTCTGATATGCCTTCACAAATTCTGCATTCCTTTGAGACTATCTACTTAACAGACAATAGAAACAGCTGATACAGACATTGAACTGTCATTCAGATTTAAGGGAAAGAGATTTCTTGGATTAATGATTAGCAAATGGTGGCAATTAACTGAGTGGAAGGTTGATGAATCTTTCAGATCCTCCTTATGTATATAACATGACCAGGAGAAGGCTTCTTCCTGTCTGAGTTTAGTCTGTATTGCTGAAGAATCTCTTTAAACAGGTGGGATTGAGGAGATAAGAGTCAAGGATTACAGGGCTCAAACGTCAGTAAGTATGCAGGAACAAACTGAGAAAGGAGACCTTTCTATGCTATATTGGGTCAAATCTCAAAATCGAAGTTTTGTATATCAGATGTGCACCATTCAATTCTTAATTCTCTGCACATAAAACATGCGTGAATGTCAGGGAGTTTTATTTTCAGTTTTTCAGTCTCTGAACTCAGGCACACTGTGCACAGCTAATTTTTCTTCTCAGCAAAAGATTAAGAGCACAAATCAGTGGGAAAAAAATTGTCAGTACCCAAAGACTTTGAAAATGTGATGTATTAAATATGTGCTAAGTTTTATGAGTGTGAATCTCAGAAGTTTGGAGCCCTCCTATGAGTTGACAGTGTTTCATACATGCCCTTGAAATATCCAAATGTTTCTAGCATGTAGGTCATAAAAGTCTATTCTTGCACACCCAAGAACATGATTAACTTCTGCTAAAACTAATCCCCAAACAAATTGTTGTGTAATTCATGGTTATCAATATTCTAAACTGCTATCTCCCTTGATCACATCTGTGCTGAGTAAATTACTATTAAAACCTTGCAAATATTAAATATGCAGAATCTAATCCTTCTACTAGTAAACCCAAATACTATCTTCAGCAAATAACTTCAATCCCACGGTTTTCCACAGAAATCAGAGTAGATTTCATTTGCTTATATTAAAAAAAAAAAAAAAAAAAAAAACCAACAAGGAAAAAACAGGGATACTTTTTGTAGCCCAGCTACTAGAGCATGCTGTTGCTAATTAATGTTCATCAGGGGAAATAATTGGCATTAAACAGACGTCACTATTGAAATCATATCTACAAGGAACCAGATCAGTGTAAATAAAGCCAGTTTAGTCTATGGTATCTGTTGCTAGCACTTTTTCCCCACTTTCAATCTTGGAGTTGTATCAGTCTTGGTAAAATGTCAGTCTGCTTCTTTAGTTCCCAATTACAAGTCATATCTGTGGTTCCCTGCTGTTTTGCTACAATCTATAACATCCACAGCTCTCCCTTACTTGACCTATTTCCTCTTTTTCCTTCTTCTGATGTAGCTGTAAAATGGGAATATATGAACTACCCTAGACTATATCTTATTCCATGTGTGATGAAGAAGCATATATACATGCTTCTATATACATATAAATGTTTTCACATACCTACGCATATGAACTTTTACTAGGTCTATATTGCTTCAAGCCTGTAATTAGGAAAAACCTTTTGCTACAAAGTAATCAGTTTTTCGCAAAGACAATTGTACCTGTCCTGAAAGGTAATGGCACCTTCAGATATAAAACACAAAACTGAAAATGCCATCTGTCTCTTAAACTACACCAGTGCTTGTTGTCATGAGTACCCATTCTACTGACCTTTTTGATAATAACGTTTTTCATTCATTTATTTTCTCATTTTCTTTCTTCCTCATTGTCACCACGTCTATTTAGGCACTTCTCAGTTGTGAAATATCTCTGAAAGCATATCGAGAAAATGCATAAAATGTATAATATACATAAACTGCTAAAATACCATTTTTATAGTAATTTAGATTTGCTTTAAACTAATTTTATTCACATAAGTGGAAAAGGGGCAGTGGTGCAGTGGGGGGTGAGAGTGGGGAGGGTTGAAATATTCCTGAGAATAACTGCTTAGCCATAGTCTAAAGCATTACATAAAATATTGGGCCTTATAAGTCCAGTAAATAATGTGTAGTAATTCAGCAAGGTGTTCAAAAGAACAGTCTTCTCTGCTTGAGTGACTTCTGGCCAGCAGGTAGAAGCAAGGACTAATTTAGCCGTCAATTTGTAACATGTGAGACAGTAGGCAGAATTACACTTAGTCTTCAGGATTCACTGGACAACGCTAAGGATCTCTGCAGTCGGGGAGGGTTTTTTTTCAGAATGCTGTCTATATCTGTGGATTAATATTTTAGTGCTGTGTCCTATCACATCAGCTGTCACCCATGCTGCATTTGATCACCTGTCTTTGTATTAGTTGATAGAATAGAACTGTTGAACTAGTATTAACCATTACCTGAGAGTTTAATCCTGTTTACATCTATATTCCATTCTGTTATATCTACATTTATTCTACAGCTATTGTTGTAGTTAGTAGTTTTAATCACTGATAATACCAATATTTCCTTTAAATTATCTTCAAAGTGGTAATATATCATGTTCTGTACTCTTCATGCCATGAGGGTCAAAATAAACCTATTAGGCAACACTTTTGATGCAGCCTTATATCAATAGAAAAGGTTGAAATTACCACTCGGGAGAACTGAAATAATTAATCTATTCAATCCTTCTGGCTATCTTTAGTTAAATGCAATTTCTCTACAAATAAAAAGTTAATAAATGAGGGATAAAGAAAAAGTTGAGTGGAGTGAGTGAAAAAGAGAAAGCAGGCAGGGATGAGAAGGATGCAGTGGAAATAAACCTCTTAATTATGCATTAACAACTCTTTTCATTTTCACCGTTACTGAAATATCTCAGATTAGCTAATAAAGATTCAGGTATGGTTAAATATTAGATTTCTAAAAATAACAATACCTTTGAAAAGTGATAAATTACAGTAAAGCTAAATTGATATAGTCAACATCTACATTTTATTGGAAAATTTAGTCATTCTAACATTAAAATTTATTTTCAGGTATATTTATTGCTTTTTATCTGACAAGCATGAGTTCTCTTGCGGTTTTAATCAAACTTTCTTCACAAAATTCTACACATGCTCATCTGCTTCCAGGCAGCTAAACCAATTCTGGTTTGTAGTCAGTGCCTGGTAAGTGCAAAGGAATTATGTCAAATGCAAGACAAAATGTAACTAAAAATCTGCTGAGCTATATTTTAAAAGTACTTTTTGAAAACTATAATGTCAGCCACATATTGAGGAGATATGAAGAAAAGCAGAAAAAAATCTGAAGAAGTTTTAATGTGAAAGTGGAAGGCAGTGATGGGAAGAAAGGAAGAGTAAAGTAAAGAAAATAGGTCTATTTGGGAAAGCCAAATATTTAAGGTCTTCAATATGAAAGAAAACTGAAATGACAATTTAATATTTTAAAATGAAGATAGGTCACTGTTTTCGAAGGAGGTGGTATTCATTGCATAAGGCATTGGTTGCTACAACCCTATGACAAAAAACAGCACAACTCTTACTCTAGAACATGACAACAAATCACCAGATAACTGATTGACTTACATTATCAAAGATGCAAAATTACACAATATTTTTCATCATTGAAGCCCCTTATTGTATTCTCAGCTGAGCTTGAGTTATGTCAGACATACTTCAAACACCAAATAAGATACAAACATACCAGAGATTTAGATGTCAAATTACAGAGCATAGAAAATAAATTCTCAATAAGAGGACTAACAGCAAGCAAGATTTTCTTCCAGAATTTCATGCATCAATTAGATAACATTTTAAAATAAAAGAAGAATTCAGATGTTTCGGTGTGTCATGTCCTCATTTAGCAGGATAGTGTTTGTACCATGCTTGCTACAAAAATATAAAAAAACCCCACAACACCGAATAAATTCAGAGTGCATTGTCATTTACAGATAAAATGATTAATCCCAATAAAAACATGAAAAAGGATCATTTTGGCCAAATAGTTGTGACTTGCCAAAACTAAGAATACAATACTGATTTAAAGGAAACCAAATGTACACACAGTAGGAGAAAATATTCTGTAACAGACTTCCAGAAACATCAAAAATTAAAGACAAGAAACAACTTTTAAGCTTCATAAAGTTTCTCAGCCTGCAGAAGTGCCAAATTTTAGCAGCACAATGTGGCTACAAGATTTCCCAAAGATACTTTAAACTGAGCAGCATCTAAGAATCATTCTAGGATGGGCACACTTAGTGCATCGAAGCCTCTTCATGCACATCCAGTCGTGCTTCTCAAAACTCAGCATGAAACTTAAAAGTTATATTTAAAAAGTCAAAAAGGAGATGGACATCTCTGCTTTACAGAAATGAACAGAAAAGTAATTCTGTAAAGGAAAGAGTGAATTTAAGTGAAGATAACTGAAGGTGCTGCAACAATGCCATTTTAAGTCAGCAGGAGGCTGACAAGAAAGTGTTGGAAAAGAGCCTGAGAAGCAGTATGTAATTGATTTTTAGAAGGGAAGACTGAAAAGATGTGAGAACCCACAGCCTCAGAATACAAAAGACTGCATGTAAATATAGTCAAAGAGGATATTAAATAGCTGTCGTAAAGGCTTCATAAAAATGGGACAAGCTACTATCCAGCTATCTGAGTGGTGTCTAACATCAATGTGTATCCTCAAAAAAAACACGCATCAGTTTTAGCAAACTCAACCTTGTTTCACAGTTAATTTCTCAAGGACTCATGGAAGCTGATGCATACAGCGCATAGACTTCTGCTTGTAAAACAATTACACTTCATAGAACACAAGAGACATAAAGGTGCAGGCAGAATTACAGAACACCAGTGCACATATCTGTACCTCTGCTTCCTCATCATCCTCACCTGCTCTTTCTGCTCACATTAAATTTCTTATGAAGTCCAGAGTCATTCTCTCCCATTTTCCATTTTATCTACCACCTCCTGCTCTTTCACCTAATCTTGCTTTCTTCTGTTTTATATCTGGATTTTTCTTCGGGTTTTTGTTGCTTCTTTGTTTGTTTGTTTGTTTGTTTCATTTTGGTTTTGGGGGTTTGGTGTGGGTTTTTGTTTGTTTTGGGGTTTGGTTTTTGTTTTTGTTTGGGGGCTTTTTTTTGTGCCTCTATTTTTCTAAAAGGACTGGAGAAAGAATTTCCTTCATAACTGCATGATTGGCTGTGTTGTCTTGATCCTCTTCCACATGCTGATATATTATTTAGCTATTTCAGTGTACAAAGCAGTTTTGAACAACATGGTTTGCACTTGTGTGGTGGGTTAAGCTTGGTTGGCCACCAGGTGCCCTACAAGCCACTCTGTCACTCCACTCTTTGGCAGGACAGGGGAAGAAAGTAAGATGAAAAACTCATGGGTAGTTTAAAAGGTAGTTTAATAAAGGTCATGTGTGGCCTTTAATAAAGGCAAAGGCCATGTGCGGAAGCAAAAGAAACAAAAAACAATTCTATTCTTTGCTTCCCATCAGCAGGCAATGTCCAGCCACTGCCTGGGAAGTAAGGCCTCCGTATGCTTAGTGATTGCTTTGGAAGACAAATACGTTAATAACAAATGCCCTCCCTCCTCCTTTCTCTTAGCTGTTTATTGCTGAGCATGATGCCATGCGGTATGTTATATCTCTTTGGTCAGTTTGGGTCAGCTGTCCTGGCTATGTCCCCTCCCAACCTCTTGCCCAGTCCCAGCCTACTGGCCTTTGGGGGTGAGGTTGGAGAGAGGCCTTGATACTGTGGGAGCACTGCTCAGCAGTAGCCAAAACACGGGTGGGTCATCAACACCCTTCTAGTACAAATACAAAGCACAGCACTATGACGGCTGTTACGAGGAAAGTTAGCTCCATCCCAGCCAGACCCAATACAAAACTGCAATTTTTTGTTCACACGACCATTAAGATTTTGTAATGATCGCTGCCCCTTGTGACAATAATCTAGACAAAGCAGAAAGAAAACAAGCACTTTGCAATTTACTTAGTTATGGACAAAGTCACTCATGCTGCTCTTAGAAAGAAGTTTCAGGAGTGAAAGTAAGCATGGTGTTTTCTAAGATCTGTTAATTTCCTTTTTACATAAGGATTATTAAAAAAAATATCCCTTTTAAGCTTCATGGTGGGGTCTGAGAAACACCACTGGATGTGCATGTGGAGGCTGCCGTGCACTGAGGGTGCACACCTACCCTTGGCTGATGCAGTTTGTTTTCCCTTGCCATGCTAAGCTGTGTATTGGTAATTCAGTGCTATTTTAAAATACCAAGCATTATGGGGTGCTGCGTATTTCAGGTTTTCACATATTGCAGCAGAGTCCACATGAAGCAGCAAGATCAGGCTGGGCCACAAGGTTTGCGGAGCGGGGAGCTGGGGGTGGCCACACGGCCAGTAGGGCAGTGCCCTCACCCACGCGGGGACAGTCCGTGGTACCCCAGCAAGAAGAAGCAAGCTCTGCCATGCCAGTCCTGGCCTCGGAGGTGCAGGAAGCCAGAGCTCTGGGTGGGAGAGGCTGCAGAGCCAGGCGGTGCATGCAGGGCTCTGACTTTCAGCAAAAAAAGAACCTGTAATCGTTACAGTACAGTTTTGCAAAAAATGATAAAACATGAAATGCATGTTCAACTCTGAATACACAGGGAATGGTAGAAATCCCATCACAACATCAGCCCTGAGTTGCATTTCTGTTGAGTTAGTCTACAATGCAAGTTATTTGAATAGAAAAAAACCTTTTTACTTGCGACAACACTGATTATCATATGCAGTATTCTACAAAATATGGTTTTGCTTTTTCATTAAAAGGAAATGGTGATTTCCAGGCTTGCATAAATATATTTTTATTTTCTATTTTGTCTGTTCCTCTGCTTAGTTTTCTCTGCACTTCTAATACAGAAAATCTGCAATTCTCCTCCCATGTTCACCGGCACACATATATAATATCCCTGAGTGATATTTTTCACCTTTCCAAAAGAGTAGCTGCTGATCCTGTTCAGGCTTGTCCTTCTAGACCTTTAGTAAGAGTATTTATGCAAAAAGTTTTTCAATATTTTGTCAGACCTGACAAAGGTTATAAAATTTAGCTCAAGGCTTTTGATTTAAGATTTAAAAAATCACTGTCTTAATAGACTGTTAAAAAAAATCATCCAACCAACCAACAAAAAAAGCCCCAAACCAAAAATCCCCTGGAATAACCACATTTATATTGGCAGAAAAGGTCTTTTCCTAATATATTTGATTCTATTTGAATAACTAGCTTAAGTTAATGCCCTACTAGTTTATCTACAGAAACAATCTCTTTAAGTGTGGGCAAGACTGGATAATTCATATCCCTTTTCTTGTTAAAGGCACATTCTTAAAGAAGTTCAGTATCAGTCACTTAAGAAAAATTACTAATTTTAATTGCCTGCTAATTTAAGAATTTACCTGTTTCTCATGATGTGTTTAAGTATGTTTCTATCTCAAGTTTTTTTCCCTCTGCTATCTTTCCACTAAGACCTCTGTCATGTACATTTATATCTGCTGAGGGAATACAAGTTAGCATAGCTCCATTCTCTGCCTATAAAACTAATGTCAGCACAAATTTTATAAATTTAAACAGGTGAAAAGCTAGTTATGTTGACCACAGTTTTAAAAGTACCATAAAAAAAGGACAAAAAAATTGTTGCTAAGTGTTAAAAATCATCAGACAATATAACGAGAGAAAATACTAGGCTTTTTAGAAAAAAATAGTAAGATGAACCAGCCCTTCTATGAATTATGGAAAAACAGGTATCAATCTGCTGCCTAGTTTTGAATCCTAATTTCATGTATGGTATTCTTTGCATGTTCCTATCCTTAGAGGGAAGTTGTGGTTGTAAGGGTGCAGATGACAAGACCGCTGTTCTATCTCTGGCAGAAATACGTCTAGGGAGCTAAAGCTAAAGACTTACTAAGGCGTGAATTACTTCTGGGCACAGGGAACAAATCTTAAATAACCAAACTATTTATTTTAGTAATATTGTGAATATTATAAAATTCAATGAAGAGCAGTTTGTTTGAAGCCTCCTGTGCTGGATCACGGCTCTATCAGTTTGCTCTGATGAAAGCTGTTTTTCAAACCAATGCAAACACTATCCCACAGACAGGTATAATTTTGTTGCCTATGCCCAGAAGCACAAAAAAAGAGGCAGAATAGTACTGGCAATGAATTTGCTATCCCACAGAGAATGGTCTGAATTTCAGGCACTGCTCAAAGAAACAAAACAGTTTGAAAGCATGAGTTTAGTTGAATTTTTATATTTGGGTAGCAGAGGATGTGGGACAGAAATAGTGTATCACACCACTTGTCTGTTATGCACTGATTCATAATGTCTCATGTGAATGATGAATGTGGGAATGTTTTTTTGAAAAGTTATACTTCTTCCATTATCTCCCTTTCCCAGTTCTCGAAGCTGTTAAGTGCTATGCTTGCATAATGGCTCTTTGCACCATTGCTTCTGGTAGATGTCAGTGCCGCACTCTAAAATCTTACAGTGCTTTTCAAAGAACATCAAATATATCTTTCTACATAAAAACTGGAAACCATATTATTTATTTTTTTTTTTTAGAAAATGAGTGCCTTGCTTCTTCAAGTATCCTGGAAAATAAAGGGGTCCTGGAAATTGTAGGCTTTGAAAGTCCCAAACATCAACTTGAAATATGTGTCTAGAGAAAATAAGATGTTACTCTCTAGTTTCTGCAGAGATATTCACTGCGGAGAAAACAAATAATAAATAGTTTTGCCAAAATGCTTCCCAGTACCATTTTTAAACACATGAACTCCCACTAAATGACAGTTAAGAGTACAAAAGAGAAGAATAGTAGTTCAAAATACAGAAGGATTTGGGGTTTTGGGCATTTAAAAAGGCTTTGCATTTAGAATTTTAAGAACATTAGTTCATACAAACTGTTACAAGTCAGATACCTGAAAGGGTGTTCCCAAGATGAACGATTAACTAGACTGTTTTCTTTTATTCACAAATCAGTTTAATTGTATGAACCAATGAAACAGCTATTAAATATTATGATTAGACTTTTTTTCTTGTAGAATAATGCTGAGCATATGAATATGATGTGATGCACCCTGATTGTAGATGTATCATGCTATTCTAAAAGCTAACTTTCTTGTCTGTTAGTGAAAAATGTTAGGATGATTCATTTGGATATTTTAAAGATTTCCTTTTTGCTTCAGAAAATATTGTGCAGTTGTACACCTTCAGATTAGTGAGTGAGATGGAGGCGGCTGTTAGATGTTTGCTGTGTCCTTGAGAGTTCTGCAATCTTTTATTCAGTGTTAACAACCATCTTCACAGTTTTACAGATAAGGTCATGTGGGAGATGCTCATATCCTGAATTTTGTCTACCCACTTTAAAATATCACCAGTCTGACTGATTTCTGATTTTGTCAATGCCTTTTTCACTCAGTATGTTTTGCTCATCTCTGACCACCTGTGTCCAATGTGACTTTGAAGTACCTGGGAAAGGTTATCTCTTGTTACCTGCATTAAAAAAAAGGGGAGGAATAATCAAACTATTGTTCAGCATAATAAGGCATGGGAAGTTGTACATTGTCATCTCCAGAGCTGAATGTATTTGGGTGTAATTCTTTCCAGTATATACTCTACCAATCACATTTCACAAAAACTACTTGCAAAGACCAACAGTTTAGTTTAGTTATGTTTATTCAACATTTTTGGAATACAGATACATATACTAAAAACTTTTCTTGTCTCTCTGCTGGTTTTCTTTTACCAGTGCTGTACCACCAGGGTGATCATTTGTACTTCCAAACAAGATATTCTCCCCAGTCAAATAGCAGCTGTCTGAAGGGACTTGGATCCTCATTTTCGCATCATGTAGACAGCATAGCTGGGCTCAAGTAAACCTCAGCTCTGATCCATGTTCATGACTTCAAAAAAAAAAAAGAATTAGATGTATGCAATGGTATCAAGGAGCTTTTTAACAATTTATACATTTCACTGCTGAGCATCTCCTCCTGTGCAGAAAGTACAGCCAGAACTACCCCTCCAGAATAAAGGTTAAGACCTTGGACTGGAATCAAAGACCTTAAAACTGTTTCAGCTCTAGGCTTCAAATTATGATTCAGAATAACTTTTTGATAATCTTTTTGTATTTGGGTATGAATCCATATTAAAAGTCTTTGGATCTGTCTGGAACAGGAATGATGAACAAAGCTTCTTTGCTCAGCTTTGTTCATAAACTGCTCTATCAGTGCCTGCTTGTTGTTTCTGTCCTTTTGGTTATGTAGGTTTTTCAGGTGTGTTTGCTGAAGGGGTAGAAAAATGATGTCTCCTTTGCCCTGTTGAATGATTTAGTGGGAGATGGTTTTTGGCGGCGGTGGTCATACTCCTTTTCTGCATACTATCACATACAGCATAAAATCTGGTATTTTAGCTGAAAATGAGGAAATATGTGAGGAAGAGATAGGAGGAAGAGTCTTTTGGGCTCTAGGGACAGACATATGACGGAGTAGGAGTTTCTATTTAAGGTATGAAACATTAACAGATTTAAATGAGGGCCAAACACCAACTGTGTAAATGGGGATAAAGGTACATACATACTTTTAAAACTGTTTTGAAATATATCAAAAGACTATTCTGAAAGCTATATGGCAGAAATAAGTCTGTTTTCAAATCTGCTTCCAATACCTTCTGGTTCTATATAGAGTTATTCACACCTGTCTATGCTTGGAAAAGCCTATGATCGCTAGTGTGTCCGTCACCTGGTCCAACAACTCCAGATCTTTTCTATTTTTTTTATTATTTTATTTATATTATGGTTTCATTTTTAAGCTTTTCATTTAGTCAAGAAGGAAAAAAAAATTTCTTTTCTCCTGGATAAAGTCATTGTGATACCTGAAAAAAAATACAATTTAATTAATTCACTGGAAATAAAGTGTGTTTTTATGAGCTACACTGCATTATTGTGACCAATACTAATGAATGAAAAGTTCTGAAATATTTAATAAGAACATTTGTTTTGGCTTAAAAATCCTTTGATTATGCTTTGCATCTGCTGTGTAATCAACAAAGGTGTCACTACCTATCACAACTGACGGGGGACATTGATAACGAGCAGTTATCTCTTACAGTCTTAAAAATTAATCTTCATAGCAAACACAATGTGATCCAAACTAAAAATAAAGATACTAAACATTCAATTTCAGTTTTAAAAAACATTATGCACATCTATTCACAAAAAGCTTAAGCAAAAAGGCCCCCAAAACTGGTTTATAGACATTCTTAAAATAGTTAATTTTTAATATTCATGGTATATAATTGACTCATTTTGTTTATTTTCATTATGTTTTCTTTCTTTTTTTGGAATTTATTATCCTTTTATGCTATCTTGATCTCATATTTCACAGGAACACTTTAAATATATTCATAATGTTGGTCAGTGAAGGAACAGAATGCCACTATCTTACTTTTGTGAATAACACAGCATGAATGGTGAACATACATTTATGCGTACATTTTGCAATGCTCTGAATCAATGTGCAACTGTGACCACTATATATATTCTTTATCAGATAATATATGAAAGTGTACAGCAATGATTTCAGTGGAAATTCAAAATGCTGAGAAATATGTGCCCTCTGGTTATGTCAGTAAACTGAAATTATATTTTTTAAATTTATTTTAAATGCATTTTAACATGAGAAGAAAGAGACAGAGTTTTGACTTTTTCGTTCTGTATTTCCCTGTTTCAAGAAATGGATAGATAACAGGAAAAGAGTATTTGCAAACATTTCTCTGAAAAAAAAATCTGTTCATCTGATTTTATGGTATTGTCCAGACATTTCATTTTATGCTGTTTGTGTCCATTTGTGTGCCTGGTTTCAAAGAACTGTTGTGGCAAGAGAACAAACAGCAAGACGAGCAAAAATATGACCTGACAAACAACACTGTTAATACAGATTTGTTTGAGTATTCTGTCAAGATGTTAAGATGGCCTTCTTGAATCTCTTTATTGGTTTAGAAAATTTTCTGTCTTGAAGAAGAAACAACACGCTCTGACTCGGATGAACCTCATACAAAATAAAGTGCAAATTATAAAAATATAACTTTCAAGAAAGAATAATTACTGCAGGAAGTTCACAAGCAATCCAGAGAGCAAGATGTTATTGTATGAATTTAATCAATCCTCAGCATTTGTGATAATCAAAGTAAGTAAACTGGCAGCTTACAAAGAAAAGGAGAGATTAACTGAGTAATTTTAATTATTATGAGTAGTTTTTATAGGATTTTCTCATTCCATTATGTATAATTTTTAATGAAATTATAAATGCTCACCAAAATTCCATGCACAACATTAGGAAAATGACTGAAGATACTGGAGTAAGTAGACCAAAGATAACTTCTCTTCATTATTAGGTTTAAACTAGTCTGTCTCTCTGAAAGGAACATCAGAAATGTGCAGTATCAGGTGCACATATTTTATCAGCCAACACATTCTGAATGAATAGACTTCGACTGTAATAGCTGTAACGCTTGCAACACCACCATCTGCACTGTTTTTTTCTGTAGACCTCCTTGATAAGAGAGCAACAACTGTATAACTTTATCGACTGAGCTTCTAATTGAGGAATGCACTAGCTAGTGCTAAAATTATTAAGGACTTAAATCCCAGGGAATTCAACTGTACTTTAACATATTCCTAAGTACTTTAAAGAAACTACAGGGAAACCACAAAAAGAAGATATAGTATAAAAAAAGTATGTGTATGCCACCTGAACAAACAGGTCTAGCGTCACTCCAGATATTCTTAAATACCAGATAATCCACATGGGAGGAAACCCATGCAAATACTTCAACCACAGGAGAAAAAAAACAATAGAAAATGAGCAGATGCTTTTGTTCATTGCTGAGATCTAAAACTACAGGGGGCTGTGCTTTACTCATTCTGGTGCTCATGTAGCTGGTTTTGGTTCAGTTTTCAAAGAACAGATTCCCTGACAATTTGGGGGTTCTAGAAGACAAGCTCTATGCCTGAAAATAATACAGAATGCCTTTTAAAGTGGAATAAAGTTATAAAAAGTAAAATATAACCAAGAGTTTACAAAGTATCCTTTTATATATAAAGTGGGTTTTAATTTAAAAAAAAAATATATAATTTAATACAGAACTTGCCAAAGAGATCAAATGTCCACATGTTTCAGATTTTGTAGTGAAGATGCCTCCAGGGATTCTAGAAGAAAGTCCTTACTTGACATACGGATTACTGCTTTACAGCGAAAGACTTCAGTAGAAGTTTATGTTTTCTACATTTTATTTTTTCCCCAAAATATTCAACACATTTTGGCCTTAAAGGTCAAGTTTAGCAAAGAATTTCAAAGATCCTTTTGTATTCAGTAAATCAGTTTTTTTCTGATTTTTTTTTCTTCTTTTATTTTTAAATTTATTGGATGTTTTTTTCTCCTGGTGCATGAACAGGAAAAAAATAGGCACCCATCTCACGGTCTGTTCATCTCTTGTAATTCAGCAGTTTTGTATCTGCTTGCATCTCAGATGATTATGCTCAGGCACTTCACTTATCTCAAAATATTAATCCAAATATTTTTACCTTCTATTCAGAACCACTGCTGTTCATCCAAATACATATCCAAATATTTTTTGCAGTTCTTCATAAGTAATCTTTGTTTCTTCACTTTTTGAAGGGTATGGATTAAATACCTGCCCCCTCAGGTTTCAGTGTCAACATTTTTATCAGACTTTGGTAATGCTTTCATAGCACAGAACTTTAGTTTTGCAACATCATGGAGGAAGACAATGAGTCAAATATAAACATTGATGAAGGCCCCTTAAACCTTCTAATTGTGAAAACTGCCATAAGGCTAAAGTTGGATAATTTCCCCAACATAGATAGAACTGAAGAGGAAGGTTGAGAAGGGGAAAGGGAGAAGCAGGTCAGAGATAACAATCACGTCATTCCTTGATGGCAAATCCCAAACCATCTAAGCCACAACATGGAGCAACCTGGCAACATTATCCACATATTCTCTATGATTAGGGTCTTTAGGATGATTCTGTATAATTCAACTATTTGATGACTTAATAATATCTTTGAGATTACTTTTGAAACATTAAAATGTGATAGTTTTTTACTGCCAAGATATACAGAAGAAAGTTCTTAACTGAAATGCCATCCAAGTCTTTTTTTGGACAATGAAGAGGTGATTTAGAGCCAGCAATGTGAGTTCACATTTAAAGTACTTTTCTCCAAGAGTCATTGCTCTACATCCATTGTCTGCTATTATTTTATGAGTCCAGCAAAGTACTTTCCTGTTAAATTTTATTAGCAATACTTGGACAAGTGTAGGTTTGGGTTTTTCCCCCATGTTTTCCAAGAACAAATAAATAACTCAGTTATATCTAGAGAGGAAATTTGATGTGGTCTACTTCAATATTAAAGGAAGATTATCTCTGTTGGATTTGCCAGTTTATAGATTAGTCAATTTGTAATTCACAATGGATTTTTTTGTTCAGTAATAGTTAGCTGCACAGCTCTATTTTCCTTATGAAAATGAAAAAGAAATTTATCTGAGGTACAAATATTATGAGGAAAAAATTTTTTTGCTCTATATTTCCATAAGCTGTCCTAGTACAGTAATTTCACTGTTTTTCAATATCTGCTCATTTACTCCATAGGATGAAGATGTCAAAATCTGAACCTGTCCCTAGATCTGAATTTTTATCTTCAAAAGTAGCCAACAATGACATTAGTAAAAGCATGGCTAAATTTGTTGGATTTGGGAACAAGCAGTGATTATTATACTGTTGTTGGGTCAGTAAAACTTCAAGTTTTGAAGGCGTAGGAGTGCATTTGAACCATAAAATCAGTAGATTAATCATTCTTATCAACTCTGTGTCCTTTTGACGAGCTCCAATATTGCAGAGGTTTTCCAGCCAGAATTATCAAATACATTTCTTTCAACTCATTTGACCACACACAGTCCATGAAGGAACCAAAAGAACAGCATCAGCAGTCAGTCATGAAATTTGTAATATAAGATGTCACCATGCCCACTAATATGGCCACAGCAAGTTAATTGAGATCATATGGAATGATATAATGTTACCCTGTAAAGCATTTCTGCTATAATAAAAATCTCAGCTATTGTGTAAAGACTTAAGCTTTATCAAAAACAGATAAGTGAGGGAATTAAAATGAATCCTCTGAACATGTATTCATAAGTGCTTACTGAAAATGCATTGCAACTTCCATCAGCTGTATCTGCCAAAGTCAATAATCAAAACAATGTGGTATGGTCAATTTGTGCATGAGACAGCTGTTTTGTGGAGTGTTTGTTATGCCTGCAGGGAGCTGAGTGACCACAGCTACCAATCAACAGTAGATGTAATATAACATCCTAACATTGCTTTCCTCTATAGCAAGACTTAACGTGCTACAGACATTACTAGCAAGATTGCTAGATTTTCTCTGAATTGTTCCAAAAACATCTGTTGAAATTGAATGTAAGTAGAAAAAATGTCAGTGGAAATATAAGAATGAAATATTGTATTACTCTTTCATTTTTAGCTAATCTGTCAAACTGTTTTCATCTTGTGCCGTTCTAATTCAACCAAAAAAGATTATAGGACACAAATTCCTGAATATCCATATACATGCACTTCTTGGTTCACCTTTGAAAATCAGTCCATATTAGCTCTCATGTACACAGACACCACCGTAAAGAATTGTTCAGCGCTGATGATGTCAAGAAGAAAAGGTCTCACAGATCTCAAAGAAAGATTCAGAAGAAAAAGATAACTGCTGACAGAGGAACTCAGACTTAACATTTACCTCATGAACCAGAAATTTATTTCAGAAATGCAGGAGCTTTCTGTCTCACTGCTGCCAAATTTCATTTCTTCACAGTTTTCATTTTATTTTCATTTCAGATAGGCTATTTAGATAGACTGTTGCTTACTTAGTCTGTTTAGATAGTGTGTTCACATTTTTAAAATAGAAACATTGTGAATTTTAAAATAATGAAAAATAAACTACTTATTTTTTCCCTCAGAATTTTCCTAATTCTTGTGGCTGATATGGCTAACACTTGTCTGGGTTTGTTTGTAGTATTTTTAAATACTCTAGGAGTAAAAACAGAATGCAAAAAAACATGCTTCTTGGCATGCAGGAAACAGCAATATTGACTTGCCACTGCTTGGGGCATAATTGAGTATTACAGCTCCAAGATACCACAACCTTAACATGGCTTGGCTCTGGTTTGTTGGCTTTAGCTCACTTGAATATGTTTTGGTTTTTCATGTTGGTTTTTCCCCCACATTTTTCAAAGAGGAAATACTTAGTAAGCAGTATGGCAATTTCAATGAGATTGGCTGCAGATTTGACACTAGACTAGTACCATTTCTATACCTTTTGCAGTTGGTGCATCATCCTTGTCTTTTCTTATTGTTCCTCTGCTACCAAGCCTGTCTGTCCTTTCGCTCTCAACACTTTTATTATAAGCATGAAGTGAGACAGGTAGAAAGAGCTTTCCCAACCAGATGAATCTGTAAAAAGTTTAACATAAGTTTCAATTGGCTTATTATCTGTTACCTTTGATTTTTAGAAAGTGTACTGCATATTTCAGTCCTTCCATGTAACTGGATTGGTTGTTTTTTACAAGCTGAGAATATCTTTATAGGTTTAGGAGACTATCTTGATAGGTTTAGGACAAATTAAGTCAGAAAAAGAATATCAGAAAGATTCATACCTCTCATGTTCAACAGACTTGGTGATATGTGACACACTTCTGCAGGTATTTGTCCAGTTTCCTTCAGAATACCTAAATTCAGAAGCTTCAGAAACCCATTCTACACAAAGGAACCACCCTCCACTTCTCCAAATGAGGGTTGGCTGGATGCAGTGCAGAACAGGAGTCATTACTAGCAGCGATCGGAAGGGATAATTATTACAGTAGAAGATAACATTTAATCCCCCATGATGTCATCCAGAGTGTTACTGAAACTACCGTGTGATGTTTATATAATCCTGATGAATATAATTTAAAGAAAGTCGTGTGATTATGTTTTAAATAGTACGGGAAGTCTTGAGTGTGAGGTAAATGTCGTTATTTCCTGTGAAGTCCTTCCAAACTGAAAAGCCCTCACAATACGCGTTCAAATAGCAAACTGTTGTCTTCTTCAGTTATGTAATCTGCAAATGTCTGGACACCAAAATTTCCTTTCAGAGAGGTTGCTTCTAAACTTCTAACTTTTGTGCCATAATCAGCAAATTTTTAGAACCTAGAATAACAGGGTTTATAGTGGAAATACTGACACTCTTGTGGCCATAGATGTGCCAGCTACTGCTGTAATAATCAGTAGATAATTACTTTTAGCTTTCCACTCAGTGAATTCAGACAGATGAAATTTTTCATTAAAAGATGAGTTTTGTTGTGAGAAAGTTAATTTCAGGACATGTCCACAATAATAAACTAACTACAGCTTGCTCTGTGATTTCTCAGTATCTTTTGTTGTTGCATATTTTTAATTCAGGAGGACTAGCATGAATGAAAATATTCAGAATGAAAGGCCAGATAGCTAACTGCAGCTCACTATTCCGTTAAACACAACTCATCAGTGTGGCATGCACAGGTCAATATGAAGAGCTGAAATGAACTCTGACATGATGAATCAGCTCGTGTGGAGAGGAACCTGCAGATGTTCTCAAGAAGCTCTTATGGCAGCCTCATATCTAGTACCTTACTACTGAATTTCATCATGGATTCCCATTTAGGAAAAGAAAATATTCCAAACCATGCTGTATGTCTGACAGCAAGAAAATCACCCAACCTGTTTTATTTTACAGGAATACTAATTTCTAGTAATTTTATTTTTATTAGGAATGAAAACATTATTAATTATTATGTTAAATTTATATCAGAAGGAGTGGGTTTAGCAAAATACCTTCTATTGCTACCATTTACCATTACTTTCATTAATCAATCAATGCTCAGATTATTTTCTTCTGGGTGTTAATTTGAACCACAGGATAACTTCCATTTAAACTGTGCCAGGTGGTGGTTTCTTTCATCATGTGAGTAGCTCGATATTTTATCTAGAAAAAGTTTCTTTTTAATAACATTTTCAGAAAGCAGAGATGAAATCACTAGATAATTCTTTAATATTGTTTTGCTTCCCACTGCTGTTTTCTAACTTAATTTGACCCCTTGAAAGCCTCCAGGAGTGTTGGGGTTGGGAAAAAAGAAGGAATAGGCAAATATATTCACATCTACTATTTTCTGCTTTCTTATGTACTGATATTAGGTGGCTGGCATGCAGCAGCCCCGAGCTATTTTAAAAAATAGTTAGAGTAGATATAGATAAAATCATCTTGCATTTTCACTAGTTTAGGAATGCAATTCTATATTTAGCTTTATTAGCAAATTTATAGTAATTTATATTGAGATCCTATCTGTGTATTTAAAATCATACACAATTTAAATCACTTAGATTTAAATTTAAGAGATCTCAAAATGCTTAAAAAGAACAGCTGCTCCTGTCACCATCTAGCTTTATTTCTCTTCCTACCTCTAAACAAAATAAAAAAGGATTTTCCATTTCTTCCTCAAATCCCACCCATCACTTTTTCAGTTAATACTTCTTAAAATAAGATAGGGTCACAGTGACTGGAAAACCATTGCAATGAGTTCAGGAATCAGATAAAGGCAAATTGGGATTGCTAGCTAGAGAACTCAAGAAATGGTGGTAACAGAACTGGAAAACTGACATATTTGTCAATACACAGCTGAGACTGAAAGTTACTATGCTATTTAGTTCACCAAATAATCATCTCTTCTGTCACACTGGATGCAGCCTTGGTTTTCATTTTCTTCTTTTCATTTTGTGGATACAGTGTGCTCTCCTGCAAGGTGTCAAGTAGGTTTTTAAAAGGCTATAATTCCATCATTAACTTTTCAGTTGCACAGTCCCTCATGACTCATTCATTTCTTTTTTTTCCCCCTTTTTCTCCTCACTTGCTCTGCTTGACTAAACCTCCAACCTATAAAGTTATACATGTATGAGAAAAGTTCTCTTATCTAGACACTCAAATTGGAAAAGGAAGATTTCTCAGAGTTCATCAAATTACAGATATTATAACCATTATTAAAAAGGAAAAAAAGGAAGAAAATGTATGGCTCTTAAAAACAGAATAGAAAGTTCACTCTTCCCTTTTCCCTCTTACATTAATTCATTGGAAATAAAATTAACTTCTTTTAAATCCATGTGTGGGTCTGAACATTTTTAACTACATCATATGAAGTCTGGAAAAATCACCTTACTTTCACAGAATAGATGGAGTAAACTTAGGATTATATACTCTCTCTGGTATAAAGAGAAATATATATACAACAGGAAACTTTCAAGAAGGGCAAAGAACTTTCTTCCTGAGAGAAAAAGAATTTTTCTTTTTAGACAGCACTCTTCCTCTAATGTTGGAGCAGCACAAGCCACATCTCATTGGTAACAAAGGAATAGGACCCATATATGTGTTTCAAATGAGTGAATGAGCTGCCCCAGGGGTGCTGTTAGGTTTTGCTAGGTGGGCATTTCATCTTATTTAATTTAACCAGAAGGTTAATTTGTAAACTAGTTTCTCCCAGACATAGAAAGAGTCTGGGAAAGAGCATGAGATATTTCCCCTTTCTGTTGCTTATGAAATGCCTTGAGAAAAATGCGTCATTTGAGATTATGTTCTTTCAAGTTATCTTCATGAGATACTAGTTGTTTTTTCATTAAATTGTCGTCTTATCGAGACAATTACCTACCCCAGACAAGCAGATAAAGGCCTCGTTTCTGCCTTTTGTTTGTTTGCTTGTTATAGTTAAAAAAGTAGATCACGTGGACCTCACATAACCTACTGCCCATGAGATCCTTTCTCACTCTACTAGACCACGGGGAACCATTTATGTTGGCTTGTCCAGTTTGTCAGAGAAAGTAAAGAATTGCCTACACTCTTTGCTTGCTCTGTGTTTTTCCAGATGGGTCACTGAAGCTGATCCCTGATATTTTAACTCAAGTTATACAGTTGTTCTCCTCACATATATGTGATTCCTGAGGCTTATGGACTAAAACCAGAATGTAGCCTCATTTTCATAAAATGGTGAGTGTATTGACCTGGTGATTAAGAAGCTCTGATTTTGCTATGGAAGTTAAGCAATATTGTGTCTTATATGTTCTAAAGCACCTGAAAATAAAAAGGGGAACGGCAAACTTTTTCTGTCTTTTGTCAGACTCCAGAGAGATTAATGATGCCTAATGTCTAAGAAAATGGACACAGACCATAAACTTTTGTAATACTTAATAATATTAGGATGAGCTACATCTCTGTGCACCTTTTCTTAACTCTGCAGTAGCCTAAAGATCATTTTTCAGTGATAAAGCATCTTTAAACTAATCAAATTTCCAATTAAACCATTTGGCAAACAGAATACTATACTTGTTGAAAGATTATATTTGGTCAAATCATTTCACATTTGTCATCTCTTTAATTGCAAATATGTAACACCAATGGGGATTTACAGTAGTTTGTGACTTTTGTTGAAGTTGATACATGCCAAACTTAATTTATTCATTTGTATTAAGTTTAATTTACATGCACAGTGCAATGAACACATATTCTGGGTATTAGGGAGATTATCAGATACACACAGTTTCTAAAATAGATGTGTAAAATCTCTATCTTGCAGGCACTTGATTTTCAGTTTAACTTAAAGATGTATGCATTGGAGCCTTTCTCCTTTTACACTAACATGAACAGCAGCATTTCAAATGATACTGGCGTGAAAAGGATCAGACATCTAATGAAGTTAAACTATCAGGCTGTCACACAACATTTCATCTTTCTCTGTAATAAAACAGCATATTAAAGTTGGAAGTGGAGGTGGAAATAATACAGAAAATTACTCTAAGTTTACTGCATTTGGCCGTTGTTGCTAACTCAGCTCTTTTACAAATAAAATAGATTAAAACCAAAGCAAGTGTTGCTATCAAACATTTGGAATCTCAAAGGATAAAAAGAGTTCTCAAAGGTTAATAAAGACTGCTTGTAATGGAAAGTGATATTATGCAATTGTTATTCAGCAGTGGCTAAAAATGAAACAGATATGAACCAATAACATACAGAATGTTATTGCATTTTCATAATGCAGTTTAATTTTGCAGTCCTTCAACAATAAAAGTAAGCGATTCAAGCTTAATAGAAAAAACTGGAGTCAAAATGAATGAAATATCTTACTTCTACAGCCATGGGAACAATTCATAACGTAGCAAATGCAAGTGCAATAATAAGTTATGAGAGCAAGACTGACAGGAAAGAAATCATTTTATAGTGTTAAGATTGTACAAAAAATAGAACTGAATTAAACTCATTAGTGGAATAACATTAGCCTGTACTTGAAATCACATTAACAAAATGATTTATATGCTGAATTAACATTACAATTTTATTTTTTTCCTTCTCTTCCTCATATATGTATGTGTATTGGGTTTATGTGGCAAGGTTTTGGTAGCAGGGGGGCTGGAAGGGTGGCTTCTGTGAGAAGAGACCAGGAGCTGCCCCCATGTCAGAAAGAGACGTTTCCAGTTGTCTCCAAAACAGACCTGCTGCTGCCCAAAGCTGAGCCCCTCAGCAACGCTGGTGGTGCCTCTGTGATAAAGTATTTAAGAAAGGGTAAAAACCACTGTGCAGCGGCTTTGAGAAAGAGAGGCGTGAGAAAAATGTGAGAGAAACAGCCCTGCAGACACCAAGGCCAGTGAAGAAGGAGGGGGAGGAGGTGCTCCAGATGCTGGAGCAGATATTCCCCTGCATCCAATGGTGAAGACCGTGGTGAGGCAGGCTGCAGCCCATGGAGGGCCATGTTGGAGCAGATATTCACACTGCAGCCTGTGGAAGACCCCACAGTGGGGTAGGTAGATGTGCCGTGAAGGAAGCTACAGCCTGTGGAGAGCCCGTGCTAGAGCAGGCTCCTGGCAGGAACTGCAGCCCATGGAGAACTGTCAGTGCAGAAGCAGGTTTTCTGGCAGGATTTGTGGCCCATGGGGGACTCACACTGGAGCAGTCCGTTTCTGAAGGACTGCACCCTGTGGGAAGGAGCCATGCTGGAGCAGTTGATAAAGGATTGTATCCCATGGGAGGGACCCTACACTGGAGCAGGGGAAGAATGTAAGGTGAAAGGAGGAGCAGAGATAAAACGTTATGAACTTACCCCAACCCCCATTTCCCATCCTCCTGCACCACTCAAGGGGAGGAAGAGGTAGAAGAGTCACGAGTGAAGGAATGAAGTTGAGCCTGGGAAGAAGGAACAATGGGAGGAAGCTGTTTCAGTTTTGTCTTTGTTTCTCACTATCCTACTCTATTTTTCATTAGTAACAAATTAAAGCAGTTTTCCCCAAGTCAAGTCTGTTTTGTCTGTGATGGTACTTGCTGAATGATCCTTCTGTCTGTATCTCAGCCCATGAACTTTTCCATCTTTTCTCCCTCTGTCCTCTTGAGAAGAGGGAGCGAGAGAGTACCTGGCTGGGGGGTTTGGCATCCAGCCAAGGTTAATCCACCACAGTATAGTTGTTGCATTATTCTCTGTATGCATAATAAACGGTTCACAATAAATATGTGTGGACACGGTATAAAGCCCATTGATAATACAGAGAATGAAAAGAAGCAGTTCTCTGAATTGTTTGGATAGGGTACTATCAGGACAAGGCCCTGATTGTGCCAGTTGTGGACTGAACAGTGTTTTCAGCATCCACCGATGTTCCTATAAGATAAGGGTGCTGTATGAGTTATAATACCAGGGAGCCCCCTTTAGACCTAAATGGCTTCTGCATGAATATCTAAGTCAGCCTCAACCTTCTGCTGCTGAAGATAACTTTGCAGAATTTAGTCAGATGTGAACAGCACCACACCTTTATGCAAATGTTCAGGTGTCCCATTTGGCAAGCACAAAAGTATTAAAGTCCTTATGTCTACATTTAAATGAGTTAAGGACCAGATACAGGTACTAATTTCTATCAGGAAATTTTCAAAAGGTTGAGTTAAATATACAAAGGGGAAGTTAGGATATACTAGAATTCTGAGAATCACTTTCTCCAGCCAAAAATCTACCTAAAGTTTTCTGCTGGTCTATTTTAACCTTCAAGATTTTCAAGAAACTACTATCACAAAATGCTTTGGATCTCACTCAAAAATACCCGCTGTAGCTCTAGCTGGTTATCTGAGTTTAAAGATCAAACCTAAATTCAAATTTAAAACAAAAATTCAACACTGACTCCTCAACTCTTTGTGCTCCCCATGGTGACGTGTCAATTCTTCAGCTACTGTAGTCAGTAGGATCATGCACATTTGCTCTGGCACAATTAATTTCATTCCAAATTTCATGTGGAGTTTGAAACATTTTACAACTAACAAGTCCAGAGTTTCTTAAATTTCTGTACAGTTCCTGGAAGCCACAGCCTGTGTCAGGCATGCGTAAAATAGGAAAGTGCCCTGGACAGAAAATCAGTGGTGGTAGTAGAATTACATTCTTAAGTACCACAAATAGATCTTCCGTACACATCTACATGGCTAAATAAAAAATAAAATAAAAAATTAAGAAGGGAAGTGGTGTAAGCTTGGGCACTGTATGCCAGCTCATCCAAACTGCCTAATTTTTGCTCCAAGCTCCTTTTATTTATACCACTTTGACATGCTGTATTCATAACAAAACGCAGGCATGACTCTTGGCATGACTGTAGCTCTCGATGAGAACTTCTTCCAAAAGGAAGAAGCTGCTTGTGATGTAGCACTATACCGGACTGCCTGAACAGTTTTCTAGCACTATTTTAGCTGGCTTTGCCACTGTTCACATGTTGAATGATGCCACATCTTCAAATTACTGCTATAAAATGCTAGTCTGGCACATTCTTGCAGACACTTTGAAGTGAGAAAAAACACACAAAAGTCACTATTTGTGTCTTAGGTCGACAGGACCCAGAAACAAAAATGATATTGTGTGACATAACCAGCTCACACCAGCCGTAAACAGCGAGAGTACGTGCTAGCTGGGCTTTTGTATTTACTGTTAGCCCAATTAGAAGCAGCCTTGTGCTCATTTCACATGCACTGAAAATGTCTGAAAGCATATGAGTGCATTAGTGGCTGCCAGGTCTGCTCCATCACACATACTTTTTTGGAACTTATTCTGGGCATGAATTAAAGCACCCAGGGCCTCATAGGTTCCACCGATCTACTCCCCCAAACTCTGCTCCAGCTGCTGTAGGAATGAGAAGCAATGCAGGAAACACAAAGAGTGAGAAAGAGAAAGGGGAAGGAGATTCCTCTCATCACTTCTCCTCCTGGTTGGCAGCATTATGCTTGTTTGGGTATTTCTGAATTTGTGCACTTGGCAGTGGCAGAGAGAGTCAGCCTGGCTGGTGCTGTGCGGGTAGCTAACGTGATCAAAGGCACCTAGTTTTGCCGCCAAGGAACTTGCTTGGTCTTGATTCTTTAGGAAGAGACATACTCAGGGAGCTGCCCTGAAGCTATTGCAGAAGTAAACCTTGCTGATCCATGAACTGAGGACAATAAAAAGGAATTTTAGCTAGTTTGCAAAGACTCATTTAATCAATTCTACTGTGTCTAAAAGGCAGCAAAAAATACTTGCAAGTGCAAGAGCCAGTTTTTAGCCAAGTATCTCATGTTAAATATCAGCTCTGCATGGCTCAACTACTAATAAAAGCACGGTAAAACACTTATTTCATCTGTCAGACATATGGATAACAAGAAGTTTTGCTCATGAAGGGCAGACCAATATGCCACCACTAATATGCAGAGGAACTTTGATGAAGTGCTTTGATGAACTACTCTTTTTCCCGACAGATACCATTGCAGGGATGCAATGCTGTCTCAACCTCTAGAGTTTAGTGTTCTTGCTTTATCAACACCATAGCTTCTACTCAGAACATGGGATGCTGGTCTCTGTGGCAAAGGACATAAGTTATTTAGTCACAGTTATGCTGCTACAGTGAAAGCACAATTGAACATGATGATATAAGCATCTCTATAGAATAAAAATCCGTGGGAAATCTTGTCTAATTTCATTTTCTCTTCCAGAAACAACTTAAAGCAAAGAATTCAAAAATGAAATAACAGTTACTTGGGCTTTAACTTATTTAAACTTGAAAATCTTTAGACACAATATATATATAAAAATGAACAAGCCATCACGTCTTAATGTTCTCCAGTTCAGCCTTCCCACGCCCTGAGTCTGCAGGATCAGAGACCATCTTTCTTTTAATCAATCTCTATCCTCCTGAGAGATTTTTGAACCTCTCATGACATCTCTGGATTAAACTGTTATTAACTCCTCCTTCTGCAGCCACATAAAAAGTCATTCCTTTCTAACATGCTATTTTATCAATCTGCTGGAATTTCTATATTTCAAATAATTACAAAGATATAGATTTGCATTTTTATACCATTTACATTTTGGAAAATATTTTTCTTTTCTCTAAAGTATCCTTCCATTGTAAAGATATTTACCTCCAGCATGCTAATATACTTATATGTGGTAGACGTATTTAAATAACTTTATAAAATGGGAAATTTAATATGTTGCATCAGATTTTCTCAATATCCTTCAATATTTTGGTAT
This sequence comes from Burhinus oedicnemus, assembly GCA_008921705.1. NCBI lineage: Eukaryota > Metazoa > Chordata > Aves > Charadriiformes > Burhinidae > Burhinus > Burhinus oedicnemus. Next base: position 85,906 of record VFFE01007518.1, read on the forward strand.
GTCAGAATAAAACACTGATAAAAATGTGTGTTCATTATTTCACTCCCTTTCTCATTATTCTAAACACATATTGTTGCTGCTCTAATGCCTTCTGATTTAAACCTTTCTGATTTGTGCAAACTCAGCAGCGAAGGTGTATACAGCTTGCCTACTGCAGCATTTACCCAAATGAACATGTATTGTAGGCATTCTTTATGAAATTAGATACTAGAAACTCTGTAAGAGGGGAAAACTTCCAAACGATGATCTGGAGAAAAGAATATAGATTCTGTTCTGTGGTATCACTATTCAATCATGTCTCGATGTACAAAAACTGATGGTTGTTAATGACACTTTGAAGAGACTGAAAAAAATCCAGGATCTAGCCATGCAAGGTTATCAGAGGACCATAAATAAGCCTGTGACTGAGATGCTTTGTCAGTTTCAAGATCCATCATCTTATTCAACTAAGAGCAGCATGAAATACCTCAGGGAGAAAAATTTCTGCGCTACTGTGATTCTTTCCATTTCAGAATATCTTCTTGTTCTCTTTCCCGTCACTTTCCACCTCTCGCAACAGTATATATTTATCACTTCTCCCCTACTTCAGATTTTCTGGGTCTTGATTTAAGGATAAAATCTTACTCCATGGATATTGATATTGCTAGGTTATTATCACCTGGGTTTACAGGTGATTCCAGACTTATTCATTAGTCCTACAAGCACTGTTGAACTCAAGCACTTCATTACTCTCAACAAATATGTGATAAAAATGAGATGTTATCTCTGGTTTTTACCTTCTCTGCAGTATAATAAGACATTATGTGATACATATATTTTAGTAGCATATTATAGTCTGTAATAATATCATTTTTTAATACCTCTAATTCTTCAGTACTATCTTTTACATTGTGGATATGTATACATAGCTTATATTCTCTACCTGACCACCTGAGTTAAAAATTGCTTTTCAACAAGAGTGCAATGAACATCCTGTGTTTCAAACTCACATACATGCATGTGCTTATCAGTTCCCTTGTTTACTGTAAAGGGTACAGTAATGAGATACAAAGACCTTGCATGCATCTAGTTTTCTTTCTAGAGGAAGGAAACTTTCTGTGGCAGCACACAAAAATGTGCCTTTCTCATTTTTTGTAGATTCTTTTGTAGCTCAAAGGTCTGATCACTTTAATAATTTAATAATTCCCCTCCCCCTCCAAAAAGACATAAAAAAATGGAAAAAAATCTGTCAGATGCAGTACTGTATCAATAAACAATTACCCTTCTTAGATGACAAACTAGCTAAATATAAAAATGAAGATATTCTGACAAACATTTCAGAAAGGAAAAAAACCGACCAGGCAAGTTACACAATCGCCCATTTTTGCCATATTAGACCTGTACCTTTCCCCGAGTGGCTTAGTTTTATGCTAAAGTTTTTATATGTTCACATATAACCAAAATGCCCTAGCTGAATCTGATTTTCACATTGCTCCACCCAAGTTAAGACAAAAATTCACTACAGACTGGAGTCAGCTCAGCTTCTGTGTATGCCTTTTCACCTTGGTGATGTATTGTTCATCTCTAATATTAACCTATTGATTATTTGTGCTGCTACAACTGACCAATCTATCACAGAATTTTCATTTCTATGTCTTTATAAAGGATTTCACAATAATAAGCTGGAATATAATGGCAGAGAATTAGAGCTTTTTTTTTTTTTTTACCAGGCTATGTGTTTATGAATATGTTTTAATGTTTTTAACATACATGAATAGGAGAGCTACATTTCTACAATTGCTTACATTAAAGCCATGACACCTGTTTTTGGCATATAAGATGACTGCCTCCGAACAGTAACTGGTAGTTGTAACCCTGTTTTCTCACCCTTGATAGGTTCTAATTTTTGCAAAGTCTATTCCTTACAATAACTTTATTTTGGTCAGGATTTTAGCAAATTGACAGTGTTACCAACAAAACTTATTGTTCATTAATATTCTAATTCACACAATGTGCATTCAGAGTGCAGGTCAATGATCTTGGTCTGTTCTTAGTGCTTTTATCAAGACAAAAAATTTTCTTGACTCACAGCCTTACATAGCTCAAATAATTATTTAAACTTGTAGGTATTTTCCTGCCTAGTATATTTCAGTCCCTTTTGTGCTGCAACTGCAAATTACAATATTTGGAAATTCTTCAGAAACCTCCTTTCTGCCTTGTCCCCCTATACACTGAAAGATGCTTGGGCCTTACTTTACTTAGTTATTGGCTTGGTTATTTCTGATATCATGCATTAGGGAATGCTGGTAAAAAAATAGTTTTAATTTTGTGGACCTGGAGACGACTGCCTCTCATGGAATGATGTTATACATTTGTCTCATCAAGTAAATCAGTAGTCACTGATTTCAGAAGATACATTTAGCATTTGACAGATGGGTCAAACATCCTGTCCACTTAGACATGTATACAGCTAGCCAGGGTGCTTATTGCTTTTCATAATAAAGATAAAAACCTTACTGCAGTTCAGCTAGCCCATGTCCTCTGTGCCATCAATATGGTTTAGCAATACTTACATGATTAACTCTGCTTCACAGCCTAGATTATTTTCTTTCTCTTGGCTTTCACTAGTAAGGGCAAGTTTCCGGCCTGTATAGTAGATCTACAATTTGCAAAGTAATGAAAACATTGTTTCCAAACTATATTCCTACAATCACACCACCTACTTCTATGGAAATGTAATGCAACTGATATTGCACTTAATTTATGTCTGGGTTTCCTTCCTTCCTTCCTTCCTTCCTTCCTTCCTTCCTTCCTTCCTTCCTTCCTTCCTTCCTTCCTTCCTTCCTTCCTTCCTTCCTTCCTTCCTTCTTATTTTAATTACTTATATAGATGACATTTCAAAAGTATACATCTGTCCTTGCTACTGTGTATATCAGCAAAGAATAGTCCAATGTAAAACCATGGTATTTTGGAATTAAGGTATGGAAATTATCTTTTAAAAGAGCAACAATTTGTGTTTATTTTTCCATGTGTACTATAGTAATAAATTTTGAGATTACAACTCAGTCCAGTTGAAATACCAATTAATTTAAAGTACTGAAATAGCTTATTCACTTCAGTTTTTGTATATCATACATTTTTTTATTTATCCTGAGATATTTATTTTTAGGTCTTATAAGAAAAAAAAAAATACAAGCTGTGATTTCCATTTATAAATTAATAATATTTTTGTGTGTACTTAATAGTATATTATTAGTGATAATGGTCGACACAATAAAACAAATATGAAACAAACAAAAGCTGGAGGTAAATGTAAGGGCCTGCTTCCATTCAGTTGTGTCTGTGAGCACAAGTTTAAAAATTCCACACAGATTTGAGTCCAGGTACAGCTAACGGTATGTTCCCCTCAACATTAACGAAAGTTGTTTCTAAGTGACAGTGGGATATTTGGAAACTCACTTTATTCAATGCACATTCGTAACAGCGTTATGTCTTATCTGAAACACTCTCCAGATGAAAATCAGTTATTGAAAATGAGGAATTACTGAAAATTCATTTTCAGAAAAGATCAAATATAGGAAACTACAAATATCTAAAGGTCTATTGATCTATTTGGTTAGCCTTTGTATTTTCTTATGTAGCATTAATTCTAGCAATAGAAGTCATGAATTCAAGGGGGATACAGTGGAGTTGTGGCAATAATGTTCCTGTGACTATTGAAAATATCGAGAACATAAACTTAGTATCTTTTTAGGATGTATTCAAAAGTGACTGAAATGGAGAAACCTTTTTTTCCCATTGCTCCTGTTGCTATTCTGACATTCCTTTCTTGCTGTAGACAGCATATGTGGGATCAGCATATTTTATAAGGATTTGATCTGGAGCATATCTTCTGAGCATATTTGAGCTGCTCAGTCCAGCAACCGTACGAAGTCCCGTGTGTATATGTAGAGCAATGCCAACCGCATCGCAAACACGGGATGTTGTGGGTGGAAGAGCAACGCAGGAGAGCAGCAAGCAATAGAAAGAGCAGTAAGAGCCCCGGGGGAAAAAGATACAGGCAGCACGAGAGAAGTTGCAGGGAGAAACTGGACTATCAGCTACAGGGCTGGATAACAGCAACATAAAAAGAGGGAAAGAGCAATTCATAACCGAAAAGACCATTGGGAGAATAAAAGGCATCGATAAACCTCTTTTTTAAAATCGTTTTCCCTGCAAAATAGTCCAGAGTACAGAGGAGAGTACTTCTGAGATACATGGCCTCGAGAGATAAGAATTAAACGGAGACTTGGGAGTCATGAATGGGAGCAATATATGGGACTCCCTGACATATGATAGGCTGACTGGGAATAAATTTCTTTGAGCATAGTTTTAAACTGTTCTCTAGGTTTGCCAGGCTCATAAACAGACTTGTTTACTGAAATTCAATGGAGCATGTTAAAGTCAGACTGAAAAACAGAGTCTGTTTCAGCACAGGGGAGGCCAGAGTGGGCTGATGTCACTCATCACTGCCTCTCAAGGTAATCAGCAAAGCTGCAAGGAAAGCGTATAGGGAGCCCCAAGACCATGCAGCCCCATCTGAGGGAGGTGGCATCTCCCTAACTCCTCATAGCAAAGGCTGTGATAGCTCCATGGCTGCCTGGTCCCCATGGCTTGGGTCTGTCAATGAAAAGTTGTGAAAAAAGTATGCCTGAGGATTATAGAAAAGTACAATCTATTAAGATGTTTGTGGAATTTGACCCACTCAGTTACTAAAGGAATGGCAGAAAACCAAAATTTTAGTGCAGACATGCCCATATAAAAGCACTTCTAAGTTTTAAACTAACAAAGAATGCAAAATTCTGCCAGCTTTACATTTGTAAATTCAAAATTTATGCATTACGTGCGTGGCTCTCAAATTACATGAGTGTTGCTGTTCTATACAGGGCGCTCACTTTTTGTAGGTGGTTGCTCCATGCCATGTTTACATATACGCATACAGGCACTCATACAGATCCACTGCCTGTCACCAACAAAAATTCTCATATTTATACTCCAATCCCTCTCCCTTCAACAAAATGTAAAAAAACTGACCCTGGCTCTGACCAAAGTAAACTTAGTGCCAAAATTCTCATCCCAGTTTCCAGTGCCTAGGTAGCTCTACGAAGCCTTGGTAAGAAATCCCATCTGAGCCTGTGCATGGTGTGCCAACAAGGGTTTCCTTCAGTCCCAATGCCAGCTTCAAGCACACAGACATTTAGCTTGCAAAGGTATGTTTTTCCATCCCTAACATTTCTGAGTCTGCCCTCAAGCTTGAAATCTTGCTTTGGACTTATTTCTCTTGTCCCCACCTCCACAGGTCTAACGAACACACTAGTCTCTTCAGAAGGACAGAGTACTCAGAAAAAGAAATGCAAAATGGAAAGGGAGAAAAGATGGATGGGAATTTTTTGTAGCTTTTTTAGTTGTTCCCCATTTCTCACTCCCTTGAGAACCACATAACCACACCCAGCTGCTGTGTTGAAAAATACCTTATTCTGAAAGGAGGATTATTGATTCAGTGTATTTGCATTAAAAGCTTCTTCGCATTTCCATATCTCCTGTTCTTAATTCCAACTAGATTTTAAAGGCATAATGTGTCATAATTAATCACTACAAGATTTTGTGTGTGGAGGAAGATTTTGCCTTTTGAAAGCCATTTCTGAGCACATGAAGGAGCAAATGGTGTTTGGGAATAGCAAACACAGGCTGACCAAGGGTGAATCTTGCCAGACAAATCTGGTCACTTTTTATAATGAAATGACTGTGGATAAGAGAAGAGCAGTGGATGTTGTTTATCTCAGCTATAGCAGGACTTTCCTCATGGTCTCCCACAGCATCCTAGTATCCAAGTAAAGATGTTAAGATCTTGGATAAAGGGACTACTAGATGAGTGAAAATCCGGCTGTGTTGTCAGACACAAAGTGCAGTGGTTAATGGTTTGCATTTTGCCAGTTAGCAGAGTTCCTCAGGTGTCAATTCTGGGACTGTTCAATACCTTTAACCTAGAAGAAGAGATGGGGTGCACCCTCATCAACTCTGGGGACAACCCCAAACTGAGGGGTACTGAAGAGCCATTCAGAAGGACTTAAACAGGCAGAGGAACGGCTTGATATGAATCTCATAAAGTTCAGCAAGGACAAATGCAAAGTCCTGTACCTGACATGAAATTATCCTCTTCAGAAAACCACAGCCAGTATATTGAGGGACATGATTATTCCCTCTCTGAGAAACACTGACTAGGTCACATGTGAAATATTGTGTTCACTTTTGGGAGCTCCAGGGCAATAAAGGTTTTGATAAATGGAAGCAAGCTCATCTGATCAGGGGTTGTAGCACTTATCCTGTGAGGAGAGGTTGAGAAACCGGGACTTATTAAGCTTGGAGAAGAGATGGCTTTAAGCAGACCTAACAGCTGTCCTCCCAGACTTACAGGAAGGTCATCAAGGAGAAGGGACCAGGCTCTTCACTGAAGTGCAAATGAGGTCAAGGAGAGAATGAGATAGCCATCGTAAATTACAATGGGGAATATTCCAACTGGATATAAGGAAAATTTGCCACCCTGAAGATAATTAAGCATTTGAGCAGGTTGTCCAGATAGTTTTATGGAATACAGGTCCTTGGAGGTTTTCAAGACCTATGTGGTCAAAACCCTGAGCAGCTTAGTCATTGAGTGTTGACCCTGCTTGGAGTAGGAGGCTGCACTAAGGACTCCCTGAGCCCCCTTCTGACCAGAGTAATTCTATGATTCTAAGGTCCACAGATCATTCCTGAGACCTCAGCACTGTTGTAAAGCAGTAAAGTCTGTTATTCTCATTTTGTGCATATTGAGGGGTTGACATGTATCAAATTGCTGAAGCTGTTCCCTGAGAATTTCTGTCTGATTCTTTTTCTTCAATTTAGTATTTGGGACAGTGCAGTCTATAACCCCATAAGTTATGCTTAAATGGTGAAATTCTTATTTGACTGCGGGACTATTCGGTGTGATTTTTCTTCTGCTTGTAGCTGTAATGGCATTATTTTCATGAACTGATGGTAGATCCTTCAATCCCAAATCAGATTGTCTTATCTCATGTTTCTATCTACAAGTCCCCAGTGATTCTAACATCAGATTTCTAACATTGAAACCACTCTTATTTTTAGCTCTGTTGAACAATATGTTGACAACTAACAGTTCTTAGTTCAGTGATTCTATGTCTTAGTGTCAGTGTTAAAAACTAATCAGAGCTTTAGTCCACAGACTTGTTAGTAAATTCTCTCTCTGACTGAGGTTTCTAATTACCTGCCAGACCAGGCATTATGATTGCTATCAGTGATGTGCTTAAACTCCTACTTCCCTGAAAATTACATTAATTGATGTTTTATGAAGTATGATTTGTGTTTGGTATGTTGGCATGTTGCTTTTTCACAAGATTTTGGCATGATAGGTTTGATATATGTTAAGTTCTCTTTCACTGAAGCATTTTCAAGTGAGACTACCTCAGGGAAGTGAGAATAATAGTGTAGAAAAAGTACAAAGCTTTTTTTGTTCCCCCCACAGACCACATATAATCTGTATCATGTTTGTTTCAAGGAGATAAAATTTTCTGCGCCATCAATATAGGTTCTTTTATTTGGCCTGCTCTGTAGTTTCAACAGGCTTTAATAGATTCTTTGATGTATACATTTATTTCAGACCAGTATAAGAAACCTTTGGCCCTTCTCTTTTAGATTTTTCATTCTGCAAGTGACCTACTTGTGTTGGTTTTTTAGTTACTATTTTTATTTCCCATAACTTCTTAAGAATCATATTCTCATGTTTTAAAGCAAGATCTGATATTGAGAGAATCTGTAAACTGATGGGACATAATCGAAAGCACAGACATGACCATGCTGAGATAACAATTTTAATTGTTTTCTGCCAGCACTGGTTCTCATGCCTCCTTACAGCAGAATGAGTATCTGTCCATGTGTGCTAAGAAATGGACTTCTATTTAAACTACAAGCTAGTCACATTATTTGAAACATTTTAACACTGCTGAGGTATAATATGCACTGGAAAGACCTTCACAGTATTAAGAGGGCATGGTAAAGAGCAAAATCAAGAGCATTTTTGTAGCTCAGTTCTACTTAAGGGAAACATAACAAGAAATCAATCCTAATCTACCATTTATGAGATTTCTTAGAAGTTGTTCCTTTAACTCCAGTTCACTGTGTGTTTCTTGCCTTTCTTCCTTTCTTTTCCTCCCCTTAATTTCTGTCCTATTTTGACTGAAAATGCTCTGAAAGTGTGTATTTATTGATGGGGCAACTCTTGACTCATGACATCAGAGGGACAGTCTGGCTCCAAGCACGCTTGAAGAGCCATCTAATGGCAGCCCTAGTGGTCCTAGCCCTTGACCATAACCTCATCTGAAGCTTCACTTAGCCATCCTTGTCCCATAAAAAGCATTGTACTACTTCCTTCACATACCTCTTGTCCAGGTTTTGACCGTTATTTTTCTTTTGCATTATACGGGTGATTCAGAAAGATAAAAACAAAATCTAAAAAGGCAAGGTCCTGATACTGCCAAATTGTTTTACATAGGTTTCAGCACAGTCTGTGAGTGTTTTGTCATTGATGACACTGGGAGAAGAATTGGGCTCTACACGCTCATTGTAATTCAGTGGCTCAGTTGAAGAGTGCACAGTGTCACTAATAAGCTCCCATCAGAGAACAGTAATGGGAAACTGGTTTCCTGCCACCAGCTGTGTACCTCACTGTGCCCTGCTACTGTTGAAAATGAAAATGACATATGAATTCTCCCGATCAGAACATATTATTGCAACATGCAGAAAGGAGCAAGTTTCATTTTCCACAACAGTAAGGAAGATACACCGTAAAGGCTAAATGTTCCAAAGGACAGGTATCCTGGGTATACTCTGGGTAAAGGATAGGTGTCCTGGGGACACTTTGTATTAAAGAGAGCTGAGTGTCTGACAGCAAAGCGGGAATAGTCAGACGAGAGAAGCTGCATGAAACATTAAAGAAAAAAGCTAATTATGTGTTTAACTGAATCAATGATAAACATGGGATTGTTAAGATTTCCTTATTGTTGTTTTGGTTTTGATTTGCTTTTTTGTTATTGTTGTTTCAGTTTTGGTTTTATTTTTTTGACTGATTGATAGGCAGAGTCTTGGTCCTAAAAGGACAATCTTATTATTCATCTCAATCTACACCTTTCACACAAGATAAAATCTCAGAGGCGGGTATAGCTGCAAGCACTCTTTTCAGTGCCTCTGTAGGCTGCCTTTTGAAGGTTAGGTGAGCATCAAAATGTTACCTTTTGTTTTCTTTTTTGATTTTACTGTGTACCACGAGATTCCATGTCTTCCCTTTTGAAGCTTGTGCTGTCTGTTGCTTCTGTGTTCCCTGTATCCCCTTCTAGTCTCCCTTGCTTTTTCTATCTCTCTTTAGCTTTTCTCTGCTCTTTGAGCTTTATCTGCACAATTCCTTGGAGCTTCATGCTGAAGAGACATGACTTGACTGCAAGTTTTCAAGAGTCACAAATGAAATGAGCTTAGGAACTCTGTGTCTCTTGATGCTAAGTGCAAAAAACTTTCCTAAATGCTGTAGTTTTGCCAGTCAATTACTGAAGCCTGTGACAAAAGCATGGAGTAATAAAATTATGGGCAATAGTGAAAGGAATACCACAAAGTAGAAACAGTCTTGATTTAATGGAGAGGAGCATTATTGATTCCTGCCCTCCACAACAGAGCTTAAAAGCAAATAAAATCCATTACTTTCAGTGGCAAACGTTTTAAAAGCCACTGTCTGTGTAATGTTTCAAAACATACATGTCACCATCCCTAGATGTGTTTAAAAGTCGTGTAGATGTGGTGCTTAGAGACATGGTTTAGTGGCAGACCTGGTGGAGTAGGGTCAATGGTTGGACTAGGTGATCTTAAAGATCTTTTCCAACCTAAACAATTCTATGATTCTATACTGCACTGGAGTTGCATTTTCTCTTTTCTTGTATATATCTGTCGTACCACGAACAAAATTTTACTGTTACACCATTACAAGAACTAATTTCCTAATGATGCTAATCAGTATCTCCGTAGATGTAATTGCACCTGGGTTACCAGCTTGTCAAATCTTCTCAGCCAAACAGGGTCCAGCATTTCAAAAATAAAATCTCCAAGGAAATCCTAGACCTTGCAGGAAATTATTTTGGACGCTTGAAAATTCCTGACTTTGATTGAACATCACTTTCAATCCTCGATGTGCAGCTAGGGAGAACCATGATCTTTGAAGTGTCTCTGTTTCAAGTAAATAAGACAAGATCATCTGAGCTCCTTCAAAAGCTATGGTTTACTTGGGGTGATCAGTTCAGGTTTCCCTTCTTTCTTCCACTTCTACATTGCATTTTCAGCAACATTGGAAGTACCTTCCCATGAAAGGTCCTTGCTGAATCAAACCTTGGAAAACTGCTGTACATTATCTCCACCTGTTCTTCACCTTCATTTTTAAAATGGCCTCTGTTTCTTCCTGCAGTAAAAGACACAGTAGAAAGTACCTTCCCATGAAAGGTCTTTGCTGAATCAAACCTTGGAAAACTGCTGTGCTTTGGTAGCAGCAGAATGTCAGCCAGCTTTTACCCTCACATTCCTCACCTGAAGAGCAAGTATTGCCTTGGGCACAATGCTATAGGATTCTCTTGGGTAGAAGAATTTATAACCATAGGGTGTTACCTTCCAGTTCTCTTTCTTCTCCTCTATTTTCTCTTTGGTTTTGGGTTGGTGTTTTGTTTTTTGGTTTTGGGGGTTTTTTAGAGGGTGGGGTGGTTTGTGTGTGTCTTTGTTTCTTTGTTTGTTTTTCTCCTCTAGATCTTGAGGCATTATTTATAATGTACCCTGTACTTACTAATTTTTTTATGGAGGAAAAAAAAAAAAGAAAAAAAGAAGTAATCTTTTGGTGTAAACCAGACTGCCTTACTACTTTGGATTATTGAAGCAAAGAACTGCTTGGTTTTACCAGAGAACCCAGGCAGCTTTTACTCCTGCATTAGTCAGCGTGGTACGAGTGTTCCCAGTTATTTGACAGAAAGATGGCTGTGCAGCTGCACAATGTGCTATCTGCATTATAACTAGATCTGACTTTGCATACATACATATATGCTAGAGATATACTTCCCTGTGTACTCCCATACAGACTATTTGCAGATCTGTTATTTTCAATTATAGCAGATTTTTTTTTGGTATTTTACAAGATTGCATGCAAGGCAGAATGCTATTTAACCTAACAAAAGATGAAATCAAATTCCTCTCTGCCCTCTCACTGGAGGTTTGATCAGTGAGAGGAGCTTCTCATCCTTCCTGAAGGATCAGCACCAGAATAGGCTGTTCAAGGAGGCAACTAAGTCTATATAGTACTTGCCTGATCCAACCCTTACCCAACTTGCTTACACCTATCCATCTTTGAGGACCAATGAGAGATCTCACAGGCCTCTATCAGAATAGGTTTGTGAATAACTTTGCATATCATTACCTATTCCTACAAGCTTGTTGCAGGGAATTATCAGACAGGCACTCTGTTCCATGTAATGAATAAAATGGAATAAGCTGCACCACTACTCCCTTCACCATAGTATATTACAACTTCATGGAAAAAACGACTGACATTAGTTTACCTGAAATCCTCTTTGCAGACACTTTCTCCATTTTCCTCCACTGGCCTATTTTTATTTTTATTCTTATTGTTATTTTTTTCTCTTAACTGAATAACCTCTAGCTATCAGAAATATCACTTTTGGAACTGGGTATAACATTTTTTGACATCCGCTGTTTTGCTTCGTAGTTATTAGAAATCAGAGTTGGTATTTGTAATTGATAATTCTTTACAGCAAAACACTTAAGCTATGGAAAAGGCATATAGACTGCTAAAATTAACTTCCTCTAAGCACAACTTGTCTTATTTATCAAAATCCTATGGAGTTTCTAGGCTTCACAAGCCTTCTAGAAGTGTCATTTACACCTATGGCCACTTACATAAGGCAGTGCAAATTGTCTCTTCAGAATACATCCACTATACATCAAGTCTTCTGTTTCAGAGATTTGTTGGGAGCTTTTTGTAAGAGGTATTAATCTTTTTATAACTCTAATTTACTGATTTTATGACCAGTGCCTTTTCCAAGTACTGTCTTTAAATGACAAACTCTCAAAAATCTAGTCTTTCCTTTTGTAAACTCTATTTTCTTCTCTACCTTTTTTTAATCCTATTTCAGATGGAAGCTTAATGATAACAACTTTGGAGTCACATACATGGGTGACCTGCAGAAAACTATTACTCTCAGTGTGAGATTTATGAAGAATATAATTCAGTGGGCCATCAACAGCTGGTCCCTTCCTAGCATCTCAGAACTAGAAAGAGCTGACTCCAAATGTTTTTAACTTTTAACATTAAATGTTCACAAGACTTTGTAATTAATTATATATACTGGTTTTCAAGGTTTTGAGTGACCTTTCAAACATTTTGTTCTACAGAAATTAAGAATGTCTATTCTTCTGTATTTTATGCAAAATGGAGACCATTTACATAAATGAAGAATAAGAACATTTAACATTATTGTGAAAAGTAAATGTATAAATATAAGTACATATGCACTCCTATATATATACACAAAAATGTATATAATTCAAGTGTACAATTTTTCTCCTAGCCCTCTGTTTGGCATCATAATTTATAAACCAATTAATCCACTGTAGGTAACAAAAATCCACTCTTCTAGTTAGAGCATCACCCTCCCTACCACTGATGTGCAAACATGCATTTATACAACTTATGCTTCTTGTTTTGAATTATAGAATAATTGAATCATATAGGTTAGAAAAGACCTTTAAGATCACCACTTCCAACCATAAACCTAATGCTGCCAAGTCCACCACTAAACCATGTCCTTAAGTGCCACATCTACATGTTTTTGAAATACCTCCAGGGATGGTGACTCAACCACTTCCCTGGGCAGCCTGTTGCAATGCTTGATAACCTTTCAGTGAAGACATTTATAAAAATAAATTTACTGAAAGAAATATTAAAAATTAAATTATTTAAAATAAATTTTGAAAAATAAAATATTGAAATAAAAGAGACATGAACAGACTTGACGAACGCATTTCAAAATAGAACTCTTGTAGATCTAGATTCAAGTAAAAACAAAATCTTAAAATAAACCAAAAATTTATGGAAATTCTCCAATAATAACACAAATTTTGTCCATTCTGTTACCTAAAGATAACAGAGTTTTTAACCAGGTCTAATATGGTCACTAATGGTGATGCTAATCTTTCATTTAAAATCTCCCTAATTTAGACTTTTCTTCCTGTACAGAACAGATCTCTTAACTTTGTCCTCCATAAAGGAAATAAAGACTGTTCTTTGAGGTAATCTCAGGACTAAGCTCAAGAAGTGGGCCAATGTGAACCTCATGAGGATCAACAAGGAGGAGTGCAGGGTCCTGCACCAGGGTCGGGGCAACTCCCAGTATCAATACAGGCTGGGGGATGAAGGGACTGAGAGCAGCCCTGCCGAGAAAGACGTGGGGGTATTGGTGAATGAAAAGTTGGGCATGAGCTGACAATGTGTGCTCACAGCCCAGAAAGCCAACTGTATCCTGGGCTGCATCAAAAGCAGTGTGGCCAACAGGTCGAGGGAGGTGATTCTGCCCCTCTAGTCTGCTCTGGTGAGACCCCACCTGGAGTATTGTGTCCAGCTCTGGAGCCCCCAGCATAAGAAGGACATGGGCCTGTTGGAGCAAGTCCAGAGAAAGGCCATGAAGATGATCAGAGGGTTGGAACACCTCTCGCATGAAGACAGGCTGAGAGAGTTGGGGTTGTTCAGCCTTGAGAAGAGAAGGCTCTGGGGATACCTTATAGTGGCCTTCCAGTACCTAAAGGGGGCCTACAGAAAAGAAGGGGACAAATGTTTTATCAGGGCCTGTTGCAATAGGACAAGAGGTAAAGGCTTTAAACTAAAAGATGGTAGATTATAAGGAAGAAATTTTTTACAATGAGAGTGGTGAAACGTTGGCACAGGTTGCCCAGAGAGGTGGTGGATGCCCCATCCCTGGAAACAATCAAGGTCAGGCTGGACAGGGCTCTGAGCAACCTGATCCAGTTGAAGATGTCCCTGTTCATTGCAGGGGGGCTGGACTAGATGACCTTTAAAGGTTCCTTTCAACCCAAACTATTCTATGATTATATGACTGTTACATTCTAGTATATCTAGCATAACTTGAAAGCATAACTGATGAACATTAGCAACAGACTCTAGTCAATTACTCCCAAGATCATTGAGCAAGAAGCTTAACGGCGCTGATTAAAATATCCATCTACCAAGTGTTCTTGACAGATGAGCTTAAGAAATGTGCAATAGAAAAGATAACATTAAGAGTGCCTTAAATGGGCCTGCACTTCTAATCAATTTGTCAGTTACAGAACAATATAGAGGCTTAGATCTGTTTATATACAGTTACCTTATTAGAGCCATACGGGATGGATACAGCACGGGTGTGAGAGTTTTTGTGATTACATACATGCACTATGTCTTTGATGAGCTTCGCAATCATTGTGTTCATAAATAACCATTACTTTATTTATTGTGGTAGGAGAGGGTCATGTTTTCTGTCTTTGCACTCTTAAAGCTGCTTTCTAGCAGTATTTTTATAATCTGTGCAGAAGAAGTAAGATATACTTCTCTGGAACCTTTTAATTGTGGCCAATTAAACAGCAGGCCAAAATAGGAGGATTTAAGCTTCAAAATCCACAAGGGATTTGGAATGCACCGAATGTTTCTGGCTTTGTTCCATAGGGTGTGATGACACAAAAGGTTTTATATAAAATCTCACCTTATGCAGCAATTTCAACTCTTTAATCCTTGCTACTGGTTCATTTCTGTAGTTCTCTTCCCAAAATTAATCATCTAGACAAGGTAAGTTCAGGCTGTGACCGAAATATCCAAAAAGCTTTCTACAGTCCACTGTACCCCACAACATTTACAGTTAATGAGGCTAGTATACCAACCTTTATCTTATCAGTATTTGTATGTTTGTAATGAGAGATTTTATATGGTTTTTCACTGGTTTTAATGCTCTAATAGTTTTCTATTTTCTTGCTGTTCAAATAAATTTGATCTCTTCTTCTGTTATTCAAGTTATCATTTTTACTTGCAATTAATTTGTTTTATACTATTAATTTTATTTACACCCAAATTGTTCTAACTGTAAAAAAAATCCTTATATTTGTTTCACGCATCTAAAAACCAGCATTAATCTTGGAGGACTTGAATTCCTTCTTGTGTGGCTTGTTCCTTTTTTTCGAATAACTGGACAACAGGTTCATCTCCTTCTGCATCTTCACTACAATGGACTGTAAAACCCAGTGTGACAATGAAAGTTTTCACTCTCAAATGACAGCATATAGGCATTTTGTAGAAATGTTGATTTGTACAGGCCTTTTCCAGCCTAAAGAAACAAGTTATATGGTTTCATTTGCAAAATTTTTACAAAGTGAATCATAGAACGGCTTGGGTTGGAAGGGACAGTGAGATCACCTAGTTCCAACGCCCCTGCGATGGCCAGGGACACCTTCCACTAGACCAGGCTGCTCAAAGCCCCATCCAACCTGGCCTTGAACACTTCCAGGGATGAGGCATCCACAAATTCCCTGGGCAACCTGTTCCAGTGTCTCGCCACCCTCACTGTAAAAAATTTCCTCCTTATATCTAATCTAAACCTACCCTCTTTCATTTTTAAACCATTACCCAATCAGCCTATCACTATGATGCCTGTGTAAAAAGTCCCTCTCCAACTTTCTTGTAGGCTTCCTTTAAGTACTGGAAGGCTGCTATGAGGTGTCCCTGGAGCCATCTCTTCTCCAGGCTGAATAACCCCAACTCTCAGCTCTGATCAGCTTCGTGGCTGGAGTTGCTGCAACTGGTTTATGTTCTCCATATGTCAGGGGCCCCAAAGCTGGATGCAGTATTCCAGGTGAGGTCTCACCAGAGCAGAGTAGAGGGGCAGAATCACCTCCCTTGACCTGCTGGCCAAGCTGTTTCTGATGTAGCCCAGGATATGGTTGGCTTTCTGGGCTGCGAGCACACATCGTCAGGTCGTGTTGAGCATCTCATCAATCAACAGCCCCAAGTCCTTCTCCTCAGGACCGTCCTCAATCCATTTTCTGCCCAGCCTATATTTGTGCCTGGGATTGCCCCAACCCACGCGCACCTTGGTCCCAGCTTTGCACTTGGCCTTGTTGCACTTCACAAGGTTCGCATAGGCCCACCTCTCAAGCCTGTCAAGGTCCCTCTGGATGGCATCCCTTTCCTCCAACGCGTCGACTGCACCACACAGCTTGACATCGCCGACAAAATTCTGAGGGTGCACTCAATCCCACTGTCCCTGTCATAGACAAAGATGTTAAACAGCGTCGATCCCAATACCGACCCCTGAGGAATGCCACTCATCACTGCTTGCCACTTGGATATCAAACTGCTGACCACAACTCTTTAAGCACAACCATCCAGACAATTCTTTATCCACTGAGTGGTCCATCTGTCAAATCCATGTCTCTCCAATTGAGAGACAAGGATGTCGTGCGGGACAGTGTCAAACGCTTTGTACAAATCCAGTTGAATCTGTTTTCATATTCCAGATTCCACAGAATTCATTATGGTCATAATCACAAAGTAATACATGATAAGAAAGTGATAGACATATGACAGTAAAGAAATATTAGTGAGATCAAGTCTTTATCTCCTACCTTTAACCCCACATACTCATATGTAACCGATACTCAGAGGGCTGCTGCTGCTGAGTCTAGTCACTGTAATGAATTCCTTATTCTCATGCTCTCTTTAAATAAATAACTTTGTAAAAAAGCTCAGTATCTCCTGGTATTGGAAATGAAGTTATATTAAATGCTGGATTTAGGAATGCATTGGGTTTTTGTGTTTTGTTTTGTTTTTTTTAAATATCATTTTAAATTCCTTTACAGAAAAGCGTTGTCCTCTGAGGAGTAATTTCTCACTGCTGCTGATATATCAAAACATGTAATTGACAAAGTAGAAAAAGAATCTTCATTGGGTTCAAGAAAGGAATTCTCCTCGATGGCGCTAGTACTAATGAAGGAAAAAATCCAAAATCGCTGAACAATTTATATTCTATATACTTCTTAGTATACAGCAAATTATCAGCTTAAGGCTTTTGGGATTCCAAATGTAGGTTTGCTAATATTAACAGTGTGTTAAAGCTGTGTTCATACCAAAGTGTTCAGTGATATGTAGTTATATATTTTGTCAGGAACTTCAAATTGGAAGCAAATGTAGTACCCTCATGTATTAAGGCCTGTCATTATTACACTGCCTTAAAATAGAAATTGCTTTGTGAGATACTGTTCTAATCAAAACAAAAAACCCAAGGAAATATTCACATATTTCCTCTGAGGGATCCCACGAGGCAAAATAAGGGAAACATATATGAATGGCTGCACACAGTTTAACTTCTAACAAATATTGCCACTAGTTCTCTACAGCGAAATCTATGAGGCTCTACAACAAAGTTTTCTAGCCAGGTTGACTGTCTTAATAAATCATGAGCTTGTGGGGAAGTGAGAAAGCACTTCAGCATTGAACAGCATGGACATTGGCACCTGGAGTTTTCCAGTACTATAAAACAATTCAAGAACAGAAAATTTCGTTTGACTAGGTAAAGGGAAAGAAACAATTTTTGTATATTTTTAGCTATTGGTAACTCTAAAAGAGTGAGAAAAGATCTGCACAGTAGTTCTCAATTGAGCCATTAGGGAACAGACCAAAGCACAAGAATAACCCTGATTTATAAGATTCTTCAAGTACTATTCCTGAAAATAACAACTTCTACTATGCAGGTCAAGTCTGATAAACAAGTTAATGAGAAGAAAAAAGGCCAAAAAAATGTCTAATGAACATTCTTTAGAAATTAAGCAAATTTTGGTATGTGGTTTTAAGAACATAAATTTAAGCTCCTGTTTTCGAAAATACTGCCTGAGATGGGGAAGGTTGGCAGACAGATTATCTTTATCAAGATTGTCACTGGTGTCTCTTTAAAATGTTCCCTAGTGAACTTTTCTCATGCAAGGCAGTCAAAAAGTGAAATTTGGGAAAGATGACAAAGCAAACGAGGGAGTTGAATCCTCACAGATCAAAATTGAAAGGAAGGTCTGCTGAAGGACTAATGAAGAAAGACACTGTGTCTTGCTCTATTTTTACCACAATAGCTAATCAGAATCCTAAACATGAGAGCAAAATAGTTCATAAATACATGTATGTCTATATCTTCCCTTGCCCCCCAAAATAATGGATTTCCCTATTGAGATGCCTGTTTAGCAATCATAGCAGAAAAGCCACAGACTGCGAATGAATCGTGACTCTTTCTCATGTTTCTATTCCTGTTAGTTTTCTACTACTTTTTATGGACTGGATGTTTACGTACACGCTTTAAATGTGCATTTTCAAAACCAAATCAGGGTAAGACAACATCTGCAAAACAAACAGGCATGAAACATGTGAGTTGTATCAAAGTTAAGGATTATCAAATCAGCATTTGGAGGTTGCTTGAGAGTTTTTCTAAACAATTCCAAGAGCCACAGGGTGTAAGAATACCCACATCAATAGTACGGTCATTCTTTTGACATTGATTTTCAAAATATATGCCAAGCAATTTGCACTGTGTACTGTACAAATGTCAGTCAGAGATAGAAAGATGGCCACAAGGGATGACAGTGATAAAATGTTGCATAGTATCAAAATCCTAGCTTTGGTGGAAGAAAGATCAGCAACAGAAAAGTTAGGATTCTAATAAGGACCAAGGGGATCATAATTAAAGGGGGTAAATTTCACTTTTTCTCCTCCTTACCTCAGCTCATACTACCCCCACAAAGTCTTTGAAATACAGAGTTAGTGACCATATTGAATTAACGACCACTAGCAGTCTCCTAGGTCGCATCTATTCCTCCTTTACATATTTCTGCATATGGAAAGAAACTGTCATGATGCAAAACCACCAAATGGATCTTCCCACATTGTCAATCAGATGGAAATTGATTCTGCTTAAGAATATGACCTTATAAAATATCAATCTTTAGTTGCAATAGGTAAAAAAGATCAAGGTCTTTGGAGATCTAGATTTAAATGCACTTCAGTCTTAGATGCAGTAAATTTGTCTCATGATTTGTAGACATACATGAAGGTACATTTGGTAAAAATTACGGCTCCTGATGAAGAACAAATTAAAACTAGCAAATTACAAATTCATATGGAAAGCAAGACAGAAAAGACATGTTGGTTTTTTTAAAATTTTCAACCCATGCTGTTAGCCTCTAGACAGAACTTTCAGTTTCCCAGATCTGCACTTTAATGAATTTCTGTTTCAATGGAAAGTAGAAATAACAAAAATTATAGTTCTTTCTTGAATAATGCAGTTAGGTATATCCTTACAGTGCCAAGGTTTAACAAACAAAGCAGTAGTTTCCAGTCATATGGTTATTGTATTTCTAAGGTGTACAAACGAATGATTTCAAACATACACACACACTATATATAGAAAGAAGTATCATGCACACATACATAAAAAGAGAATATGCAAATATTTTAAAATATTCTTCAGGTCTTTCCAAGATGCACTGTCAACCCTATTCATAAATATACATATATTTTAGTGTTTACATAAAATTGTATAAATAGAGAAAAGCACACAAATATAAGCATGTATATGTATATACATAAATACAATGTACGTGTACTGACAAGGAAATTCTTTTACCTGTTTGTTTTTTGTTTTTTTTTCATTTTTACAAATATGGAATATTAACCATAAATGGAAAGTTATCTATGGCTGGCATTCCAGTAATTAAACACAAGGAAAATTTTGGTTTAATGAAGACTACAACATGATTGGCCCCTCTGCATTTCCCTTGATATGATAAGATTCCCAATATTTTAGTGAAGGAAGTAAATACAATTTTGACAAATACTGAGTTTCTGGTCATTACTTACCAAGTTCATTGTTTAACTCCATCCTCAGTCTTAAAATTTTGTGCCAATCTTGTAAGGGGAATGAAAGAATAGCCTGGGTTCCCATTTGAAGCAGCAGTCTAACATATACTGCATTCATTGAATGGCCTTAAGATTGGATTTGTGTTTAAATGCAATGCTCTTCAATCCATTCAGGACACTTTGGAGCAGACCACACAGGAAACTATTGGAATATATGATACCTGAAGTCTTGCACAGAACATTTATCAGTACACTCTGACTGTCCAAAGTAGCTCCATGTGTCCTTAACATGGCACTGTAATGGGAATGCTGGGCAGTAAAGGCAGCCCAAGGTCATCGCTAGAAGAGCTCTGAAGCCATCTGCCCCAAGGGCAGGTAGAAATTGAACGAAGCTGTAGCTGAGGCTGTACAGAAGGGTAATATGCAGCCCTGTTGTGGAATCACTTGGAGCTTTTTATCTTCTGAAATGGGTCACATAAGGCTCAGTATAGAAGCTATAACTGCACAGACACCTTGCTGTTTGTGGTGGGACAGTAAGCTTAAGATTTATGAACACCTAAAGCGTTCATAAGAACAGCTTTCTTTGAAGAACACCAAATTTCATTCTCTTCTCAAAAACTGTATGGAAATACATTTCATCTCCTCTTTATAGCCATCTACCATTTACAAATGCAGATATTTACAAAATTTTTGCAATTATTAAATCAATGCAATATATTGACGCAAATCTTTCATATCAGTTTACAAGCCAAGTAAAAGTGTATATATAATGTGTATATATATATATATTGTATACATATATAAAACCAAAAAGTTGCCTTTGTTCTTTATTACATGAATTTTGCTCTGGTAATATTTTCTAAAGTAAATCACATTAGAAAAGTTACTCCTTGCATATGTATCAGAGCCAGTTCTAAATACTTATCTCAGTCTTATGCTAGTTGAAATCCATTCATTCAAGTTGATTTACATTAGTATAAAACTGGTAGAATATGAGCTAGAAAGAAAGAATCAGGTCAACATTTTTTAATCAGAATTTTAATATTCACACAGTCAGTGTGGTATGTAGGTTAACTTCATAACAGCTCCATAAAGTGAATTGATACACAGTACTGTAACATGCCAACATAGCTTTACAATCTATAATTTAAAACTTTTCCTTTGAAACTAGATAAATACAGATTAAGACGATAGACGGAAAGAACCTCATCATCTATCAAGTAAATAAAACTACACATCAATGAACACGCATAGGCATTCTTCTTTGTCACCCTCTGTGCTCTGTGCGAGTAATACATTCTTGTTTAGCTGAGAAACTTCTATAGACTTTTACATTTTTATATATTTCATATATTCCATAGAATAACGTAAATTGGTGTTTAATTATACTGACTATATGCCATAAGAACCATCGCTGTCAATTTCTTTACAGAACAATGAGTTGGTGTTATAATTCTCTAGTGTTTGGTAATCAGAATTCTCCATTTCTCAGAAAAAACCCAAAGTATCAAATACACTAGTTTTGGAGATGATGTTATATAGGTGTTTGTCATATTTTCAAAGCAAAGGGCTACAGCCAACATTTTTTCTTGTGTTTTTCTGTTCTGAAAAATAAAAGTTGTTCTCGACATTGGAATGTATCAAAATCTGATTGATTTTTTTCTTTTTTTGTCAGAAAGGTTGAATACTTTGGTATGGTTTTGATCAATGACAGAATACCTCCCATGCAGAATCCATGTATGGGAGATTAAGTACTGACAGTTTATCTGTTAACTTATGTCAGCATGATTGGTGTGTTCTGGAACTGGGGCAACAAATGAACTCATGAGCATCCTATTGGATGATAAAGAAAAATATATGCAGATGCTTTATCTTCTTTCCACTTTGTTCACTTCTCTTGTTCATGTCCCCTGTTCATGCTTACACGCTCAGCTCCCCCAAAGGGGTCACTCCATATCCAAAATGACCATTCAAATTCAGTATCCATATTTCCAAGGTATTCCTTGCTTTCTTCTTTCAGCATACTTGCCCTCTCACTCTGAAAAAAAGGGTCTTGGTTTGAGTTCTGCTTTTTTCATGACTCATCTCATATTTCAATGCTACATAACCATCATCTCCACCTCTGCTCCCAGTGGGCTTGGTACAGTATATCTCCCCATTTCATCAGTCAGTAGCAGTGGGCATGTACGTGAGAAATTATATTGATGAGCCAAGAGGGAAAGCAGCCTGCTTATCTGACTACCATTTTCTTTTAAGTGGTGAAATAAAGCATTCCAAATGAAGAAAAATAACTTTCTGTGGTTTACCAGGAAATGCTGGCTCTGTCCTTATAATAATTATGTGAGGTACGAAGTTTATAAGGACTGCAGCTAACTATTTTATCAACCTTCCTTTTACAATGTGAGAAGTCTTCCAAGCAGGAGACTAGCTAATCTATTTTGACACTTTTTGCAGGAATCTGTAACACTCATATCCTTTTCCTGCACAATGCTGCAGAGATCCAAAGAAGAACCACTGTCATTGACGTCGGTCTGTTGTCAATTATAACTATTACATATCTGTTTATACCAGACAACCTTTCCTTTCCTTTCAGCTTAGAAAATTAATAATGTATTGGGTGTAAACTGCAAAATTTTGGTAGTGTGGGGTGGTCTGCAGGGGTAGATTCTCTGGGAGGAGGTCAGAGGCTGCCCTGTGCCAGACACAGGTGGTTCCAGCCAGTTTTGAAATGGATCCATCACAGGACACAGGTAATCCCATCAGCAGAGCTGGTGGCACCTCTGTAATAATATATTTAAGAAAACACCAGTGAGGAAGACAAGGAGGGAGCAAAATAGTGAGAAGCAACAGAGGGAACAATGAGGTCAGAGGAGGAGGAAGTGCTTTATGGCGGAGTAAGCACACACCGTGGAGGACTCGAGCTGGACTATAGGAATAGGGTGATAAGGAAAGGTCAGCAGAGTGAAACCAATATGCACTGATAGTTGCCTAGCTGAAGGGACCAAGTGTAACCTGCAGCAGTAATACTGGGGAAGGCGAGGTGTCTGAAGTGAAGTTGAGCCTGGCAGGAGAGGTGTTTTCCTGGAGGAAAGGTGTTTTGTCAAGCGTCTAAATGTTTGTCTATTTGTTTCCTAGTACATGAATCAATAATGCAATGTTTATGTTAACTGGCAAATTTAATTCCCCAAGTCCAGACTGCTTTGCCCATGACAGCAGCTAGTAAGTGATTTCCCTGTCTATTCTGACCCCCAAGATTTCTCTCTTGTTCTTCCTGTTTTCTCCCCCATCCTGCTGCAGCCAGAGGAGTGAGCGAGCAACTGTGTGGGTGCTTGGCTGTTGGCTGGGGCCAATCCACCACAGTCAGATAGCCAAATGGCTATCAAATTAAGGACTTCTGTCCATTATGCACCATGTTGATTGGTTCTAGAATGTTTTAGGTTAAAAGTAACACCATGCCTAGACTTATATATTTTTTATCTCAATACAGCTTTAACAGTAGAATGGCCATTAAAAGTTCCATGATATCCATTTAATTGGAGCACAAGGAGTTAAAACACAGACTAACTTGAAATATTAGACTAAAAAGGAAAAAAACTTGAGTTAGTGAAAGAAATAAAATATAAGCTGCAGTCAGTATTGCCATCAAATCATCAAAAGCATCTGAAGAGACAAACAGCATCAGGTGAGATATAGTTCTCTAATGAAAACCAAATGTCAAAAACATATGACATTTCATCACATTCTTTCAAAAAATCTGCTAGAAAGAGCTACAGCACAAATCACCATCTGTTGAAACATCCATGACATCAAAATTCAGTCTTTTGATAATGACTTTTCAATATCATCTTTTGAAAAGCAACTTGGCCATTATTGTACTTTAAACTCAATTAAATACTATGCAATTCTTTAGTGTCCTTGTTAGGTTTACACAGTAAAAATTGTTCTTCTGTTTTGCCTGTTTTTCAAAATAGGCTTAGCAAAGATAATCTCCCACACTGCTTTGCTAAGCTAAAGACTTGGATTTTTTATTGTCAGGGATATACAGTGCCTTTAAATACATATTTCAAAAACCACAAGCACTGATATAAAGGTAAACAAAACTTCATTAGTGCCTACATCCTTGAAATAGCTGGTATTTAAGACCATAAACAAATGGTCTTAAAGTCCTACCTGCATTATAATATTTAACAATAAGAAACAAATATAGCTTATATCATTTATTCAGGGAAATGACTCTTATTCCCAGTGTAGATGAGTCTCTTCCAATGTTGGTTGTTATTTGACTGAATAGAAAAATTTAATAAAGTTTCAGTGTTAATTTTAGTAGAAACTTAATTTCCACCTTTGTCAGACTTTATAGATGTCCTGGTTTGAGCTAAAACAGGACCAATTTGGTTCAGTAACTTTATTATTTAGCTAGGCCTCTTCTAACTGCTGAAATTGGTAGCATATTTTGCAGAAACTGTTCACTCTCAGAGTGGTAAGACCTGTGTTTATAGTTGATGCCAAGGAATGGGATGCAGAGAGGCTCTTGCTTATCCTTGTTGCTATAACAACCAAGGGCAGCTAACTCTGTTATTTGCCTCATTGAAGAGTCGGAAGCAGAAAAGTGTAGAGGGGTCACACCTGCAGGGAGGAGGGAACAGGACAGGTGACCCAAAACTGACCAACAAGGATATTCCATCCCATCTGCCTCATGCTCAGTATAAAAGCTGAGGAATCAAAGAGTCAGCCCTTTTTAACTCAATGGTAAAGAGGAGGGCTCTGTTCGTCTGCCTTTGGTCCCAATCCTGAATCCAGATCCGGAATCCAGTTCCTGACTGTCAGTGAGTCCAGTCTGGGACTTCCCCAGTGCCTGCTGGTGACGTGATTGTCATCCTGGGAGCTTGGTAGGGTTTTGTATATATTTCATTATTTTCTTTTTATTATTTTATTATTAATATTTCATTAAAGTAGTTCAGTTCCTTCTAAACTCTTAAGTCTCTCTCTTTTTCTTTCTCTCCTGCCTCCCTTCGGAAGGAGAGCAGAAAAGAGAGAGCATCTGTCGTTCCACCTGATTGGGCCAATCTGGCCCAAACCACAACAGAACTAATGAATTTAATGTTCTTCAGGTTTTTAGAATCATAGAATCATAGAATAGTTTGTGTCCAACCTGACCTTGAATGTTTCCAGGGATGGGGCATCTACCACCTCTCTGGGCAACCTGTGCCAGCATATTATCAGCCTCACTGTAAAAGAAACTCGTCCTTATACCTAGTCTAAATCTTCCCTCTTGTAGTTTAAAGCCATTACCCCTTGTCTTCTTGCAACAGGCCCTGCTAAAACATTTGTCCCCATCTTTTCTGTAGGTCCCCTTTAGGTACTGGAAGGCCACAATAAAGTTGCCAGAGCCTTCTCTTCTCAAGGCTGAACAACGGTCTCAGCCTGTCCTCATGTGAGAGGTGTTCCAACCCTCTGATAATTTTTGTGGCCCTCTGGATTCTCTCCAACAGGTCCATGTCTTTCCTGTGCTGATTGCTCCAGAGCTGGACACAATACTCCAGGTGGGGTCTCACCAGAGCAGACTAGAGGGGCAGAATCACCTCCCTCGACCTGTTGGCCACACTGCTTTTGATGCAGCCCAGGATACAGTTGGCTTTCTGGGCTGTGAGCACACATTGTCGGCTCATGCCCAACTTTTCATTCACCAATACCCCCACCTCTTTCTCAGCAGGGCTGCTCTCAGTCCCTTCATCCCCCAGCCTGTATTGATACTGGGAGTTGCCCCGACCCTGGTGCAGGACCCTGCACTCCTCCTTGTTGATCCTCATGAGGTTCACATGGGCCCACTTCTTGAGCTTGTCCAGGTCCCTCTAGATAGCATCCCATCCCTCAGGCCTGTCAACCGCACCACTCAGCTTGATGTCATCTGCAAACTTGCTAAGGGTGCACTTGATCCCACTATGTCATTGATGAAGATATTAAACAGTGCTGGTCCCACTACGGAGCCCTGAGGGACACGAATTGTCACCAATTCCCATCTGGACATTGAGCTGTTGACCACTACCTTCTGGATGTGACCATCCAACCAATTCCTCATCCACTGAACACTACACCCACCAAATCCATATCTCTCCAATTTAGAGAGAATGGTGTTCTGGGAGACAGTGTCAAAGGCCTTTACAGAAATCCAGACAGATGACATCATAGAAGGCCTCTAGGTTGGTCAGTCAAGACTTACCCTTGATGAAGACATGCTGGCTGTCTTGAATCACCTCCCGGTCCTCCATGTGCCTTAGCATAGCTTCCAGGAGGATCTGTTCCACGATCTTCCCAGACACAGAGGTGAGGCAGACAGGTCAGTAGATTGCCTGTTATCATTCACTTTTGAGCATTTCTATGCACAAACCTGCTGTACAAGCAAGCTTAATACATATTTTTTAGCTGAGTTTGCACGATTCTGTTGCAACTTTGCTGCTTTCAGACAGTATGGTCTGATTTCTTCTAGCAGCAAACCCACTTGTATAGGCAAGTTCTCTGTCAATCAAATTCTATTGCACATCTTGGAAGACATCTTTTCATTGCAGCTTTATCTTCTGGAACACATTGCACCTCTTATTTGTGTGCAGGGGGCGCAGGACAGACCATGTAAAGCTGTATTGGGTCTGGCTGCGACGGACTTAACTTTCCCCATAGCCACCCTCATAGTGCTGTGCTTTGCATTTCTAGCAAGAAAGGTGTTGATGACACACCAGTGTTTTGGTTACTGCTGAGCAGTGCTCCCACAGCATCAAGGCCATCTCTCCAACATCCCCCTCACCCTCAAAGGCCAGTAAGCTGGAGGCAGGCAAAAGGTTGGGAGGGGACAAACCAGAACAGCTGAGCAAAGACGTAATCCATGCCATATGATGTTGTGCCCAGCAGTAAAACCTAAGAGAAAGGAGGAGAGGGAAGGGAGGCATTTATTAAGGTGTTTGTCTTCCAGAGCAACCGCTACGCATACTGAGGCCCTACTTCCCAGACAGTGGCTGGACATCGCCTGTTGATAGGAAGTAGAAAATAAATCTTTTTGTTTGTTTTCCTTTGCTTCCATATGCAGCCTTTGCTTTTTCTTTATTAAGCTGCCTTTATCTCGACCCACGAGTTCTTGTACATCTCATTTTCTTTCCCCTTGTCCTGCTGGGGAGGGGAGTGATAGAGCAGCTGGGTGAGCACCTGGTGGCCAACCAAGGTCAACCAACCACAAAGACCATACTATCCCCCCTTCATTGTGTGCAGGGAGGCCAGGGCATACCATATAAGGTTGCATGTGCCTACCCCTGGTCCATGGCAGATGCTGTCTCTGCTCCTGCACAGTGAAGGAAGACAGCAGCTAACATGTAGTCAAGGGGCTGCCATGCCTCGCAGACCCAAGGAACATGACTGATGGTGATTGTTGGTGAGCAGCTGAAAGAAAGACGCTGGCATCTGCAGGAAACCATTGAGCATCTGGTGAATACTCCAGTGCCACTGCCCATCCAAAGCTCTGCTGAGGAACCATGTGTGAAGTCATTTCCTCACTAGAGGGCTGGAGAAAAGACAGAGCCTGCTGGAGCTTTGCTGGCACAAGCCCAGCAAAATGAAATCTCACAAAAGGAGGCTAAGGAGCTTCAGGCCTAGCTGGCTGCAGACAACCAGGGCTCATATTTTGTAAGCATCCTTAGCTGAAGGTGTGAGAAGTTAGAGGTGCATCTTATGGAGATGATGGATGAAAACACTAGACCGGCTGAAGAAAATTCTCACCTCTGTGGGCAGATGCACAGGGCAGAAAAGGTCCAGCTGTCTTCAGACATGACTGGAAGATGCAGAGTGCAAACAGAAAGCCATGAGAATAACGGCAGAAAGTGCTGAGAGAGAAGTAAAAAGGGACCACAGAGAAGCCATGCAACTGTTTCAAGCCCAGGTGAGTGAACTGGACAATTGGTTTTAGAGCCACTCAGAGTAGATTGGGCAGAGGACAGTCCTGAGTCCTGCATTCTTTCAGAGGAAGACACTGCAAGTGAGACAGAAGAACCAGTAGCAGACAGTCTGTCGTCCTGCAGGCTCTGGGACAGCAAACGGGAAAGCTTCAAACATTCATAGCTCAATACAGCTATGATCCTTTTGATGGTCTCAGTGAACAGCCCAGACTAGAGTTTCCTCTAACTGCTGGACAATATGTTTATGTCTTTGGACAGGTGGATGGAGATGGTTGGTCTGTGGGAGAGCTGGCAGACAGCACAAGAGGATTCATCCCCTCTAATTTTGCCAAAGAAGATTCAGATGATGACCTGGAAAATAAGAACTGGAATGATCCTCATTATTATGTTTTCTGCCTCTTACCTATTTTGGAGGAAGATGAAGAGGATCTAGATGTGGGTATTGGGGACTAAAAAGCTCATATAAATGTAGCCTATGCAAACTTCCAGAATATCTACAGAACTGAATTTGTATTTAAAAGTGGGGGATTTTTAGACTTTTAGATTTTGTCAAATGGAGGGCAGCACAGGCCTCCAACAGGCCCTAGCAAAGCCTGGATGAGGCCCTGGGTCTCTCTGGAGGGTAATTAGGGCCCTGCAAAGGCCCCTGCAGACCCCAGCTACAGTTCTGGGGCATCCTGGGGGGTAATTAGGGCTCTGCACAGGCCCCTGCAGAGTGCATCAAAGGCTCCTGGGGCTTTCTGGAGAGCAGCTCTGCCACGTCAGAGCATCACTGCTGTTGGCAACGATGAGGACCCTGCTGTCAGGGATGGTGGCAGTGCATGTTCTCGCCATGGGGAGCAGAGAGCAAAGAGAAGCAAAACAGTGTGTTGCATTGCCCGAGGGACCGTCTGCACATGCATTGGTCACATGCCAGGAAAAGATGTTTGTGGGGCGTCTCGAACCCACTGCAGGGTGCCTCTGCATTCGCACCCTGTAAAAAAGCTGAATGAATGGGCTGGGCTTGGCTAGAGCTTTCCAGAGTGTCCTTGCACCCTTTCCCCAGCCCAAACCAGCCCTGCAGGTCTTTTGGCTCAGAGATGTTTCTGCTGGCTTCCTGTGAGCGTTGCCCATTAAAGCACTTCTGAGTGTGAAGCATGATGCCTGGCCGTACAACTGCTAATGGAGCACACCTCGTGTGCACATGTGCGCACGTGCAATTGCTGCTCACACACAAAGCACCCAGAGGAGCACATGCTTGAGGACATCCCCTGTGCTGGTTGCTTGCGCTCCTTGGGAGGAGTTCACTCGCTGTTTCTTCCACAGGCTCCTTTTTTTTCCAAAAAAGGGAGCACCCTGGTCTCGCCCTGTTGCTCCTCTTAGAAAATAAAGAACACCTAGGCTTTCCTCCTTCCTGGACCATTGCAGAGCATAATCCCATGTGGCCACTTTCCACGATCCTTGCTCGGCCTGCCAGCTTCATCTCCAGCCCTGGGGAGGTGATGGAGCATGACATGTCCAGTATGACATGTTTTCTTTTGTTTTCAGTTGTGCAGAGCTGCAATCAAACTCTTCTCTACAAAATTTTTAGAAAAAAGACTCAGAAAGTATTATTGCATGCCTCTTATGTCTTTTGAGCACCAGGAGGGAGTTGTAATAGTCTCAAACTCTTTCCTTTGATTCTGTTTTTTGAGGCTCCACTTTTCTGTACAAAAAAGAAATTATCTTAATCAATGCCACAGTTACCTCTTAGATATTTTCCATTTCTCCTTCTGTCATTTGAAGAGGATCGATTGTTGATTTATGTTTTTCCTTTCTATTCTGGACCATATATCTTCTACTTTTGTGATTTTGACTGTAATAGAATCAATCTTCAAATCCACAGTTTCACAACTGAGTAGTAGGTTTTAGAGATTTTTTTTTTTTTTTTTAGGTTGACAAGAGAGGTGAATTTATTGTAAAAGTTTCTTCTGCTCTGCTAAATTAATAGCAATGTGAAAGTCAGGCTTCTTGACTTCGCACATTCCTTCCTAAGAGGAATTTCATACACACTCGTATAATGAGGAGGCCTCTAAGTAAAACACATTGACTCAGATGCTCAGATTCACCTCCAGGATAGCTAGAATTCCTAATGCATGTGCACACATGGCCAAAAGTCTGGCTCTAATTATAGGTGAACTATGTGCTTGCTTACGGGAGCCAAATGCAGTTACATTTTGTTTAGTTGCTCTGGCTGGGAAACTAAAAGTCAGGTTGATTGCCACTTTTGCTGTGGCTGAAGAGAGACACTGGCCACAGCCACTGCTTAGGATGGCCCCAGCAACAGGCATGGGAATAAGGAACAGAGAGCTCATCTCTGCTGAAATTTCTTCCCAGCACCATTTCATTTTCTCATATGAGCTGAGACAAACTGTATGAGGTTCAACAAGGCCAAGTGCCACATCCTGCACTTGGGTCACAACAAACCCATGCAATGTTGCAGGCCTGGGGAAGAGTGACTGGAAAGCTGCCTGATGGAAGAGGACCTCAGGGTGTTGGTTCACAGCTGGCTGAATATGAGCCAGCAGTATGCCCAGGTGGCCAAGACAGCCAATATCATCCTGGCTTGTATCAGAAATAATATGGCCAGCAGGACTAGGGAAGTGATTATCCCCCTATACATGGCACTGGTATGGCCCCACTTTGAGTACTGTGTTCAGTTTTGGGCCCCTTGCTACAGGAAAGACATTGAGGTGCTGGAGCGTGTCCAGAGAAGAGCAATAAAGCTGGTAAAGGGTCCAGAGCACAAGTCTTATGAGGAACGGCTGAAGAAACTGGGGTTGTTTAACCTGGAGAAAAAGAGGCTCAGGGGAGACTTCATCACTCTCTAGAACTACCTGAAAGGAGGTTGTACCGAGGTGGGTGTCAGTCTCTTGTCCCAAGTAACAAATGATAGGACAAGAGGAAATGGCCTCAAGTTGTGCTAGGGGAGGTTTAGATTGGATATCAAGAAAAAATTTCTTCACAGAAAGGGTTATCAAGCATTGGAACAGGCTGCCCAGGGAAGTGGTTGAGTCACCATCCCTGGAGGTATTTAAAAGATGTGTAGATGTGGTGCTGAGGGACATGGTTTAATGGTGGACTTGGCAGTGCTAGATTAATGGTTGGACTTGGTCATCTTAAAGGTCTTTTCAAACCTAAACTATTCTAGGATACTATGATTCTGTATCAGCCTTTCCCAAGATCATCCTGTCTTGGGGAGCTGGGAAAGTGAGCTCAGATACATTATTGTTTGGACAACAAAATACAAGACCTGAGACAGTTGTGTAAGTACGAACGTGCATAGTTTTCTGGTTATTTTGAGAGGGAAAATTCTGCTATTCTGGAAGCACTTGAAAGCAGAGCTTCCTATAATCATTTTTTTAATTTAGAGTCACCGTGGCACAATATATTCCTGCTGCTCTGTTAGTGTGATTCTGGACCATGCATCACAAAAAGAAGATTGGCTGTATTAGGTGACTCTGCAAAACTTACAGAATTTCTACATATTTGACATGTCTCTTTAAGTAGGATACTCTTCGCAGAGAAAAAAAAAATCATGCTCTGATCAACAGTATTGAATGCATTACATTTATTTAGTATAAATATTAGGTAGGGGTACAGGTTGTAGAATGTAATTAAATGTATTTCATATGCATTAGTTAAAGAAAATAATTTCAAAAATAATGTGTAGTATATATTTGCATGAACCTAAGGATAACTACAGGGTCATTCAGTGGCATTCTATCATACACTGCAATTAAAGATTGGAACAATTGAAATAATTGAAAGAAGAGGAAGAATTTAAGTGGTCTGGAATATTCTCTGATGTTACTTCTTATTATTGTAATGTGATATTTAGCAAAGACTGATTCAAAGCTGACCCAATTTCAAATAGAATAACCAGTATAATTTTTATTTTCTTGGTGAAATAGTCTCATTAAACACTGTTGAGTTTAACATTCCACAAAAAGTGATGAATTCTTCTGAAATTCACCAATTCTATCCTAAAACGAGTATTCATTTAAAAGTAAGAAAAAAGCATACCTATTCTAAGCTCAGACTAGATTAGATATTCAACACACCCTTTGGAGCACTGACATGAGTGATACATTGCCATATGCCTCAAGATCCTCTCTTCAGAGAGCCCTGAGAAACTGGGATGAGCACTATATGCGCAGCATGTAGCTTCATTCTTTACCTGTAAAACATTAGCTTGGCTTGCAGGTACAGAGAGAGGGAAATATAAAACATGATATCTAAATACAGTTTGGGATTTAATTGAGATGTACTGATTGGGGTTACTAAGTTGTCATATCATATAACCTCAAAGCTTTGTGATGTGAGTAATACATCTTGACTTAATGTATGAGAGAAAAAAAATATCTGTGATTATCTGAAAAAATTACCTTTGTAAGTTATTTCTGGGCAGATAGCTTCAGTCTCAAATATTTGGAAGGCATTTTAGTGTGTTCTCAGATGGCATGAAATAGCCAAATTCTATGGCAGAGATCTAAGATACACACATTAGGACATTATCCTTTTCTTTTCCAAAGCAGGGTATGATTATGCTCAAGGGAGTAACTGGCTGATGTGGATAAAGTAGACCAACTTGAGTTCTTCAGGCAGTCTGTGTTCTTCACATTGGCAGCCAAGTGCCCTCCCTGGGCACAAGATGGAAAACTTTGCAAACTTTCTTCTGGATTCCTGATAAGTGACTCCACTACCTGCTAAAAAAACCTCATAACTAGTTTCTCTGTTGTCCTACCTATGTATTTATGTTTTAGATTATTCTGTGCTGATTGCGACTGTATGTGCCTTCTCAGCAGATAAGCAGACAAGTCTTGTCTTCTCAGCCATAAATTTCTAATGGAAAATAAACTTTCCCCCCTTCAAAAAAACCAGAAGTCATATTTGGCCTGCAGTTTACCATGCTTTCCTCTGATAAAATATGTTGGAAAACCTGATATTGAGCCAAGAAATCTACACTTACGCATGTATTATAAAAACAACATTTTATATGTATATAGAATACCCGTAGGCACCGAAGAACCTTTCACCCATGGTCACAATCAAGACACAATCCTGGTGCTCTTGTCTTTTTTAATTACCAGTAGACTATGATGCAACTTGTTATCCGTAATATTGTGATTTATACTTCTGTTTTCAATTTTAACAATACATATAAGGTCACAAGATAAATATAAACATCAACACATATATAGCTCATTTTATTTTCATTTTTTAATACAAAAAATGATTTTTTATAATATAATATTTACTCAAAATATTTAATTCTGCCCAATTCACTAAGCCCATTTATACAGCAAAAATTCCATATTCCACTTATTCGTACACTCTTCTTTATATTATTCCCCTCAGGAAAAGCCTCAGAAAGTAGATAGGCTTTGCAGCATAACTCGTATATCAAACAATAGAAGCTCCAAAATGTTGAGGGAGAAAGTGAATCTCATTGTTAAAGGTGCTGGTTGAGTGCTGACGGCTGTTGTTTCCATGAGTGAATTCGGAGGGAAAATAAAGAAAAAAAGGGGAAAAAAAAAACCCAAACCAAAAAACTCCTCCCTTCTTGTGCATATGAAATGGAAAGTGAAGAAGTGATCTTTAAAATGGCTTGAAAATTCCAGATCTTTTAGTGTTCCAGAAATGAATGCCAGTATCTTGAATTAAACTATGGAATGAAAGCAAGTCAGCAGAGACTAAGTCACAAGGATTACTCTACAATTTTAGTTTAATGAAACAAGCTCTAGAGTCTTAAAAAAAAAAAAAAAGCCCAGAATGCTGTTGTTATATATTTTTCTGTTTCTTTAACTTTGAAACCCTTTATACCATCTGTCATCATTTTTCAGAAACAAGAGCAGGATCAGCCATCTGAAAAGAATTCTTGTTGCACTACGTTTGGTTTACTTTTATGAATAATGTCAGTCAGTGACGAGCCATATACACTAATAAATACTATTTGTGTACTTGTGTGTAGTACACAACATTATTAATATCCATGTTTTTGTGAAATATGAAGTTCAGCACGTGTAGGAGTATCCCACTCAGATCTGTGTCATGCCTCAGGAGCAGATTTTCTCACTGGTCTATTGATTTGCCAATTATTTAGCCAGACATAGGAAATATCTAAATGTGCTTGACAAGTGTTTCCAGGGAGGTGAGGATTATCAAGAACCCGGAGGGCAAAATATCAGTACTATTTCCTTGTAGTTTCATGACAAAGAAGTAACACTGAAGGAGATTACTTGAATTTGAACAGGCGTTAACAAACCCCAAACAAGGGTGTGAGAGTAGAGATTAGTGCCAGGACTTGCCCTCTCAACAGAAGTGCTGACCTTTAAGACTGCAGTTCAGTATTCTTGCAGTATCCAACATCCTGTGACATTTATTCAGTATGTTCAAAGGGTGACAACTGCAGTTGAGCTTGGCAGCTAGCAATAAGGTCTGTATGAGCAGAATTTCTTCCAGAGGCTAAAATGTGCCATATATGTTCCTTGGTAGCAGCATGGTGACACAAGAAGCCCTTGAGGAGTTCTTATCTCCCTCTTCATCCCACCCTAGTTAAGGCTATTAATAACTCATTTTCTATAATTTCATAGACTCACCTTTATATTTAGAAGAGCACCTCTGCCAAGTTAAAGATCTTTGCAGACAGGCAAGCAGACATAGGAAAGGGTTTTAGTGGAGAAAGTATGTGAAAGACGAAGAAAGTTTAATGTCCAACACATTTTTTTCCTTTTTTCCTAAAGCCAGGTTTAGCAATTTTAATTTCTTTTGTCTGCTTAGCTGGGTACTTAATGGGGAAAGGAAAAGAGCAACTGTATGGAGAAGGATAGGAAAAGGCATAGCCTGGAGATAATTTTTGCTTGATCAACAACAGCTATAATAATCATTTCTTTAGCCCTTTGCATCCTCAGTCATTCAGAGCAAGGAATGTCTAGCACCTCATAAGAAGGAAGCGCATTCAGACCATGACAATAAACAGCTGATGCTTGCAGCTGTCTTCAGTGAGTCTATTCATGTGATAACAGATCAATAGTTCACATAAGGGTTGTATAACAGGCTTACATGACTGCCTATAAAAGCAGAAAGAAACCCTGCTCATTGCTAGGGGAGAAGGGTATAAGAATGAGTAGTGCTAATGAGTAGGAAGGGAGACTGAACTCATACACTTTACAAATAGTGACCCAGATCATAGTGGTGATAATGAATGCCATTGAAAAAATAAGTAATGCATTGGTACAGCAGGAGAAAGAAATCCATATTGCTGCTACTTATGCTATACCTGTCGTGTGGGTAAAAACAGCAAAGAACTTCTGTTTTGCAAGGCTGCTAGCCTAGCAACTTTACCGAGTACTAAATTTCAAAGGAAAAAAATAGCATTTTATTACTTCACTTATCTTCTCCCTGTGGTATAAATTGCCAAAGAGTTACCTGGGGTTTCAGCTGCCCAGTTTCTATTGACTTTAATGACAAAAGCATGGCTAAAACCCTATGCATCTCTATAAAAATTTACCCCATGTGTTGTTCTCATCATATCTGCTTAGTTTACTGACAAAAACAAGTTGTTATTACTGTCAGTTCAGCACAGCCAATATAACTGTTAAAGAGCAAACTGAATTGCACTCTGCCTCACATATTATTGACAAAATTGTCAGCCAGCTTTTGATTCCAGAGACTTTACTGCTAGTGATGATTAGTGTTGTGCACAGCTAAATGACCAAACAGCTTAGTTTGTTCTGGATGAAGCCCCAAAAGTTCAAATGGTTCTCTGAACCTTTTCCAAATCCCATGATTCTGCAAAACTGAGCTGGCATTCTTGTGAGCACTGTGGGCCCAGATACCTTACAAGGCTGCTAGCACTTCATGTTGCAGGTCAGTTGGAAAACACCGTGGTAATCACTTTTATCAGAGTCATTCTGACTCTGCTGTCAGTATTGTTTGCAGCAAGGATGTGAAGAGGTTCACAAGCATGGAATTGATATCAAAACATGTATATGTAATATTTATTAATGAAAAATGAATTTTGTTTGATCTGCAATAGAAGCATTGTCCCTAACAAAGTCATAGAGAGAGTCCTCGGAAGCAGCAGGAACATACTCAATTCATGGGAAGTGTGGGCATGAGAATGGGCAGGGAGTCAATAAGGTACCTCTGTAAGTTTTCTCTACTACAATTGAGTAGTCTGATGGCTAATGGGCTATAAAGGACATCCCCACAGTCCTCATTAAGGCTTTTTGACTTAGTAAAATGGTCTTTTCCCCATATCTCATCCTCCTGACTGATAAAGATGTTTTTTCTGGGACCTCAGAACTAGAGCGTTAACTCTATATCCACCAACAGTGCTCTGTGGAAATAACAATACGATGACGCTTTCTTGCTGATAGCTCACATGTTGTTAAAACAAAATTAAAAAAAATGAGGGAGTTTGTCTGAATGTCTAAAATCTCAAAGCATTTACGTATATACACTTCATAAAAGTACAATGAAAAAAACTAGTATTGACCCAATTTTACCAAGCCAGCTTTCAATCCAGATCAAAATTAAGAGCAATAAATTATATAGGCAGTGAGCTTCCCTGTCTCATTTTGAAATTTGTACTTGTTCTTTTATATTGCTACTAGATAGTGTGACAGAAATGTCTGGAACAGGAAGACTACCTTAAAAAATCAACCTTAAAGATCAGACTGCACTTTAAACCTACGTCTGTCATGAGTCTTGTAATGCCTAACAAGGAAATACAGAGCTAGCAACACAGCCACAACATCTAAAAGAAATTAAAATTGTCACCTTAACATTTGTGTTTGCTTTTATGATGTTGTATGTGTGTGTTTGTGCAGTACGGGCAGAGAAGTTGTTTAAAACAAGTTATGCAAAAAAGCCCTTCTTTTTTCTTCCTAAGATCTCATAATTATGAAAGAGAAAAAAATGACAAATGAGATTGATGGGGAATGAGAAAGGAAAGAGCTACGTGCTCAAACACAGTGATATGCACTGTTACATGTACAGCTTGACAGTTATTTGTTTTTATTTTAATTAGATTTTTTTGTTAAAATATTCTGTCATCAGAGGAGATGCAAATCATGGGTGTTGTCAGAAGACAACAGGGAAGTCAAGAAAGGAAGGCCAGGGCAAACACAGTGCACTAAGAGATGTTTCTAACGTGGAAGGCAGGATGAGATTGCCTTTGGAAAAAGACAACAAGATGAGGGAACAGCAGCACAACTGTTCTCCCCAGGCCTGATGGTAATGTCAGTAGGGTGATTCACATCAAAAAGCTCAGAGGAGTCTTCCTCCTTTACTGTTTGTTTTACACATGCTATTTTTTCTGAAGTTCCTGCCAAATCCCCTACTTGTTTTTTCAGACTTTCCTATGCCTAAAATAGACCCACTCTGAGCCAGATTTTCCCAAGCTTTTTTGGAGGTGTGCAACAGCGGAGGTATGAAATCCACTTAAGCATCAGGCGAGATCACGCAACCAGGTTTCAAGATGGTCCCTGGGATAGCACCCAGTACATACGACTGGATGTCCAGTGGGCTGCAATGAGTCTTATAAACAGACAGATTCTGAGGAAATTTCTTTCTGCCTTTCCGTGGCCTCCAAGTGAATTGCAGCCTTCTGTTGCCTTTGCTCAAGTGACATCACCCATCCCTCCAGAAACAATGTTTGTCCATATTTATTCCTTTAGCTACTAGCAATTCAGATCACGTCTGTCTTTTTATACTAATTATGTCAGCTTTCAACAAGGAAATCTGGCCTTCTGTTCCTTTCTCCTGTAAAAATAAATAAATACATAAATATATCTTGGAAAATGTTGTGCAAAGATGGACCTGAAGTTAACGGAGGATGAAGTACTTGAAAATGCAGGTCTACAACATAACGTACCTTATCAAAATCTATTTCTTGAGCTAGAGCTTCAATTTAATGAGCATGCTAACATTTCAGCAGTCATTATACATTGAAAAAAGTTTCCAATAATTAAGGATAATTGGCAATGGAAATAAAATGAACAGATGATAATGGTTCTGCAGCAGACTTCAGCAGCTTGCTCTTTCAGCATGCATTGGGTAAGACAGCAGAGGCAAAGGTTTTTTAAGTGGCAATCCAAACTGGTCAACTGTGTCTTGATTGTTATTCACCTAAATTTTTATACTCCGTGCTTCTGCCTCCATTTTTCAGTCACTTTGCAAGTTGTTGTTCTTTCCTCTTTTTTTTTTTCCCTGGGCTGCCCATAACATAATATTCCAGGGTTAATTACCAGCCAAATTAGGTCTATATTTAATGATTATACAGTGTCACAATCTAGGCTTCTATTAGCTTTCCCTCTAATGTCATCACACATAAAACAAGTCACTTTCAGCACCCTGACTAACCTGTAGTGCCAGCTTTTATTAGGTTTTCAGATGAAATAGCTTTAATATATAATAATGTTGTTGAATACTTAGGGATTTTAATAGTCTGCACAGCATTTTCCACAGCTTACTGACTCTTTTTTATGGTAGAGCAGAAGAAGAACAGGAGGGATCTTCGTAACATTAAACACTTTGTATCATGGCTGGGCCTACTAGCTCCACTGTGGTTAAAGTATTTCCACAATATTACCTTCCATTTTCATTAATTTAAATCTTGGTTGTTAAAAGTTTGTTGTAGAATTGAAAAGGAATACCAAAAAGGACAAATTCAAGGACTGGAATAACAACATTTACAGTATTTTTTTTGAAACTAAGGTATTCACTCACCCTTAAATCTCCCTTATGATGCTACCTATTGGAAAATGGTGCTTTTATTAAAAAAAGAGATGCTTCTTTTTTCTTCAACCTCAGAAACTGTGTATCTGGACATCGTTCTCTATTCCATCCTGCTGTCAATCAAAATGACTCCAAAGAAATCCCACAGTTACACATACATACAGCAAAAATAATGAATTATCTGATCTGTTCATAATGTTCCCAATCTAAAAATCACAGAAGCCTCTTCCTAATTTCAGAGGGAATTTGAAAGATGGTAATTTGGGAATATCACTTTGTTGTTGAGTAAAAAAGCTTCAAATTACTTGTGCAGGTCATTAAAAAAGCAGCAAGAGAGCTTTGAAATTGCAAGGCATCATTACGTGTCTAAATATACTACCTCTGTTACAAAAAATGAATTTAGAAATTCTAGAGAGAGTTTTCCATTTTTTAATTGAAAGTCTTTTTTTTATTTGCATCAATTTGTAAAGCCAGGAACTTTAACTACCTTGAGACCCCTGCACAAAACTCAGAAAGAGAAAAATGTGTTTTCTG
The DNA here is from genome assembly GCA_008921705.1 of Burhinus oedicnemus. NCBI lineage: Eukaryota > Metazoa > Chordata > Aves > Charadriiformes > Burhinidae > Burhinus > Burhinus oedicnemus. The sequence goes on from VFFE01007518.1 coordinate 125,185, forward strand.
TTCATAATTATGTCATAGTCCTAAAGTCCAGACTCATGAGCCCCAACAGGGATAGCAAATTCAATGAATCTCCATTTCTGAAAAGGGTAAATCTTCCCCAGCACAGTAGAGATTCAATAGCCAGTTTAAAGTAGCTTTTAGCCCTCGAATGTTGACACTAGGACCGGATCATTTCTGCTTGGCCAGTTGTAGACACATTATTGAAATGGGAATTTTTGTATTTCAGAGAAGAAGAAAACAAGTATTTGGGAGATTTCATGTTTTAAATATAACTATTTTAGTCTGCTTGAAGGGATTGCCTGTGGAATAAACAAACTGTTGAGTAGTGCAGAGGAGAAGCTGTGAAAACTGAGCGATAGACACATTAATTTTGGTCTCGTTAATTCATTGTTGCCTTTTAATAATCTCACTACCTATATGGTAAACTGTGAATCATATTTCAACCTGTAATGATTTTGAAGGAGGATTTCATTTTGGTGAAGCTGGATACTGGAATTATGCATGAGAGATTTCCTCACCAGCTTAACCAAACATCAAACAGTAATAAAAGAATAGAAGTTCTGGTTTCTATTTCAGGGAAATGAGGATATACAGTGGAAAATTATGCATCGTGTGGTTCAATGTGGGAACATAAAAGTATAATCAAAAAATTTCTGTTTAATAGTTATCTATATAAATAAGCATGAAGTATTAGGTATACAAGTACACAAATATTTGTTTTTTGTTGGTCATTTCAAGTTAAATCCTGCAGCTTTCTCTAGAGCTATTTTATGTATGGGTTCCAAATGAATTCTCTGTCTGTGAGATTTTTCTTAAACACACAGTTTATGGGTTGAGCAAAAAGAAAAAAAAAAGAAAAAAAAGAACCAATCCTTTGTTAATTGGAGCTATTCACCCTTGAGCAGTTTGGAGAATTGGCTAAGTCAGGGTTCCATCAGAACATAATTCTTCTTTTGAGTGTTGGTAAGCAGAAGTGAGCATTCATATTGCAACTGGGCATCACACAGGTGGCAGAGTTCAGGTCAAATTGTAATGGCAGACCAGACGACAAACCTCCTCCAAATTTCTTTTACTGGCATAGTAGACACATGAAGATAAACACAAGGTCTAAGTTTATACAGTGGAAAGAATATAGATAATATTTTGTTCAACTGGTGACACTATCTTCTGGGAAATATGTTATCTGCTGTGTGAATATGGATGATTTTTCTGTTCAGTGTTCTACAGTTAGGTTTTAACATAACTTTTTATGTGTATTTGTAATACATGTAGCTTGCTATATGTTTATAAAATAATTCAAGTTGGAAGGGACCTCAGGATCTCTAGTCTAAATCCCAGTTCAAAGCAGGGTCAGCTATAGGATCAAGTGAGGTTATTCAGGGGATCAAAACAGGTTACTCAGGGCTTTGTCCAGTCTGATCTCGAAAACCTCCAAGGATGGAGACTTCACAGCCTCCCTGGGTTGCCCGTACCACTACTTTACTGTCCGTTGGTGAAAAGGTTTCTCCTTACATTTAATCTGAAATTCTCTTCTTACAATTTATGAGTTTTTCCTCTTGCCCTCCAGTCACGTACCACTGTGAAGAGACTGGCTCCATCTTCTCCCCACAGGTACTGGGAAGGCTGCTGTTAGGTGTACACAAAGCCATCTTGTCTTCAGGCTAAACAAGCCCCAGTTCCTAATTTTCTGCTCCCATGACAAATGCTCCACTCCCTGTCCATCTTCCTGGCCTTCCACTGAATTCTGTGCATGGTAATGAAGTACTCTGTGAATTGCTTGTGTTTAGCAATAGAAAGAAATAAATTAACTGATATAGATGTGGAAGTTCCATGCATTGGCTTTGGGGAAAAAAACACCCAGTTACAGCTTTACAGAGGCTTATACTGAGGATGTAAAAGAAAAGGTGATATTTACAGATATGTTAGATACTTGTCTGTGCACGCTCTATATTCCAAGAAATACAAAATCAGCTGATACTGGCTTCAGAGGTGGTACAACGTGGATTTTCACTTACTCTATTTTTTCCTGTTGGTAGAGATATGCCATTTTGTTTACTTCAATAAACATACCACAGTGAGTTACTTTCCAGCAATGGACGTATTTGATTTACCAAAGCCCATTCTACTATAATCAGATTATGTCAGACAGAAAGTCGTACAAACAAAATGCCTTTTATCCTTGTATTCTCCTAAAAGAAGTATGACAAAGTGACGGCTAAGGAGATTGGATAAACTTTTTTTTTTTTTTGTTCACAGTATCTGACAATCCATTTGAGGGAGAAAAGATATAGCCAACCTATCTACCCAATCTGTCTAACCTCTCTTACTTTATGACTTTGGCTGTTGCGTTTTCTAACAGGCCTTCATGTTAATGTAATTGTTTGGATGAGAGTAAGGGTCTTGCATTACCTCATGCCACAAAGATTTTACCTCTGAGTCTTATTTGTCAAAATTCAGTCTTCTCATGGGACTCATTTTTCCTCTTGCCATGCCTGTCCCTACAGTACTAAAACCTTCTTACTGCAACTGCTTGACTAGGGTATTTCCAGTCTTTTTCGCTGGGCAACCAACATACTCATTACAATAAAATATTCTCTATTTTATGGTTATCTCTGAATAGGAAGAAAGATTATTTTATAGTATGACATAAATAGTGTTTCGTTCTCTAATGCCATCTTTCCATTCTTCCCAGTCTTTGGCCATGTTAATATGAGTGTTTATATAGCTACCACTTAATTGGCGTCTCTCACTATTTTGTAGTTGTCGCATTAAGAACGTACTTTCATTTCAGGACAGATGACTTTGTACTTTACTCTTCTATACTTAGATGAATAATTACAGAAGTTTGACCCTGACATTCAGAACAAGGCTCAGATAATAGAGGAAGTGATGGTTTTCTTATATTTAAAGTCTTCAAGTAGTCAATGGACACACAAATGCAGTTCCAAAATAAACTCCTTTACCATATAAGTCACCTTGCCTGTCTTTCTGCATTGACTGTAAAGACACCTGAGTAAAAGCAGACTGCTAACACAGAACACAGAACTTAAAATCCTTTCTCACCTTAAAATCAGTGAAAATCATTTAATCAAATTCAATGCGGGCAGTGAAGAGAATACTGGGTTTTCCTTCCCAAGTGGTGCTCTAGGAAGGCCTTGAGAATTACTGGAAGAGTTCCAGACTTCTTGAAAGCCTTTAGGCAAACATTGTTGTTTTAACTGCAGAGGAGCTCATTTTTTCTTTCAGATTTCAAAGAGAAGTATTCTCTGAAAACAGAGCCACCAGTCTGCGCACAGATTATTGATAAAATTAAATAGCAAAATGGAAATCGCTCTTTATCTCTTTAGAAAATAATTACATAAAAGTCCAAATTTGGAGTGGATACTCACATGGAAATACTTATTCAAATAAGTAAAATTAACAGGAGCTGATCCTTAGTTTAGAATGAAAAAACTGACATGAAGGAGGAAAAGGTGTGTTTTTGCTAAATATTTTTTTGTTTTGGTTAAATATTTTCCCTCAATTGAGGAGGACAGGGTTAGAGACCACTTGGCGAAGCTGGACATCCATAAGTCCATGGGCCCTGATGGGATGCACCCGTGAGTGCTGAGAGAGCTGGCAGACGTTATTGCTAGACCACTCTCCATCATCTTTGGAAGGTCATGGGGAACAGGAGAGGTGCCTGAGGACTGGAAGAAGGCCGACATCACTCCAATCTTCAAGAAGGGCAAGAAGGAGGACCCAGGGAACTACAGGCCGGTTAGTCTCACCTCTGTCCCTGGGAAGGTAATGGAGCAACTCGTTCTGGATGTCGCCTCCAAACACGTTGAAGAACAGGAAGTTATTGGAAGTGGTCAACATGGATTTACCAAGGGTAAATCATGCTTGACCAATCTGATAGCCTTCTATGATGATATAACTGGTTGGCTGGATGAGGGGAGAGCAGTAGATGTCATCTACCTTGACTTCAGCAAGGCTTTTGACACTGTCTCCCATAACATCCTTATTAGGAAGCTGAGGAAGTGTGGGCTAGACGAGGAGACAGTGAGGTAGATTGAGAGCTGGCTGTGTGACAGAACTCAGAGGGTTGTGATTAATGGAGCAGTGTCAAGTTGGAGGCCTGTAACCAGTGGTGTCCCCCAAGGGTCAATACTCAGTCCAATCGTTCAATATATTCATCAATGACCTGGATGAGGAGACACAGTGTATCCTCGGCAAGTTCGCTGATGATACCAAACTGGGAGGTGTGGCTGACACCCCAGAGGGCCGTGCTGCCATCCAGTGTGACCTGGACAGGCTGGAGGGCCTGGCAGATAAGAACCTAATGAGGTTCAACAAGAGCAAGTGTAGGGTCCTGCACCTGGGGAGGAAGAATGCTAGGCACCAATATAGGTTAGGGGTGGACCTGCTGGAAAGCAGTTCTGAGGAGAAGGATCTGGGGGTCCTGGTAGATAGTAAATTATCCATCAGCCAGCAATGTGCCCTTGTCGCCAGGAAGGCCAATGGAATCCTGGGCTGCCTAGGGAAGAGTGGAGCCAGTAGGTCGAGGGAGGTCATTCTCCCCCTCTACTCGGCACTGGTGAGGCCACAACTGGAATATTGTGTCCAGTTCTGGGCTCCCCAGCTCAAGCGGGATAGGGAACTACTGGAGAGAGTCCAGCATAGGGCAACAAAGATGACTGGGGGATTGGAGCATTTCCCTTATGAGGAAAGGCTGAGAGAGCTGGGACTCTTTAGCCTGGAGAAGAGAAGGCTGAGGGGAGACCTTATTCTTGCTTGTAAGTATCTAAAGGGTGGGTTGAAGGAGGATGGAGCCAGAGTCTTATCAGTGGTTCCCAGTGACAGGACGAGGGGCGACAGGCACAAGCTGGAACACAGGAAGTTCCATTCAAACATAAGAAAAAACATCTTTAGGGTGAGGGTGACAGAGCACTGGCACAGGAGTGGAGTCCCCTTCTCTGGAGATTTTCAAGACCCGCCTGGATGCAGTCCTGAGTAATGTGCTCCAGGCATTCCTGCTTTAGCAGGGGAGTTGGACTAGATGATCTCTAGAGGTCCCTTCCAACTCTGAAAATCCCATGATTCCGTGATTCTGTGATTGCTATTTATAAATGATCAGTTCAGTTAATCCCAAAAGATTATGACTGAATTCTCATTTACATTAAGTCCCCTTTATACTTCTACACAAGTGCACAGGGGTTTTGAAATGCATGTAACTGTAATAGATGTCAGAACAATGTAAAGTGACCTTAGTACAGTTGAGAGTAAGGTCCTTAATTTGGAATGTTTCAGACGTGTTAAACTAACTCAAAAAATACTAGAATATTTTCATATTTTAAAGTGTTTTTATAAGAATATAATTCAAAGGCAGATTTAATTTAAAAAAAGCCTAAATGTGAAGTGATTATGTTGCAATATCCACTAATCTCTTCTTGTAATTTCTGTCAATGTTTAATAAGGATTTTTACTATATTGCATAAAGCCTAATGTTCCTTATGTAAGTTTGCAACATTCAATGCAATGACTCTGAAAGAGTTGGTATGGTTTGTTATGAATAAAACAATTCCCTTGGTCATTAGCTAAAATCAGTCTAAGTGTAGAAACTTAGGTAACAGCTTTCAGATTTCAAATATTAGAAAAATTTAGCAACATCCTTAAGGATGCTCATGGAAATCTTATAGTTTTAGTGTGGTGTCTATCCATCAAGTAGTAATTCACTGATATATTCACTTAGCACCAGATTAGGAACAGGACCCAGTCACTGTGAAACAGTTTATTCCAAATTAAGCACCAAATTGTGGATGTGGAGGACACATTGCAGAGGTCAGTTCCCATGACTGGGACTGGCAGGACCAACGTGCTGAACACTTCTTCTGAATTCTGGATCTCCTCAGTGTAGCCCTTAGTATGGCAATTTTATGAGAATTTTACACCTTGATACTTTGCTGTGAGAAACATGATATGTACCTGGATATGTAGTTCTCCTTTAATTGAAAGGACAGTGCTATCTTTCCTCCCTTCTGTGTAATAACAGAATGGTTAGAAAATTTGTCCAAGAAAATAGAGATGGGTTTATTTCATCAGCCCAAAAGCCCTTCCCATTCCTAAGAATGAACTCTAACCATGAAGTTATAGACTAGACCATGTACAACCTATCCCTATTATTGGAGCTTGGCTGCTGTCCAGCTATGAACACGGGGATCACAGGACAAGAAAGAGAGCAGTCAAAAATCTTGCCCTACTAGAGACAGAAGGTGGACTGTTCAGCTTCAATAACCGTAGTCTGTCTGTACCGGTAGTCATGCCTTGTATGAGTTTATTGGAAGAGATTTCATAGTTAGAACTTCTAAGCAGATAAAAGGGTTTTCTTAACTGTTTTCTTAGAGTAAATCTACTTTCCCCATCTAGTCTAAATTTCACTTCCTAGTACCTATGTTCCTTTGGAGCTTGTCCTCAGCCTTTGCACATTTCAGCAAGCGTACAGCTAGTTCAAATGATTTAAAATATTTGCTGAAAAGACCAAGGATATACAAGAGTGTTTATTCTTGTTTACAAGAGTGTAAATTTTCTGGACTACTGAACAGAAGAAGATGGAGAGTAACTTTATTGGCGTATCAGAAGATCTTTGATAAAAATGAAATATTTTAGAGCTTCAGCTGCAATAATGGGTCTAGACTGGTTGATAATACAATAGGATCAGGTACTAGGTACTTAACCAGTTTGAAACAAAACCAGAAACTGATCAAACATGTTCCATAGTCTGGTGACTCCATCTTTTATACTATACCTCTTCAGATGGGAGAGCATAACATGGCATGATACAGGCCTTCAAAAGGTCACTTACACTGAGGGTGCCACTGACAGGTACTTTGGTAAACATCTCTAATATTACATGATTCAATGAGAATTGAGCTTTGGTAAAGAATTAGTAATTAAAATGTCACATGAAACCAAATATACTGTTTTGGCTCACTAGTGCAAGCTTTAAGACTTTAACAATTTTCAGGAAAGTAAGAATCTTTATCATTGTCTACCAAGCTGGATAGATACCAAGTTTTGTGTCAACCAAAGCATGATAGTCATAAAAATATTTTAATTAAAATTTTTCCAGAGTTGCAAATAAGTATAACACCCTTCATTAAAACAAATGCATGGATTTTGTTCTGTTCATCAAATTTTGGGCCCTTCCTTTCTCATTTACTGCTGCTTAAACACAAAACTGGGAACCCAATTTTTTCATCGCATAGCTCAGGATTAGCTTTAACTGCCTGCACCAGATGTTGGAAGAAGGATCTGTAACCTAGATTCTGAGATTGAGCAGTTAAGCAACAGCATTAGGACTCTAGACTTCAGGACCACAGACTTTAGTAAATGGCTGGCCAGAATCCCCTGGGAGACCATGAAGAGAAGCTGACTTGCTTTGGATGGCTGATGGATTTAAAAAAAATAATAATTATTATGAGCACTCAGGAACAAAGTATCCTGTTCTACAGAAAGATAAGACATTTTGTCAGGAGGCTCATCAGGAAATTCTTAAAGAACTAAAATGCAAGGAGCAAGCATACATGAAGTGGAATCAAATACAGGCAATGAAAGAGGAGTGCAACAGCATTGCTTAGGCATTTGGGATGAATACAGAAAAGCCAAAGCCCAGCTGAACTGAGACAAGCTATTTTCATTGGTGGCATGTGATAAAATAAAAGTCAACAGTTACAAGGTAAGGTTTGGGATCTTCAGATTGACATTAAGAAAGACTTCATTATAATGTTAGGGCAGCAGAAAAACAGATTGCCCATAAAGGTCCTTCCAAGACCTCACTAGACAAAGCAACTGCTGACCCAATCTAGTATTGAATGTAGTCCTGATTCAAGTGGGAAGGTGCTGAGATGACTGTTAAATGTCCTTCCAGCCAATATTTCTATGATTCTGAAAATATGTATGTATAAAAACCTTTTTGAAACTGTTTCAGATTCAAAATTAATCACACTAACATTGACAGAACAATGGTTTACAATCTCTGTTTGCTCTTTGCTATGTGCAAGGTCATCTTCCTTTTCACTGATCACTCTTCCTTACATCCTTTCACTGACTCTTCTTTTTTCCCATCACATCTACTTCATCTACTTGCTCTTACCTTTCATCCTTTTCAAAGCTCTGAGTCTCCCTACCTATTTGTTCTCTGACTCTAATGAGTTGCTCTTTGACATTTCCACTCCATCAGTGATAGTAGCCCAAACTATTCACTTGACAGTTTCTGCCACAGGAGTCTTAGCACTTTTACAAATAGAGTGCACTCCTTGAATTAGTGCATAAAGCCATTAACCTCTCGTCTTTCAATTCCCATCTTGAGACCCACAGGATTTAGAAACAGCCAACTGATAATGGCTAGGTAAAAGGCCAATGGGGACTGCTGATACCTATTTTAAAAGTTTTAAATGGTGTAGAACTATCAGGTTCAAAAATACCATAATAAATAACCTTTATTATAATTATTATAATCTTATTATGGCTCCTGTCCTCATCTTCTGTTTCACAGATTTTCTGCCAACCTACATTTTGTCTTATCTTGCAGGCTCTGCAAGCTGGGCAGCACGCTTTCCATGGTTTTGCCACAGCACTTCACAAAAAAGGTCCATACACGTTTTAATCTCATATAAACTGATGAGTAGAATAAGCCTCAGTGTCACTATTCTGTTTAAGAAAGTTATTTGATCTTAACAGTGTTGTTCCAGAAATTAAGAATCATTACAGTAACTATGGACATAATTTAAAAAAAAATCTTATGGTTCAAAGAAGCTGAAATTTCCAGCAGCTTTTTATGGACAGCAATAGATTTTTATGTAGAAAATAATTTCTTTCATGACAAAGTAATCCAAAGGACTCACAGGTTACCATATACATAAACGGCAAGGCAGATAAAACACTGTATAAATGGAATATTAATATAAAATCCAAATCTACATAAATACAGGAAACCTGGATAAAATATTCACAGTGTATTGGTCCTCTTATTTGAGGACTGAACTGAGATTATATCAAACTCATTACCAGTCTTAGATGACAGTAAGAGAAAAAAAGGGCCTGCACACTTGTCAGTAAAAATGTTACAGGTTGGAGTGTGACTTGGCTATCTACCCTGAACAACAGCAGTTCAAGGCAACAGTACCCCAGAAGACCAGAGAAAAAATTGCGGCTTGGAGGTCACAGTCCTTCCTGGATTTCTCTTTGTTCTGATGGAGGTGTAAGTCACTTCTTTCTTCCAGATAAATCATCTTATTCCTCTTAAAGCATAAGTTCAGCTGTATACAGAGTCTTTACCTTCCAAACTTCCTGCTCCCTGCTGATATGCCTTCATGTAGAAAAATTGGGTGCAAAGTTCTTTTTGTCTCCTCTGTGGACAGTCCATGCAAACAGATATCTTGCTTTTGAATGAGTTTATTCTCCATAAAATGCAGATTCTATGGCAGGAACATTCATTAACAGCTTACAGGGAAACTACAGCAAAGGTCTAAACACCAGAACAATCATGCTTATCAACTGCTGATGGCCTTTCCTCATGTCCTATGGGTTAAAAAAAATAGTTATTTCAGTAAATATAAAAAAGGAGCACATACAAATGCAATTGTTTGTGCAGCTAATTATATGTAAGAGGCAACAAGTTGTAGAAACAGGGAGCTAGGAAACTTTGCATTTTCTTCCACATTCTACCTTCTGTAATTTTGACCATTTTCCCATTCTGTCTTTGTTTTCTCATTTATAAAATGTGAATAGTAACAATTAGTGGAGATTTTTTAAAAATAAATAAATAAATGAAAGATTTTTAAAAGCAACAATTTAACTTTTCTTCCTGAGAAAAAAAGTGGATAAATATTCCTTTTATATTTGTAGACTTCAGAACGGCTTGTGAAACATTTACAAGTATTTAAGGTTTTCCAAAGGACTAAATACTATTCTCATTTGATTATGCATGAAATGCAGCAAGCAGCAGATACACAATACTTCCTGCATCATTAAGAAAAGGAGCTACTGTAAATATCTTCCTTATGTTATGATTATTAGAATAAGATTTTACAGTCCGGTCAATCACATGATGTTTTTGCTCTATTTTCCTTTTTACCCATGCATTAGCAAAAAGAATCCCACATGTTTGCAAAACCAGATGAAAACTGAGGCATGAAGCCTAGGTCCTCAGAAGCAGTTACTGTAATTGTCTCAGACACATTGTAAAGCTGCAAGAAAAAGAACAAGCAAGTTGCAGAGCTGAAGAATGTCACCCATTTCTATAGCTTTTGTCATTCTTCAGCTCCTGAACTGAGCTTTGGATGGAAGATGTAGTTCATCAAGTATCTCCGTGGCATATTTCTGATCCAAAGAGGTGGGAGATTTTTTTCAGCTTGCTGTTTCTTCTAATCTTGTTGAAGAAAAAGCCAGCAGCAGATAGTAGTGCTGGTAGCAGTTCTTTGAATGCCTGGTCACAGGAGTTAAAAAAAATGAGGGATTTTAATGTTCATCCCAAGACCTCTGAAAAACTGTTCCAAACTCAGTGCTCAAGATACACAATCTAAACCTTTGTTATATTATGAGACAATGTGCACTCAAATGCTTTCCCACATCTTTCCTGTGTAAGTAAGGCCTATCTGGCGGGAAGAAGGACATGTTTACTATACTTAAAATACAATTATTCAGTTCATATATATCCTATAAAGTGTCATATATGGTTACTTACACCAGCTATGCACAAGATTGCTTCTGCAACTATGTCAGGATTTATCTCCTATATTTGTCCATCAGTTTAAGATCATATATACTGGTTCAGTCCTAAGCTTCATAGCTGAGTATCTTGTTTCCAACAGTGGCTGCAAGGACATTTCTAGAGAAAAGCAAAAACAAGTCAAGCATATTGACACTTCACCTTGATACAGATACTTTCAGCTCAAACTTGTAATGGGATGGCATCACCCGTGATGTCGTTGCCTTCATTGCTTTGCAGCCTACGCTGTGAAAAGGTTGAGAATCCCCTGGCTTAATAATACAATGACAGTTCATGAAAAATACGTACTGGGAATGCCGAGAAATCATTTGGTTTTATCTCTTGCAAAGGTTGGACATGGAAGCATGGAGAAAAGGTCAGGCAAAATACAGTTTTAACTATGTACATCCCATTCTGATCATTTGCTAATGTGTGCCATTAAGTGACTTTGTGGGATTTATAGCAGTGAAAGAGAAAGTTCACAAGGTTCTGTATCGTAAACTTATATCATTTCATGTAATGGATCTTCCTCCTTGAACTGTCACTGCACACCTTATGAGTCTTACATACAGTCCATAGTTTTAAGAAAAAAAAAAAAAAAAAAAATTACAGAATAAAACTGAATCAACTCAGTAAATCTTCCAAAGCCACAAAGGGTTCTCTTTCAATCATTTCAAAATGTTGGGGAGAATTCACTAGCTACAGTCTCAATCACCTAATGTCCTCAAGACCCATATTAAAGTTCTGAGTGTTATTAAGACAGATGTCTGTAGCTGTGTAAATTCCCTGTGATGAAAAAGTATCTGAATAAGCAGGAAATTAGTCCTGAAATGTTGTAAAATCCTACACTGTTAATATACCCTGAGGAGGATGTTACAGCTGAGGTTTAGATGTACTTATATAAAGCTCCCTATCTTGGAGCTAATGAAGAGATACTGACAGTTTTGCTGCAGTGTCTGTGAAGTGTTTTAATGACTACAGATTAATCAGTTTCTAAAGCAGCATTCCCCCGTGGTTCCCCACCCCAAAAAATCATAACCCAAAACAAGCAACTGAATGTCATTAATAATTAAAAAATAAAGAAATAAAACAACAAGGGAAAAACAAAACAAACCCCCTAGCACCTCACCTTTTCGTGTCATGAAATCTGGAAGCATTTATAGTCACATTCTCCACACAAAAAAAAGCCAGAGATGACACTGGATTTAGTGGAGCAGTCAGTTAATTGTTACGGTGAGGGTTTTAATTTTCTTCTCAATGTAAATCACAATTGAGGAAAGCATCTGCCACCTCCGATATTTCCTGTGCAGTAAATTTAAATGGATTAATCACCCTGCTTGTTCTGAAGTTCTGAAGAATGATGGGCATTTGCCAATGGGCTGTGGAGTTCCTGGCTCATTGATTTTTAGCTGTCTGGGGGGAATTGGTGGGGCTTTGGAATGATTTAAATAGAAATTAAAAAATAAATCATGCTCAAACATTTTTTGCCCACCTATTTCCACACCCTATCATCAGAAACTGATTAAAATATTTTCCTGGAGAGTGAGCGGGTTTGCTAGCAGACTATCAGGGTAGGATTGTACTTGATCACAATCAAACGAGGATTGTAATGTTGGCTTTGCACAGGAACATTTTTACCAGACCAACACAGTGGTCGATACAGAATGTCTCAGTCGATGACTATTTTTCCAAATAACTTCAGTGAGTTTTGTATTCTACCCAAAATGTGCAACTTCCCACTCTGGAATTCATGGAAATTTGGCAACTTGCAGAGCCCACGTGAACCATCCATGGACAACTGTCTTGTCACATGGCGCTTTTCTCTTTCTTTACAATTGCTAAGTCCCATTAAAAAAAGAGAGGCTGGGGGACGGGGAGGCGGGGTGGGAAGCCAGCTTTCATAGTCTGCCCAGTGCTCGTCTTACAGGTAAACAATGTCTGTAGCTGCAGTGGGGTCTTGGACAGTTCTAAATGTGAGACAACATGGTATGAGAGACGTTCTCATTTAAGAAACATGCTGCACTGCTGAAGAGAAGCTCTTGATCCACAGAAAGACAGAAAATATAAAGCAGGGAATTAGATAACACATTATGTCTCACTTGTAAGAAAACCTTTGCTTTTCTAAAGGGAGTACATCATGCTTTTGTTTTTCTGGTCTTTTTTTAGAAAATGTCTTGTCTTTGGGTTCCTAATGTTCCTCCTTACAATTTTTCTTTTCATTTATTTTTTCATTTCGCTGCCTTACAGTGTATTTAAGAAGGTTAATATACATTTGTCCATTCATCATTTTCTCAAAAAATAACAATCCTATGAAGAGACATTTTGTAGTATTTCCATGTGGCTATTAAAATGAAGAGATTTTTTTCCGTGTTTTTTCTGTGCCTGAGCTAAAATTAATTATACTGAAGACCTATAAACCATTCAAAAACAAATGCTGCCAAAACTCATCAGCCTTGCAGAACTGAAATTAAAGGAGGATAAATAGTTGCTTTGGTGAGATTAGTTGCACAGTTTTATGAAACGGAAAAAAATCCTGTAGGGTTAGGTCATGAATGTATGGCTGAAATCTCTTCTGCTATCATTTTCTAACTGAAGCATTGATTTAAGCAGCCTGTGAAATAGCATGAAGTATAAGTAGATAACGGCTTTGGCTGTACAAATTAGCTGCTTTTAAAGGTATTAATGTCTATGTAGGTATGATAGAGAACATCTTTTGCCTAAGGATCTCAATGTGCTTCATGTATATTCACTAATTAAGCTTCACAATAAGCTTGCAAGTTAAAGACTATGAAGCTATTTTTCCAAGCACAAAGCCGTACAAGATCAGAAGACAGTAGCTATTTCTGAATGTAAACCAATATTTTTCAAAAATGCAAAGGCAATTCAGCCCTTTCAGGAATTTGAAATAGATGTGAGCACTTGTCTGAAGTCTCAGTTTTAGAAATGTTACCATGAAGAATGTAATGACCAAAGAATTCAGATTATCACTGTCCCAAGCAAAAAAACCCTCTTTGCAGAGCATCATTTCATCAACATCATGCTGCCTCAGCCATGCTCAGATGAATCAGGGTTGATTCACAGGAAGGACAGCCAACTGCTGTATCTCCTATCCCAGTGCCAACATAGATATGTAGCTCCTTATTCAGGTTGGAAGTACAGCTAAAGAAATATACGGTTGTTTGAACACAGAGTTTATAATTTACAGCACGAGTGGAAGGGTATAAATTACTTTGATTTTTCTACTGGGTTTCTCAGTAAATAGAATAAAGCAAAGATCAACGGTCTTCGTGCCAGTAATGTGTTATTTAATCCAGACAACACAAAGACTGGATGATCAGGCTATGATGATGTTTCTAAGCAATAAAAACAACCCTTTTTTTTTTCCCCCACAGAAATCCTTTTCTAGAAAAAGTTTGAAAAATATAATCTTTTGTCTTAGTGATACATTTGATCTGACCAACTCTTTCCTTCCAGTGGTGGGCAAGCAGTAACATTTTCTTCTCAGAAGGTATTTTGAGATGGAATTTCAATGAGAAGAGGTACAGGGTTTGTCAGACAAAGGAATGGTGGGATACTGAAGGGCAAAGAAAGGACTGGAGAACACACAGAAAGGGCAATGTGATTTGTCTGTCTGCAAAGGTACAAAATATCTATATGTACTTCCCTGTAGAAAGCATGAGATTATTGAAACAGGCAAAAACAGTTTTGCAAAAAAAAAATCACAACAATAACAAAACAAACAAACAAACAAAAACCCAACTGAGCACCTCTTGCTGGGAAATTATCCAGACAGTCAGGTTTCATATGTAATCTGTGTATTAAGTGAATCTGGGTGATTCTGTATGGTTGGTTTTGATTGTTTGCCTGTCTTCCTGCTCGGTTTTCTGTCTGGCCAGGTGTATGAGACACATCTACATAAACTCATTGATAAGGTAAAAAGTACATAATATGAGTCTGAATTACCTGGATTCAGGCATCAACAGAATTTTATCCTGCTTTTGTCAGCCAGGCCCCAACAGCTCGTGGCTGCCATGCCACATACAGCTGAACCTGTAGTGTGAGTAGGGATAGGTCTGAGCTCCAGGCAGCCCATTGCACCTCCTTTCCCCCAGCTCTGTGGAGGAAGACAGATTCCTCCAGACCTGAGGTACAGTGAGCATCAACACACAGGCAGCAGCTAATCGTTCAAGGGAAAGGCTGGTTATGCTAAAGGGAGACCTTAAGCCAAGTGTCCTGGGCTGTACTCTCTCATATGCATAATGGAAATATATTTATACTACTGTGTATACATTTCTGTGATAATTCTAGGTGGGCAATAACTAAGTATATGGGAGTTATCTGTGAATTTATCACCAACAATACTGGAGAGAGAAGCTGGGAGTATGCAGCCACATAGCTCAGTCTGATTTTATTTAGAGAAAGAGAGCAATGGGGAACGATATAAAAATCCACTGGAGGAGGGCAAGGATTTAGGAATGCTACAGGCAATGTTATTAAGACAATATAACCTAAATTTTCTCTTGTTAAGTGGATTACAAAAGGATAAAAGACAGCTACAGTGGTTAAGTGAGGAAAAGATCAAAGACATAAGGACAAAAACTAAAGGAATTGAAAAGACAGGAAACCAAAGCTAAGGAATCTGTGACTTGTCTCCTAATTTGTGTATTTCCTTTCACAGCACGGCTATAGAAACTTTAAAAGCTTTGAGGCCTCAGTATCAGGCCAGGTTTCATTTCTCTCTTGTTTTTCAGGCTGTGAGATAAAGTGGCTGTTGTCCAGCCTCTGCTGAGACCCTCAGTGAGGTCCGTCCTGCTGGACTGGGCAATAGGATCTGTGGGGTAACAGGCCATGTCACAGCTCCTACTCACCCACTTTCCTAAAGGACTGACACCAGATGGTGCTGACCGTTTCTGCCCACATTTGGGGGTCACCAGATGAGGCATCCAGCATCTCTGACGTCTTTCTTTCTTCTGCTTGCATTGGAAAGAAGCAGCCAGGAAAGGGGAATTCCTGAGCAAAAGGTACACACTGCTTTTGCAAAGCTATGCTGGTGTGTGTGGCACTTCTGCTTGCTTGCTTTCTAAGCTCCTTGTGTGACTAAGATGTTTAGGAACCTTACTCTATAGGCTCTTGGGTGCTTTGAGTGCCTTTTATTCTCTTGTTCTGCATGTAACACAATGTATCTCTGATTTTGATGCTCCCAATGCTTCTGTGGTAGAAATAAATAATAATAATTATAGCAATTTGTCTCCAAGAAATTACTCTTTTAAAAGTAAAATATGTGTTCATTTCAAGGAGTTTCTTATTATACAAATATGGCACCTGTTTTCGTCTAAGAGCTGGCTCACAAATGCTATGATTCAGGGAGCAGAGCAGAGACTCACAAAGTTAATAAAATGTGTTGATTGCTTTATGAAGAAGTTGCAAGCTTATGAATGCTTAACACTGTGCAATTAGTGACTACCAGTGAAAACACATCCTCCTCAGGACATCAGCAAATCCATGAATTTCAATAAAGTAACAACTAAACCAATTAACAAGTGAACACAAAATCAATTATTGTGAAACAGGCTAGAACAAAACAATGACAAATGCTAGTTTTGAAACAAGAACAGAAAAAAACAAATTAGCATTTCAAATGTAAGTGATAACAGTCTACATGTAGTAACACATATAAGTATGATATATCTCACACAAAGATCTGCATGCACACACAAAACTCATCAGAAAATACAGCATTTAAAACAAAACCCACAATGAATCCTATGTATATCCATTAGAAGATGATTGCTCTTTGATCTTCTTAAGCAATATGAAAGATCCCAAACTTGTGGCTTAAATCAAAGAAATACTAATGAGAAGAATATAATTAGACATAGAAAAATGATTTCTGTATCTTTTAAGTCTTGTAGCTTTTCATAACAGCAGCCCAGCTTACAAACAGAGGAAGCCAGCAATGAGAGTATATGATGTACTCCAGAGATCATAACCCTTCCTTAAAGGGTAGCACACAGAAGCTTGCTGGCTTTTTAATTCGTATGACGGCGGGTTTCACAGCAATGTCCCGTGTAAGCAGCCTCTGAACATCTGAGTATATGATGTCACTAGCTCAACGTATATACAGTCTTTCTCTTGAAAATTATGTCAGAGGACTTATTGTCCACAGGCAAGCTGCTGTGACCTCACAGAATGGAGTCCGCTTAGATGCCTGATAATTAGGGAGCTGATGGAGACACTCAGGGGCTCACTGCTTTGTATCAGATTGCTCCTGTTGATTATGTTTCAAAGGCTAGATGGCAGCATTGTCAACTCTCATGATTTTTATCTTAAGTTGCCTGATATTTGGTATTTTCCTTAAAATGCCAGCTGTCAGAATACCAAATTTTCCTGAAAATCTCAGTGTTTCTTTAAAGCTATGTTTTTAGTTGTCTCATGGTCAGAAACATGGCTGAAGCTCAAAAAAGAGGGATGATAAAACTGAGGGGTTGGAGTCTAAGGACGATTTTATGCAGCTGACAACTAATAGCATAGTTTAAATCACTAAATAAATCATTTAGAACACTGAACAAAATGATAATGAGAACAAAAGAATCCTCCAGTCCCCCTCTCAGAAATAAGAGGTAAAGCCCAGTGCAGGTGGAGAAAAGCATTTCCCTCTTTTATTCTCAGGATTAATGGTTATTTTAGGATATCAACTAAAGACAGTCATCTTAGACTTCCAAAGAGCTTTATCAACTTATCTGTTCTTATCCTTTCTCCACTTTGGCCTATTGTCATTTTATATAAGATCCTCAAGTCAAAGATCATCTATTTTTATACCGCTGCCAAATACCAGATACAACTCAAATGTGAAATAAATAAATAATTACAGTATTAATAATGTCAAGTATTCATTCAAAACACTGTCACAACAATCTTCAAGGAGTAAATTCTTTTTTTGCTTGTAATCAGTTATGAAATATTCATTTGCTGTTGATCCTGTATATTGCAGTTAATTTGTCAGTAATTATATGAAGAAAGTTACTAAAATTACACAGTGCTTAAATACTTATGCTGCTACCAAACCCATACTTGGATTATGAGATATCCACTACTTAACATATTTTAGCTTTCAGTGAAATATCTCATTTAGATCACTTACCTGCATTTTTCAATTTCTTTAAACGACACTAACGTTCTTTATAACCACATTAAATTTCTTCACTTATTTCAAATACATGAAAATCATTACATGATAAAATAATTCACAATATAGTTTATTGATATACATTCTAAGTAGAACTGTTCAGTCTTGCTTAAATTTACTGTAGAAGAATAATTTTGCCCAATCTTATAGAGGAATTCTGACTAGTCTGCATTTTCTTTGGATGTACTTTGGAATATTTTCAAACACAGCGGCTTTTTGCCCTCTTTTCGCATTCACTTTTCAACAGCAGATTCTGTATTTCATCCTTTGCATGACGACCCTATGATTTTGCTTTCAGTTTTCCACCTGTAGACACCTGAAAACACTTTCAGGCAAGGTGTGGATCCCAGTATAATTTAAACCTATTGTGCCTTCATTTCACTAAATTACTTTCTCAGAGGTCTATAGGTTAAGCATGTATAGCCCCCATGTTTTAGACAATGATTTCTCTTTAGGAAGAAATTAAGTAAACCTTTAGTTCTGGCTACTCTTTATGTAATTTAGTGCAAACACCTGCTGCAACTGCTATTCTCTAAAAGTATACTATATATGCTTTCAGTATTGAATATGGAAAACAAGGGATTTGACAGTTGGCAAGGAATTTATGCTCAGAAAAAAATTTTCTTAAGAAAAAGCAGTTTTCATTGTATAGAAGTAAACACCTACATCAATATAATACATATATGTAGGTATATATATGGTTTTTTAATCTGATACAGTTTTGCCCCCAGATTTAGATTTTCTATCGGGCAAACATAAATGGCAGATTTAATTTCAAGATGTTCTGACCAAAAGCAGAATGGTTCAGTTTTTGAATTAAGATTATCATGGTGTTTCGAATCATCTGACAAGCCAATAAATTGTATCACCCTATCAGTACATCGCACTATTGATGCTGCTGTTATAGACCAAACTCCAACAGAGTTAACATGTTCCTACAGTGAAGTTTGAATTTCCCCCTGATTAAATGTTTTGGCACATTGTGAAAGGCACGGTATTCTGAATGAATGCTGCAAATTCTGGAAAATATTAGAACAAGGCATAGATTTTAGGTGTAGATTTTCATATGAAAGTAACCATCTTTTCTTAATGTAGCTGAGATAAAGGGCAATAAAAATATTATAATTATCCTCAAATTGTTGAATTCATTCATAAACTACCTATAAAGGTAGATGTAAACTACAAATCACGTTCAATTACCTGGTTTAATGTAAAGGAAGAATTGTTTGGTTTGATTTTAACCTGCATAAAAGCAGATATGCAAGGTAGTAGACTTTTTTTCCCCAACATGTAATTAAATTTAACTAGTTTAAAATATAACTATACGTTATAAAAAAAAAAAAAAAAAAAAAAAAAAAAAAAAAAAAGAAGAAGAAAAAGAGAAACGTGAAAATCTAAAAAAGGATCCTTTTACTTTCGATTAAACTTAGGATTCTCTGTGCCTAATGGATGACTGGAAATGAGACTTCAGCTTTTTTGTTCAACCCGTTTACCTAATTTTTCTTTAAAAAGGAAAAAAGTGTGGCTCAATGAAATAAAAGTGTCCTGAGCCATATTCCTCTTCATCCTCAGATAACACCCTGGAAATCTTCCTAGAAATGTCAAATTTATGTAATATCCCACCTAATGATTTCCAGCTGCCGCATGTTAAAACAATGTTGAGGTTACTCTGGACTCAACTTCTGGAAGAGACCCAGCCTGGAAAATGCAGGTGTCCTATACTGCAGTCTTTTTTCCCCTCAGTGTAATAAGCACTGACCATGTGCATGTTGCAGCTGAAGATACATATTTCTACATCTAAATTGAAACGGATTTTAGAAATTTTCATCTTCTACCTCAAATATCTCTCTGCTGAGCTACCCACTAAATATCAGCAGCCCAAACCCATGCATGCACCAGGGAGCAGCGGAGTGGGCTGCACTACAGGCTTCAGGGAGCTGGGAGCAGAGAGCTGGGGGTGGCAGGAGGGCCGACAGGAGTGTGCCCTCACCCACGTGGGATGCATCCCCATGGTACCCCCACAAGAAGAGCAGAGCACATCCGGTGATGGTACCAAGGGCCACCCACAGCCCAGAGCACCAGGCAGGACCATAATGATGGGGCAGGTCCCCAGGTCAAGTCAAGAGGCCAGGATCAGGAGGGCTCAGGGATAGGAATGACACAGCTGCAATGTTGCTCAGGCAACGATCAAGTGCAAGGGCCTGAGCTTAAATGTAGCTTTTGAGCAAAAAGGGGCTGGGAGAGAGGAGGGAGGTGGTCCTTCCTCTCAGCCCTGCAAGACAGCTGTTTCCACACAGCCCAGCGTTAGGCAGGTGCACACCTGAGAGCTAACCTTGAGCATCCGTAGCTGAAATCAGGACCTTGACGGTATCACTGGTGTCGAAAAGCGTTCAGTTGAACAGATATACAATCATACCTGCTGATCTCAAATATCAGAATGAATAATTATTAAAATATCTCAGGTGCTAATGATCTAGAGGTTATGTAATAAAATACATGACAAGGAGTAATAACTATAGAATTTTGGCTGATGGCAATGGACATTCAGTTAAAAGTGAATATATAAGGAAGAAATCATTACCACTTTAGCCATCTCGGTACAACCGCCATGCCTTTGTAAAAGACTTCACCAAGCCTGCCCAGAGCCATCAGTCATACCCATATGATATAATTTTGTGTCATTCTCCAGAAGAGTGTTCTCTTAGTGGGTATTATTCAGCATCAAAACTGAAGGCACTGATCTTTAAGGAAAAGTGAAATGAATCAGATATATTTAGCTTCCCTGCACAACAGGAGGACCTATAGAAAAGACACATACTTTTCCCTCTTGGAGGTGGACTGTAATGAGGCCCAAGTGTTGTTAAATTCAGGTAGTACACTGCACTGCCTGTGATTCTGATCACTCTTGAGACAAATACAAAGAGCAATAAAAGGCTTATAAGAGATGAAAGGAAGAAAAGAGTATGGACCCTGAATATCAGCAGTAACTGCCTAATAGTCAGGACATTAAAAGGTTTCGGGTTTTTATTTTATATATGAAACCAATGGGATTTTTAAGCAGCACATCGAGATTGCTCAGGGGTTTCAGCTTCACTGCATTTGTCAGTTGGGCACCCTAGGACAAAACAATTCAGAGTATACTGCTGGGAACAACTTAGCATTGGAAGAAAAGAATGATTTTGTAAGTTAACTCTTATGGCTCCCTTACAATCTGGTTTCTTTGTGCCAGTGGCAACTCGCCTGAGTAAAAGGAGTGTAAGGACCATGGGATTTGGTCTCATTCTCCTCTGTAGCTGTCATTTTCCAATCCACTATGAGTCATCACAATCTCTCTCAATAACTATTGCACTTTGTATACCCCCAGGAAATGCATAGTAAGACTGTTATTTTTAACTATATTCTCAAGTCTTGGGAAGACATTGATTTAATTTTATGCTTTTCCCCCCCTCCCCTAATTTGTACTGAGCTCAGTTTTTATTTTCCATCCACATTTTAAAATGCCAGCTTGCTTGTTTGAAGCTGAAGTGAAATGTTTGGACAATGAAGCCCATCTTCCTTTCTTCCTCCAACTATCATTTAAAAGGAGAAAAAAAAATAGATGCTGCACTCGGTAAAAGTCATACTTTGTTGTCCTGGAACACACAGGACATTACTGCATGTTATATGAAGTTGAACCATTATCCATAAATGGTCACAAATGAAGAAAAATAAGCAAACAATTGATACTGAGGAGGCTTAGAAATCCTGAGGGTGATGTGCTGCTTGACAATGCATTAGCTCCATGTTTATAGTCAGAGACCAGAAGTTATTTACTATTCATTTAAAGCACATGTGAGGAATCTACAATTTTGGCTTTTGATTTCTACGGTCATAATATTGAGCTGATAAAAAGAAATGGCTAAGATTAAACTATAGCTTTAAGCATGAAACACTGCCTGAAAAGTCACATTACTTTCTAAGTGTATCTAGGTTATCAAATGACAGCACCTGAACAAAAAATTTCTCCTAAAGTGTAAAAAATCTCAATCAGCAGTTGCTAAAGCTTACTTGCCTTTTTTTTCCCCTTTCTGACAAACATTTTCTACTTCCATTGACTGCGTAGGTGAGGTATCCCAAAGACAATTTCTGACTATCATTTCACTGATGCTGGAGGTGCAATCAGCTCATTTTAGGGCTTCTCATTGCTACTCTGGAACAACTGTCAAGGTGTTTCCTTTAAGAGCAGCCTTTTCCTCTGTGAAGAAGAAGTTCCGTCCTTGTAAGGAGATTCATAATTTTCCCAAACAGACCATATCACTCTAATAATTTGAGTGTGTGGGACTGGAAATAAATTTGAAGCATGTAGAAATCCTACTCAGTTGGTAAGTCCTTTCTATCTCAAGATCGGACAAAGGTTCACTTATCTTCTCAATAAAATTCAGGTTTTAAGAACATTTATTATAAAAATACCATTTTCCTAATGGAAATGATTCAGGTGTTTCTCTTTTGGTTGGATTGAAATCTCTGAATACACATATTTCTGCAGAAGAAATTAGGCAGAGAGAAGACAATAGCCCAATTCCTTTTACAAAATTGCATCAGTATGGCTTTGAACTTTCCTCACATTTTCCAAAATGCTGAGAAGATGATAACATTTCAGTGATCTACATAATATCACTTCTCACTTTAGCAGCTCTTAATAGTTCCTCTGCATGCAGCAGTTTGAATTTCCTGATGGCTTGCTGACATGTTTTTGGCCATTATTGCAGAGGCTTGATTCACTCAAGAGCCTAATAAGCACTGAGGCTTTACAATGAAGAATGAAATTATCAAGCAAGCTGAAGAACTGCAGACAATTTGGTTCAGTCTTACATTACTCCAAGAAACAGGAGCCTGTAGCAGACCTAATTTACAATTTCCAAACTATATGTAAATTTACCAATCAAAACAGAAAAAATTACACAGGACATAGAAAGAATACTGTGTCCTGATAAAAAATGCGCCTTCTTGTACCTAGTAAAAAAGGTCCAGGTTATGGACATGTAATAATAGGGTTGGAATCTGGTTTTATTTCTGTTATAAACATGTGTCATGTCAAAAAGAAGGAGAAGATTCAATGGAGTCTATGGGGTGTTTTGCATATCTCACATTAGGCAAGTGATAACCATATGGTGTAATCTAGAAAAGAAAAGCCCTGAAAGCATGCTTGCTTAATTTTTAAAACACAGATTTACACTAAAAGAAACATTATTACTTAAAATAATAATAATTATGGAGTTATTTTTCCTATGGATTTAACTGCAGTAAATGCTTTTTACACAAATGTGTTGTATAGAATAGCTTGCTTTTTTTTTTCCCCTCAGTGGCAGTGTAAGTACAGTGAGAGGAATTTTTCCTTGCTTGCCATCATTTTTCTTTATCATTAGTAAAGATTCTGCCTTGAGTCTTTCAAAATAACTCTGCCATTCAGCAGTGGTGAGAATTGAAACCAGCTTGTTCTTACTTTCTGTGCCTTCCTAGTTCCATAGTACAATGGGAAATACTAGAAATTACTTCTTCGTTCGAAAGGAAATCTATCTCCTTCAAATGGAACTGGTCCTAGAGATAGAAGCCAGGTGTGTTACACAGCTTAGCCCACATCTGACACGGTTTCAAAACATAAAATGGAGTTTCTGATCAATTAGTACCCAGTGCATAGCTCTATTTCTGTGGTTAAACCAAAACGGAAGGTACATTACTAAAAAGTGTGCTGTTACTAAAACTACTAATTGTTTTTTATTCATACAAATAGACAAAGAGCACTGGGGATCCTGAAACTTAGTAAGAAACTGCAGATATAAATATATATCTCCTTACATCTCAAGTAGGTGAAGTCTTACCCTAGACTAAATTTTTCCTATTGGAGTGAACATTAATGAAGTGAAATATGAGGTGGGTCCTTCCCTTATGCAGATGCAGACTAAGGAAAGAATACAGCTCTGTACAGACTAGAGAATTTTCCCCAAAGTCCCCTGGGATACATGAATTCCTTCTATGCCCTTAACCCTCCATCAGTAGAGGGCTAGGAATTCTTGAAAGTTTTTGAAGAGCGTTGAATGGGAGTCAAATATTAAAAGTCATTGGGCAGAGAGATTTAGGGAGAACTTTGACCATCTGAAGATGGTCCCTGGTTTCCGAAGATCCATGCGGGGAGCAGGAAGGAGCCTCTTTACATCCACAAAGAGGAAAAGCTAAATTCCATCAACGGAAAAAACAGTGAGCATGGAGTGCTCCTCAGTGGTCTGATGCAATACACATCTTTGTGTTCCAGCTGTGCATTCTCTTTCTGTAAGCTTTACACAACACGTTTAGTCTGTCCTTTTGATGTTTCATTGAAAATCCCACAAGTTAAGTGGCAGTCTCTCTGGAAAGTGAAATCAAAGCAGTCAATACATTGGGGTGGAGGAAGAGTCTGAAAATATTTTTTAAGCTCATGAAATGACGCTGAACTTGATTCTTGTTTTTGGTAATGGCTTTTTCATCACAGCAATGCCAAGGTGAGCTAGGAATAAGGGTTGTTAGAAGTTTACCACCTCTTTGCTGACCAGCTTTAATGCATATTATTTTTATTGCACTAACACTTAGAAGGAAAACATTTTATGTCTAAGTTATTGGTACTAGAAAGTCAAGAAGTTTCTATTTTGGTATTTCGCAAGTCTGATTTCATTCTACCTTAGAGTTGAAAAGGAAAACGGTGGTTCTTAGGTTCAATTGCTTTTTTGTCTTAGGAAATATTGATTTATACAAAGCATTGTTATACAAAGTATTTTTTGACAAAAATAAAGATGTTGTGTCATTTTAAACTTTTTGAGTAATGCAGGTGAGAATCCAAATAAGGTTAAGTTTGACAAAAATCACCAAAGTCTCAAATTTTAAAAATGAAAAATAGAAATGTTTAATGTGAAAAAATAATGTATTTTATTTTTATAATATACATATTTTTATTATTATTTTTTATTTTTTAAATTCCAATGGAACTCTTTTAAGTTTCATTTGATTTAGACAGGACCACAGATGTTTCGTGCACAACTACTACTGTTTACTTTTTTTATGATCTGTTGGAAATATATTAGTAACATTTTAAGATGGGCCAATTCAAACTAGAAAGAGAAACAATCGGTTCCCCATCTCCATCGTATTTCTCCAAATGTTGTGATTCAACAGAGTGAACAGGTTAACATAATGGATACTTTCTCCTGAATTTTCTTCAGTTGGCTCTACTCAATTTATTTGGCATGTTCACTTACACCTGTGTTGATTTTCTGTTTGTACCCAAGGATATCCCAGTGTAGTCTATAACAGTTCACATGACTGTGAGAGCAACCCAGTATACTGAAGCAAGAGGTAGGATCCAAGTCTTCATTATTAAAGATCATCCGCCATGTGCACCATCATACAGCTAGTGCTTTGAAAGCAGTTTGGAGTTTTAAGGACTCCCAGTTTGTGCCAACTTAATGGAGCTATCTGTGGACTACAATCAAGGAACTACATTATGCAAGAAACTACAATAGAAGAACAAAAGACACCTGGAAATGTGAAATGCTTGAAGAACTATGGCTCAGTGCCTACAAACCTATGTACCTTTGCAGAAGGCTATTTTGAGGCCTTTCTAGGAATGGTGTTGCACTGTGTTATTTTATCAATATTTCTCACTTGGAGGTGTAATTTATAGAAACACCTTGGCCAGGCACAGTAGGCTTAGAGAATCCATTTTGCAGGTGAATGTTCATGGGGACCTAAACCAAGAGGAAACAAAAGCCTGATATTCCATTCTGTTTTTTGCTAACCTTCTTGTTCACAAAGCAGTGAAGTTTACCCCCAAATCAGTACATTGAAAAGGTACACAAAACAGATGTAACACAGAGCATTTTGGAAGTCTTATTTCTAGATACTAAAACATTTTGGTTGGGTGTTCGGAAGCGACAGTGACTGCAGCTGATGCAGTTAATGGCTTTTATAAACAACAGGTTGGTCCTGAAATTTAAACATGTCAAATTGCTGAATCTGGTGTTAACTATGAAGTGGATTTCTCAAATTTCTAGACATCAGCAAATATGCACCTGCTATGCACAGAAACAAAAAGCTCAGCATACAATTATGATCATAGAGGAAGAGTGCTGTGATTCACAGTTTACTTTTATTTATTATCTGATGAAAACATACTAAGAAAATTTAAAACCAACTGGCTGGAACTGGAAAGGGAATCTTTAGTCCTCCATCTTAGTTCTCTGAAATTGATTTAACATAACATACAGGTTTAAATATGACCCAAAATGATAGCTCTATCTTTGAGTCATTTTCCCATGTGCAGGTAAACCCGGGATTGCCTGCTATGGAACCGAAGTTGGAGTTCTTCGGCTGGAGAAAGCATCTTGCTCCTCACCTGCTTTAAGATTAATAATATCACTCCAAAGAGATTAGAGCCATTATTCTTCCTGACCTGACCCAAACGGTACAAATGGGATTTTAAAGACAGTGTCTACTGAAAGATCCAACCGAATGATGAGGTGCACAGAATAGCTACCATGAGGAATCAGCAGTGATAGACTGTCAGTGTTATAAAGAAGATATCCTATTAGGTTTAGCTATTAACCCAGTAGAAGATTATAGTCATAGATCCTGACTTTTAATTAAATGGACAGCACAAAGAAAGAGAGAAAGATAAACAAACTTGTGCAAAAAAGTGGCAACTTTTACTGTCTTGGTAGCAAGTCTGTGAAGTGGAAAAGGAAGAGTGACTGATGGGAGATTTTACAGATTGCTTTTTCTCACATTTGGTGAAAAGGCAAAAAGCGGCCATGACATAGAACATTAGGTCATGAAAAGTTCTGCTTTATTGGCTAAACTGCAAAATAACTCTGGATTTCCACAATTAGGAAGAAAGGAAGAAAGGAAGAAAGGAAGAAAGGAAGAGGAAGAGGAGGAGGAGGAGGAAGAGGAAGAGGAGGAGGGAGAGGAGAGGAGAGGAGAGGAGAGGAGAGGAGAGGAAGCAAGAATTTAAAAAATTTGGAATTCTTCACTGATATTTACTTTTCCAGTGTCTCCAGACCTGCACTATAAAAGTCACAATGTACAAAAAAGCCCCATGACTGAGAACCTTGAAGATGACAAGACTAGAAACAAGACTATTTCAATGTACTCTAAGATGAAGATTTGTATACACAATAGGAAAAAGATATAGCTATTATTATGGTTAAGTAATGAACCTTCCCAGTTGACTTAAAACAGGTACCACAAAACCAAAAAAATCCAACCAAACAAAAACAAATTTTATTCATTAATGGCAGACTTAATTGCACTTATCAAACATATTCTGTTTAATACTTTGTATTTTTTGGGAAATTCTAATGCAATTCACTGTAATTTATTTTAACTATTTGAATTTGAAAAGATTCCCCAGGCATCATCGGGGAAGCATACGTTTCAGAACTGATTCATTGCTGACTAACTAATAGGATTTTTCTTTTCTAACAAAATGAGGAACTGCTGCTCTAAGGAACCTGGAAGTTTCTGCCACATTTAACAAGATGTAGCAGAATGTTCTTGCATTTCTGGGTTCAGCTGTAACAACACACGTTGCAGTGAGTGGTACCTCTTGCCCTGTGTGTAGAGTCATGCCACTGTAGCAAAGCGTAGGGGTCAGTCCTGTAGCTCCAGCTGTAGTACCCAATGCTTTTATCAACTGAAGACTCAATTTTAAATTCCAGGTCATGACCAAGATGGCAGTTGTCACATAATACAACTGCTTATTATAGTAACGTAGACTTTCATCTGAATAAGAAAACATTTGTGGAGTTTGAAATGAAACAACAGTAAAGATGTGCAATACAATAATTTAATAGAATGTGTTTTCACCTCTGGAAGCCTAACTCCAACTTCCGAACTGGTCAACTGAATCATCCATTATAACAAGACCCTGGTCATTTATTTCATTTATTTCTCAGTGAATAGTATTTTTCTTCAAAAAATTGCAACATACTGGCAGCCATTGCATAACAGAATCAGAGGCATGGAGTAACAGAAACACTCTTAAGGATTAAGATATTTGAATATCTAGGTAGACTGGCAAAATATCTGCCTGAAATGTTCACTCTTCCACGTGTTTCACTTTAGTATATATCAAAGATACATATGCATGTTCTCATTCACATCATGTCAAATGATATTGACAGGCAGCTTCAATTTTCCTTGGTTAAAAAAGATTATTAAAAACTGACAAAATTTCAAATCATGATGTACAGAAATTTGAGTTTTGAAAAGAATTATCTTTAACACTTAAAGACCTACACACACATACAATTAATTTTAAACTCACACCTCCCCCCCCCAAAAAAAAAGCAAACCAGTTAAAGAAGACTGCTAAGACAGGAATGAGGTGTCTGAAATATAAGAATTTACCAATGCAAACCCCTATTCATGTGAATAATCACATTGGCCTTTGTCGAAGTACTTACAGAAGTAAAGCTTTGCAAGATCAAGTTACTATCTTGCTAACTATCCTTAAAATCAAGGACATTCAAGAAATGAGGGACACAGAACAATGATTCCACAGTATTAAACATTAAATCAATGATCAAATATTAAATGGGGGATTACAGAAAATGACTAAGATGCATTGCTCTTAATTGTGTAAGTTATGGACCCAATTGCTGGTTTCATTTGCAAAAGCAAAATCATTTACAAGGTTAATTGCAGCGTCACCTCACAGCCTCCAGTTCTTTTTCATGTTGTGCAAAGCAAGTGTGAGCAGATGGACTAGAAGAACATCTGGCAGAAAGAAACGGGATCAATGCTGCTGACAGTCTTGACTGATTTCTTTTGGTGTGCACACAAAATAATTGGTGACAGAAAGGGCAGTCAGAAGTAAAGCTCCAAACCTAAAGTGAATCTTTGCTGATGCTATTACGGAACAAACTAACTTCTGTAGCCCTCCCTGCCAAAGTCTGGAAGACCTTAAATATCTTCAAAAAAATGTGGTGATAATTGGCTTTTGTACAGTATATGTCCTTAAAATGAGTGACACTCTCATGCAGTTTTCTTCATTCACATTTACTTTGATCTTTAAAACTACCAGGCTCTAACTTAAGCTTCATTTGTGGAAAGGTTCTTCCTTTTCATCCACATATCACTGTGTCAAAATATGGTAGATTCTATGAACCACAGGTCTGTAAAATCATCCAAGACTGCTAAAATAAACTTGTAGGATGTACAATATTATACTGCAAGTTCTTTCAATTATTTAGTATTATTTTTAAACTCCTCTTTTAATGTGGTCGTAAAATAAGGACTTAGCTGATGTCATTTCAAAACCACTCTCCAGTATCTTGGAGGGGCTGTAGCAATGAGAGTAGCTGGTTTGCACAATAGAACAAATGTAACACCTGTCTTCAACAGATACCAGAAGAAAGATCTGGGGAATCACAGGCTAGACAGCCTCACCTCTGTTCCTGGGAACATGTCCTCGAGGAAGTCATTTCCAGGCAAAAGAAAGAAATAATGTTAGGTGGAAACTAACAGCACAGATTTCCTATGGGGAAATCACTCTTTATCAGCTTGATTGTCTTTTGTGATAAAATGACTAGGTCTATGGGCAAGGAGAAGGCAGTGGATATCATTTATCTTGACTTTAACAATGCTTTCAACATAGCAGGAAGATAGTGTTCAGAGTGACCTTGATAAATTTGAGGATTTATCCAAGAGAAAACAGATGAAGTCAAACATGGACAAATGCAAAGACCAGCCCAAAACCTGGAATGGAAGAACCCCAGGCACTGGCACAGGCTGGAGACCTGTACTGCATTGTCAGAGAAGGACCCAGGAGTTCTGGTGAATAGAAAGTTGAACATGAGTTAGTTGTGTGTCACTGTGAGAAGTGACTACATCCATAACTAGTGGATCAAAGGAACTAATTGTTTTCCTCTACCTGGTGCTTGATGAGGCTGCATTTGGAATACTGCATACAGCTCTGAACACAGGAAAGATTTCGACAACCTGGAAACAGTCTGGTGGCAAGTTCCTTAAAAGCTTAGGTAACGGGAGCATATAACACAGAAGGAGAGACTGAGAAGAGGGTTTATTTAACTTGGAGAAGGCTAACAGGGGATCTGTTTGCTGGATTTCATTCCCAGAAGTGAGGTTATAGTGAAAATGGAGCCAGAACCTTCTCAGAGGTGCACAATTAAAGGACAAGAGGCAATGGTCACAAGTTGCAACAAGAAAAACTTATTAGCCATAAAGAAAAATTTAAAATCTTTATCACGAGAGTAGTTAAATACCGGTTGCCCAGAGATGCTGTGGAGTCTCCGTTTTTTTGAGATTTTCAAAGCATGACTACAAAAGGCTGTGAGAAACTTGATTTAAGTTTGGAGTAAGCTTTGCTTAAAGAAGGAAGTTGGACTAGAAATTTTGAGGTCCTTTCCAAATTTTCTGTGATTTGATCATCAGATTCTATAAGGCAAGGTCTGTTCTATTCAGATCAGTAGTCCAGATACCCTGACACTTAAAGAAGAGAGGAGAAACTGTTGAGGTTTAGCGATCTTATTCCAAAATTTGTGAAATGGACAGAGATGATGATGGTGACATAAAAAAGCAACAAGGGAATGATGTTCTTAAGGAGAACAGGGCTTACTACTCAGCTCAAGAAGAAGAGCAGGACACCCATACATATGGAAGAATTTTAAACCTTTTTCACTCTCTCTCCTCCTCCCTCATTGAAAATGTCTGACTTGCTGTGCTCCTGCATCAGACAACCCAGTCCCTTACTACCTCCCACTATGAAATCAGAGCTGAGACTGTCCATGTATGAGCAGTCTCTGTTGCTATAATTAGAAAAATCACTGTTACAGAAGAGACTTCATCATTTGATTCTGATTTCCAACTGTGAGGAACTTGGGGGGTGGTGGGGAGAGGTTACATCCTTTAGAGATCATAGAATAATCCAGGTTAGAAAGGACTTCAGGGGGTCTTTAGACTAACCTCCTGTTCCAAGCATGTTCAACACTGAATTCAGACCAGGTTGTTCAAAGTTTTATCCACAAAGATCTTGAAAACCTCAAAGGATGGAGATTGCACAGCCTCTCAGGGTAACCTTTTCCAAAGCTTAATTTTCCTACCAGTGACAATTTTTTTCCTTATAAACAGTGAGAACATCCCCTCTTGCAATTTATGACCTTTGTCTATCCTTCTCTCATGCACCTCACCAGAGAGCCTGACCTCATCTTCTCAGTAGCCTCCCTCTAGGCATTGGGCAGTTACTGCTAGGCCACCTCCAAAGCTGGCTCATCTCCAGGGTAACGAGTCTCAATCCTTCAACATCTCCTTAAAGGACAAGTGCTCCAGCTCCTCCTCCCCAGCCTCGATCTTCTTAGTGGCACTCCACTGAACTCACTCAAGTTTATCCACATCCTTTGTGTCATGGAGGGCCCCAAACTGGACAAAGTATTCCAGACACAGTTTAAACAGTGCTGCAAAAAGATGAACCATCAAGTCTTCTAATCAACTGGCTGCAGTCTTGTTGACATACTCCGGGGTGCTATTAGCCTTCTTTCCTGCTAGACCACATTGCTGCCTGCTGCGTAGCCCACCATCTACCAGGACCCCCAGAAA